>CM021110.1:262806843-262955885 GCA_007115665.2 Sequoiadendron giganteum | reverse complement strand
TTTTGTGTTTTCATTGATGTCACCATGATATATGAGTTGCAACTACAAGTTCAAGGTCAAAGTTGATCTGGTATTTTGGACCAGTATGTAGAAATGTCATCTAGTATTTTGGTCTGCAATTCTCCTCTGGTAATCATCATTTCTTGTAGTTTTGGGAAATGGTTTTTGGCTGGTTAACCATGCAAGTCTGTATCCTGGGGTGTGTGCTCATATATGGAGTCGTTGTATCACTCATAGATGCCTTTTGTTATTAGGTCTATCTCTCCTGGCCTGACCTAATAAAATAGGCTGAATCCCAGTAATGGATTAAATCTCCATATGTCAGTCAACAATTATCTTTGGTGGAATAAGGATGCATCTAATCTTTCCAGTTGGACTAATTGATGCTTGCAACAAGGTTGAATATATATATATATATATATATTAGGTAGCCTGAGATCAGAAGAGTGGAAAGGAGATGGAAGTTCGAATGTGGAATGGAATCAAGGTGAATATAAAATCGCTAGTATTTAATTTATCAAGCATCAAAAGGAACTAATCGCATTGTGAGGTAAACTTTTGGTCGGCCATATTCTCAGTTGTAAGACATTTTGTTATCAGATTCTTTGTAGGTAGTGAGCCTTCTATTTTGGATAGTGAGTCCTAGTAGTGAGCCACCCCTTGTAATATCTTATAACTGGTTATATTATATTATGAGCTAATCCTCACCATGGTTTTCCCATTATGGGTTTTCGACATAAAAATTATTGTGTTCATGTGTTGTGTGCTTTTATGTTTTGTTAATTCTCTTGCTCATTCTTACTATTATTTTCATTGGAGTACTTGGATGGTATTTTTCAATAAAAGTCACAGATACCCATCACTCTCCCTGAGATCTTGTATTCAACAATTGGTATTAGAACTTGGTTCTCTTAAAGAAGCTCTAATAGCTTGAGGGAAGATCTTGAAGATTGAAATAGAATGGATGGAAGAAGAAACTTCAAACAATTCCTCGATGATCTTAAATAAAGTTGAAAAATGAAAAAAAGATCCAAAGAAAATTGGATGAGGGCAAATGAATGATCCTAAAATTAGAAAGAGCAATTGAATAAATTCAAAGAAAGAGATTTAGTAGGTGGTAATTAAAACAAGAAAATAAGAAATTACTACCAAAGGTGAGAAAAAGTTATGAGAATTGAAGATTTCATTTGAATATAGTGGTGCAAAGCAAGTCCGATGAAATGATCAAGGCTTGAACAAGAAGTGGTAAAACCTTGGTAAAGATTTTTCCGGAAAGAAAAATTTTGTGAAGATAGTTTCAAACAAGCTCCACCAAGCTTGATGAATTGATTGCAGGACATAAATCATCTAAAGACAAAAGTGTTTTGGGACTGGAAATAGGTGAAAGTTCAAAAGCCATGAAGACTCAAGGTAAAGGGAAGAAAATGAGAAATCCAAGAAGAAGACTGCCTATCAGACAACCAAATGCTCAAAGATATCCATCCTTCAATGGTGTTTATTTTTCATGCAATAAATTTGGTCATAGGGCAACTAAGTACAGAAGTAGGATGAATCAATTTTCTGGTTCCTTTTCGGGACAATGATTTGCATGTAAGAAATTTGGACATAGAGCTACTAAATGCATAACTCAAATGATGAAATGGTTTAATGGAGGTACAATGAATCAATATTTTGTTGGCTACTATTATAATTGTAACAATTTTGGACACAAAGAATATCAATGCAGATCGAGGGTTAATGGAAGTCAGACAAATTAGAGAAATGTTGTCTGCTACAATTGCAATAACCCAAAAATATTTCAAGAGTTTGCAGAAGTAAAAAGGGAAATCAGTTTGCTTTGGTAAAGAAGAATGAACTAGTGAAGAAGGTTGACAAGAATGAGGTTAAACAAGAAATGATCAAGATATGGAGGAAGAAAGAAGAACCAAAGATGATTGATGTGTTTGTGCCCTCATTCGGTGCAAACAATTCCTTTGGGAATTAGACCTAGCATGGTCTTATGGGTAGTATTAACAAAAAAATGTTTGAACCCCCTAGATTTTTGGAATGTCAGTCTTTGGCATGAGGATATGTTGTAAGGAATGAATAGGCAGAGGTTATGCAAAAGAAACCGAAATAAATTATGCAGGCATGATCTTTTACGAAGGAAATTAGGTTTTTTTTTTCAGTGCAACAAAAAGGTTTTTGTCAATTTTTTGAATTCCATCGTATTTAATGCAAATTAGGGCATCACATTGATCTATAAAGAAAAATTATAAAGTGATTTTAATTACTTGTTCATTTGAAGAAAGTGGAGATCGATTTGGAGCATTCTTGAGGCGATTTGGAGAGCGCGTTGTGCAAACCCTAGTTTTGGTTTTTCGCAAAAGAAAAAGGCATTTTTTTCTGTGCTATTGGGAGCTTGTGTAAATATTCTTTCTAAAATCATTAGATCTTAGTGTGTGGAAAAATGGAAAACCTTGTAGTCGTGAATGCATCAGAAAGACCTAGACCTTCCTATAAGAAATATTCTATGAAGGTTTTCGAAGACGACCCTCTAGGCGCCTTCTCATCGATTCCTCATGGTGTCATGCCCACTGAAGATACTAGGATTACATTCAAGTTAAATCAAAGGAATTTGATCATAGAAAATTAATAGACATGTGGCAGAATGATCTTACTGGGGATAATTTCTTGATAAAACCTGAGTATTCAAATATTGTTGCAAAGAAGTTGGATAGATGGAACTCCTTTCCTAATTTTAGCTCCACTGTTGATGATAAATATGTTAAACCTATCCTTAGCAGAATGCATGACCAATTTTTGTGGACTGACATACCCCATCTTATAACTAAGGAAGTAATTAAGGCAGTTACCAGACTCTATAACACCAAACCGATACCAATCTTGAAATATGTGAAGAATGAAGTGGTGATGGAACTCACTGGAGCTACATATGACAAAAGGGCTCTTGCAACAAAGATTATTACTAATCCTACTGTGAAGTATGCATCTATAATGATTGGACACAAAATCTACTTCACAAATAGAGAAAATTTTGTGTCTGCTACAACAATCTACACCGGTTATGACATGGAAACCAATGGTGTTGATTATGATTTATGTGAACTTTTGCAGTAGCAGTTGTTTGAGAATCTGAGGATGTCAAAGGAAAATAAATATGCATTTAAATTTGGCTCCTTGATTGTTCGTTTGTTGTTCTATTTTCTTAGAAGGCTTCCCGAAAGAGATGATGTGGTAATTTGGGACACATCCAGACCGGTTGCACATCAAATTTTTGATTATTTGCATAATTTGGGTGATTTGAAGAATCAAGATAATGCCCTAACAACATTCTTTGATGTGTTCAAGAGCAACATGAATGAAAGATAAATAATTTTGAAGAAAGTTGAGAAATATAAGGATGATATCATATTTCATGTCTCCTCTAACGAGTGCATGGTTGAAGCTGTTGAACCCTAGACTGTATGGATTCAACCTTTAGGGTATGAGATTATAGAGGATGAAGCTGAAGGCTATTTACAAGTTTTATTGAAAAGTCTGAAAGATACCAGTGAACCTAGAATTGGCACATATGCGGAAAAATCTATGGAAGTTCACTTGGAGCATAGCAAGCTTGCAAGGAGAAAAAGGGTAGATGAGATGCTTAGAAAGTTTGGTTTCACTAATGAACAAATAGCACAAGGAAGAGACTTGGGAGAGCATTATATTGGATAATCATCAACTCTAAGGAGATCCAACAAGATTTCTCCATCAAAACCAGCTTCTGGCCCTACAACAGTAAAGATTGAACCCAATGCTCTCGACAAAGGAAAAGGTCCGACTCCTTTCGAATGCACTACAAGATTTGGTATGAGAAAATGTATTCCACTGGTGGTGCCTGCCAAGTGAGGAAAGAAATAAAAGGCTACAAGGGAAAATAACCTCAATTTCACTAAAGATCAAGAGGAAGAGGAGGAAGACCCTACAACAAAATTGGTAAGAAAGAACAACGGAAGCATGTCCTCTGGTGAAGGTGCTTCACAGGAAGCTAGTGTTGGTTCTAAAAGAGTTCAATATGTATCGTCCTCTGAAGAAGATGAAGAACAAGACTTTAGTGTTCATGAACCAAAAGAAAAGAAGACAAAAGTTGCAAAAGAGGTATCTTCAGACCAGGAAGAACAAAAATCTTGTCCAACAAGACCTGGTTCTCCTCTTAGACTATAAGCTTTGGTAAATAGTTTGATACACTATGAAAATATGCTACAACCCACAAAAAAATTTTATGAACAAGTAGGTAGAGAGGACAAAAATACATTAATGATGGCTATTATTCTGGAAGTTAATTGGGATTATATTAAGAATAATGTGCCTAAGAAATTGTGGGAAGCTCTGATGAAAAGAAGATCAAAGGCCGTTGAAATGGAAGAGAAAATAAGGATTAAGGAATTTGAGGAAATTGGATCCTCTTTGACTCCAGGTGATCTGGAAACCTTGAAGAAGGTTTGTTCAACGATGTTTCGAATGAAGAAAAGAGTAAACACCTTAATCACAAGAGACAAGAAATAGATAAAGAAGATAAATAAGGAAACTATAAATTCCATCAGAGGCATGGATGAGAAATATGGCATGCTTGGTGCACTCCCTTCCGGTTCTACACCTAAGATAGGAGAAGAAGTCTTTGCAAAAGTTAAGGAAGACACTCCTTCTGGTACAGGTGGTACAAGAATTCCTCTGGAAAAGAATGATGCAAATATTCCTCCAAAAATAGGTAGTACAAATGATCCTCTAGAGATTGAGAAGTAGGATGAAGAAAATGTTGAAGTAGAGAAGCATGATGTTGTTCCTCAAGAGCATATTGAAGAAGAAAAAGATAAAGATGAAGAAGAAAAGGATAAAGATGAAAGTGAGAGGGATGAAGGAGAAAAAGAAGGTGGAAAAGAAGAAGATAAAATAGAGGAAGAAGAAAAGGAAGAAGAGAGAGTTGAGGAAGACAAAAGAAATGAGGAATCTACTAGAAAGAATGAAAAATAAATAAGGCAGGTAGTGGAAACACAAAGGTCCTCTAGAGAATCCTCCTCAGGTGATGATGTTTTGAAAGGCATGTTATCCAGATAGATAAGGTTCCATCCAGTGATTCCCTTGAAACTTCTACAACTCCCCATGACTCAAGGCTATGCAGATCTGGACAAGATTTCTCCTATGCATAAATTGGTGTTAGGGGATACATTGCATGCATCCAGAAGAAGAGAAATTATGGAAACACATCAGAAGGGAACTGAGCTTATTGATGAATCCATCAAAGCTCTGCAGGAGGCTACACCCGGTACATCAATGGACACATCTCTCACCTCGGTAGAGAATTTTAAACTTCTATTGGAATCCTTTAAGGAGTATGCCTCTGGAATTGGTGAGAAGACAAAGCAAGAGGTTGAAGAGAAATTGGCAGAGAAAATGCTTTTGGCACTTCATGACAAGTGTGCTCTGACACACACTAATGTTGAAAAGAGCCTAGAAATTATGAAGGATTGTGATTCTGAAGAAAATACTGTATTTGCTTACTACATAAGGTAGTTGGACGTCACACAAAGCATCAAAGATCTCATGGACTCCATTGAGTCTCAATTGACATCTATTTCCAGTACATACAGTGCATCTAAGGAAATAGATAGGTTAACTTGGAATGCCATCTCTGCTCACAAAGAAAAAATCTTTATGTTATAGAAGTAGAAGGAATATATCATAAAAAAACTTGGTCTACTAGGTGACAGTGTGAGAATGGAGTACACTCTGGTAGCCAATGCTCTGGCTAATGTAAAAAAACTGGACAAGATCAATCTGACCCCAGATACTCCGGATTATGCTGAAGAGAGCCTGATTGAGTTGGAATCTTTGAATAGGATGTTGATATCTTCTAAGAAAAGTTGAGAGAATGGTAAGATAGCTTGCCAAGGTATTCTCAAGGAGCTTCAGAGCTCACCTTCCTTCGGGTATTTTTTTCAAGTTTACACATTGATTGGGTAAAACTCTTAAGGGGGAGTTAAGAATTTTGATTCTTTTGGTTATACAATGTTCCAGACCGTTTGTGTATATTGATATTTTTGGACCAACCTTTGTCCTTGATGTCAAAGGGGGAGAGAAAAGGAGAGAAAAGGAGAGAAAAGGGA
The DNA here is from genome assembly GCA_007115665.2 of Sequoiadendron giganteum. NCBI lineage: Eukaryota > Viridiplantae > Streptophyta > Pinopsida > Cupressales > Cupressaceae > Sequoiadendron > Sequoiadendron giganteum. The sequence continues at coordinate 262,949,739 of CM021110.1, read as the reverse complement.
GAGAATGTTATGGAGAGAAATAGGAGGTTTTTAAATTCTTTGGGTACATGTTGCCATCAATGAAAAAGGGAGAGATTGTTGGAAGAATGAAGAACATATATATTAATGCAGTTTGTGTGTTGTCATTAATGTCACCATGTTATATGAGTTGCAACTACAAGATCAAAATCAAAGTTGATCCGGTATTCTGAACCGGTATGCAGAAATGTCCTTCGGTATTTTGGTCTGTAATTCTCTTTTGGTAATCATTAACACTCACAATTTTGGGAAATGGCTTTTGGTTGTTGGAAGCATGCAAGTTTAAAATATCGTGTGTACAGGTGCTCGTATGGAATGTTGGCATCGCTCTGTTGTTGTATTTTGTTATTAGGTCTATCTCTGGATGACCTAATAAATAGTTGAAGTTGTAATGGATTAAATTCTGTATTAACGATTTTGTATATGCTTGAAGCCGACAGTTATCTTTTTGGTGAATAAGGGATGCATCTAATTAGGCTGACCTAATTGATGCTTGCAAACAACTTAGATATATATATATATTAGGTAGTTTGGAGATTGAAGAGTGTGGAATGAGATGGAATGAATGAAATGGGAATCAAGGTGAATATATGTTTGTTGGAATGCAAATTTACTGAGCATCAAAGGAACTGAATCTACACTTGTGAGGTGTAACTTTGTTAGTTCATATTCTAGCTGTAAGCCATTTTGTTACTATATCATTTTTAGGCAGTGAGCCTCCCTTTTGGACAATGAGTCCTAGCAGTGAGCCACCCTTTGTAATATGTTATAACCAGTTATACTATACTGTGAGCTAATCCTCACCATGGTTTTTCCTATTCTGGGTTTTCCACGTAACAAAATTGGTGTTCATGTGTTGTGTGCTTTTATGTTTTGTTAATGCTCTTACTCATTCTTACTGTTGTATGCATTGGATTAATTGGATGGTATTTGTTCAATAAGTTTAAGAAGATAATAATTCACCCCCCCTCTCAATATCTTGGGTATTCAACATGGATCATCTAGTTCTCTCTTTTCCACATCTTTCTTACGACTTGGCACATCTTGATTCATATCTATTCACATCTTAGATTGAGATACTATGTTAAATGATATTTTTGCATTTGATTCACATAAAATAACATCTCAAATTGAGTCATTCATTATGACTAATTTTCTTGAATCTTCATAGTACATGCTCTTATGAATCAACTGTAGTCATAGTTCAACAATGGCATTGTGGTACACAAGCACCTTGTAGATGAATTTAAATTTCTCTCCTTGAGATCAAGTTTTTCCCTATGGGTTTTCTCTTTTCTTCTCTTAGGGGTTTCTATAATTGTACATGGGTACCTAATTTGACCTAGTCAAAACTTATTTCATATTTTGTGTTTCTCCTAAGTTGCACTTAAAGGGGGGCGAGGGGGGGAAGGGGGAGGGTGTCTATTGTTATTATTTAATTGCACCTTAGTATATAAGTTTATTTAGCTAATTTATTTTGATTACTTAGGTAGGATAGGATAATTGATTAATAATTTTCTTCTTTCACAAGATTATACTTTTTTCCTTATCTTCTTATATTTAAAAGCATAGTTATACCGATCCTATTTTCTACCTTTTCTTCATTCTCATAGGATTTAAAATCTTGAGGCTATATATTATAACTCTTTCTTTCCATTGAGTAAGTAATTTTAGAATAATATCTCCACTCAATATTGGATTTTAGTTAAAATTTGAATTCTACATTATTTGTATGTTTACATCTAGCTTTTGCAATCTTCTGTATTCACCTGTATTTAGGCTCGTGTTTAAATTTATATCAAATATCATATGTTATTAGAGCTTTGTTTTCATCTTTAGCTAATTCGCTTCCTTTGAGAAATATATAAGTTTCTATCAAATCTTTGGAGGAGATAAACTTTATCATATTGTGAAGGGGTTTCTCTTCATGATTTTTATTACATGTGTTTTTTTGAGCTTGATGACACAAATATGAGCTTATCACAATGCCTAGAAGACTTGAGAATGTCAAGATTGACTTTCATTTCATTGAAGTTGGAGATTGAAAGCACAATTGTAAATAGGGGTTTTATCAAGAATCTAGCATACACCATATTTCTAGATTATTTCTAGACAAAATATACCTTGCAATTACATCCAAAAAGCTCAAAAAATCCTATTTTTATATATAATTTTCCCAAATTTAGCATTAGTAGAATATGAGGCAAACATTTTTCTCTCAACTATACAAGTTGTATTGTATGGATTTAAAAAAATATATCTTAAATAATTGGATTCAACTAGTTGTCATTACTAGCAATTGCTTCATCACTAGCTGTCCATCACCACCAAACTTGACACCACCTCTTGCTTCACCCTAATGGGATGAAACCACCTTGGCAATTGGAAAGTGGTTTTAACATATTATGATATTTAAGAATATTCTAGGGGAATCTTAGAATATTTTAAAAATGATGTTAGTATGATATCATGTTGTTTCTTCCCTCCCAATTTTAAATTTCTCCAATTTCATTTTTATTTTTGGTGCTGAACTTTAGATGCTCCATTTTTGCTCATTTTTTCTTCTTTTTTCAAGCAATTTTCTCTTATATGGGGTTTTTTAGGGGATTTATCTTGGTGTATAAGGAGTTGCTTTTGGTGTTTAAATTTTCTATAAATAATAAATTCTTGTAGTTGATGTTAAGTAGTGCATAAATTTTTGTGTACTTTTTCATTGATGCACTTTGATTTATCCCATTTTGTATTAAAAAGTATAGTTTGTCTCTATTTCCTATTTTGGGCATTTGTAATATAATAAGATCAAGAACACTTCATTTGTTTGACAAATTAAAACTATTTTTACATTAATTAAATATTTCATCATCATAATTTGATGGGGGGTCTCATAATTGAGTTATTTTCGGAAGTATTTATGAAAATGCACTCAATTTATAGAGTGTCGTCATTTCATGTATTTGTCTTTTTAGGGTTTGTACATGGGTATTGCATAATCTTGAACTACCATAAAATTCTATCTTAGGGGGCTTCATGCATAGGATTATAATGTTTCTACTTTCATCTTGATGAAATATCCCATGGTTTGTATCAAATATTCTATTTCTCTCTTTTTCTCTTTGTCATTAGATCAAATAGTGTGGATAAGTCCTCCCACACATAAATATAGTTTGCATGAACATTTCCCTATGTTTATATTATCTTCTTTCCCTTCAATGGAATTTTTTGAGGGCCTCTAGCAAGTTAGTAGATAGATCTATAGAGGGTGAGAGGGAGAGAGGGAGAGGTAGATTGATAGGCAAGGTGAGAGAGAGATATTTTTAGCAACACTCCATCGTGTTTTATCCAAGGTGATTTTCTCCTAAATTTGTTTGAATGATCAATATTTTTCCTCAATATATTTCCACTTCTCTTTTTCATTCCATTATTTTTTTTGATAAAGTTTCAAAAAATCCTTCTATTAGATGTGAATCTCCATATTTATGGTATGCAAGAGGAAGGAAAGTATAAGTTATATTCTTTAAATTTTCTCTCTTTTGGATTTTTTTTTGGACCATCTTGTTGACTCAAAACTTACCTCTCTCACCATTAATTCATCATTAGATCAAATAGTTTGGAGTCCTCCCATAAGGAAATATGGTCTGCATGAACCTTTCCCCATGTTTGTCTTATTTTATTTCCCTTCAATGGAAGTTTTTGAGGGCCTCTAGAAAGTTGGAAAAGAGAGAGAGAGAGTGAGAGGGAGAGGTAGGATGAGAGAGAGAGGGGAGGAGGTGGAGGAGGAAGAAGGTGGGTAATTAGTAAGAGAGAGGAGAGGTGAAAGAGAGAGGTAGAGAGAGGAAAGTAGGTAGAGAGAGGGAGGGAGGGAGATGTAAGTATAGAGAGAGGGGTATGGAGGGAGGGATGGAGAGGTAGGTAGAGAGCGAGGGATAAGAGAGATGGAGAGTAGGGAGAGAGGTAGAGAGAGGAGAGATATGTGAGATAGAGAGAATTAGATAGGGTAGGAGGGAGAGGTAGGGATATAAGTTTAGAGCTTGGGGAGAGAGAGACAATGAGATAGAGAGATGTAGAGAAAGGGAGATAAATAAGAAGAGATATTTTTTTGAAAAAATGTGAGCACATTATAACAAGTTTGCATGTATGTGAAGAGAAAGGGAGAGCTAGTATGAGATGACTTTTTCTTCACAGAAACATGCTCATTTTATTGTCTGCTTTGGGAATTTCTAACCCTTAGGGTTTTTTTTTACTTGGGAATCCAACCTAAAGGGTTGGACTGAAATTTTAACACCCACATGCATACTTTTGCAATTTCTCAAAAAATTATATAATATCAAGCATGTCGACCATTAGACTTGGACGTCTTTCAATGTCAAGTTAAAAATACCACAATAACATTGATCTCTCTTAGCTTTCTTACCATATTTTTTTTCACATTTCAAATATGTTAAGGTTTTTATCTTTAATTTATTTTTCTAGTGTCTCCATTTTTTCAAAAACCTACATATAGTATTTTTAGCTTAATTTTTTAGTTGTTCATAAAAAAATTGATTGTTTAGAAACTAGACTCTATTTTGTACACTATAAAAAAATGATAACTATTAGTTTCAGTGTTCACATAAAACTGCACCCTGCTGAACATGGAGTTCAACGTTCTAACGACACCATGGAAACAACCTCAAGGAAGGTTGGCTTCCTCTTTCGATCCAACTACAATGTGTTGGTCCAACCCAACACATGAATTCCTACCACTACCCTACTCTAACATCTCATAGGGGAAAAGGCTAAGAAGGAATGCATGAAAGGGAAATGGAATGTGGTACACCAAGATGGAAAAGTTGTTCCTTCCTGATCGAAATTGCACAACACCATCAAAGAGGGACTAGGGGACTCACATCTCTATTTGGTCGATTCATAGAGGCAACATGGAGGTTAGGGTTTGATAAGGTGTTGGAAGGAAAGGGATATTCTCGAGCATCAACTGCAAACAATTTAACTCATAACATATGCATGGAAACAAACAAACAAGCACTCAAATATGTAGGTAATGAAGCTTATGCAACATAAATAAGTTGACAAGAGGAAAGCTTAACCAATTTTATTGATGTAGAGGTAAAAATCCAATACAAAGATGAAAAATATATAAGTTTTCCAAAGAAAACCCTTGGAGGATCCAGAGGAAGAACCCTTAGAAAGAATATAAATATTTCCTTTATAGATTAGGCATAACTCCAAACCTATGCCTAGGAATATTGAGCAACACTCAACACCCATACCCTAGCAATGAATGTTTCTGTGAAACTTGTGTGTGAAAGGATGGAGGTAAGGCATGGATGCATCAAAATGGTCAACAACAACAATAAATGAGCATGAAACCCATAAAATACACTTGCAAAAGTCGGGAGGATCATAAATGATGTCCTTGAAGCCTTGAAAATTGAAATTGGCTACTCAGAAAGGTGGTTCAATAATTAATTTCGCCACCCAAAAGGCACGTCAAACCCATGGAAATATTGAGGATTTGGTCCTGAAAGAATCATTGGTTATGCATTAAATGGTCCAGAAGCTCGAAAAGCGCATATTATCAAGAATCAGGTACTAGGAAGAAGTCTTACCTCTTACCTAAAGAAGGTAAGAGGTAAGAGGGAAGCCTGAATCCCTACACCTGAAAAGAGGACATTGGGCCTGAAAGAGGTATATGTTGAGCATTTGGATTGAAAGCAACAGAGGTCAGGTGTCGATCCAAAAACTTATCTATTACCTAAAGTAGTAAAAGGTAAGGAAGAAGCTTGACTCCCAAAATCCAAAAAATTGACACAGTCAAATTTTTGGAGAAAGAATGGGAAGAAAGGATCACGAAAGGTAAGATAGAAGGAAGGCCAAAGGCCTAATGTCTGAAATCCAAAGAGGGATTTCAAGTGTTAAGTGTTGGTAAGATGACATACCTCTTACCAAAAGCAAGTAAGAGGTAAGAGAGAAGCCCGCCTCCTAAAACTCAAAAATTTGACACTTAGTCAATTTTTTGAAAGAAGGAATCAAAGAGAAGGAAGGGAGATAAGAGGTTGAAAGCCCAATGTACGAAATCCTAAGAGGGGATTCGAGGATTGAGGGGAAGGCTTGAGGAATATTAAGAAGAATCAGTAAGGGTTAAAGGGTAAGGACGATGGACGAAATCCGAAACACTTAGCAAAAAATGGAAAGAAGAAGCGAAAGAGGAGCAAGAGTGATGAAGAAGGGATGTCAGTAGGCAAGTAACCGATAAATCGAAAGCCCAAAAACTTAGGACTTAGCCAATTTTAGGAGATTTTTCAAGGAATATTCATGCAGGATGACCCATATAAGATCCCTCAGATCGTTTATCAATGATGGGTCATCTATGGGTAGCATGAAATGAACATTTTTGGCAATTTCTGTGAGATGATTGTCTGCTAATCATGGAATCCAAAGGCCTTATCAGTCCATTGGGCATAAATTCAAGGTAATTCTTCAACAACTGGGACTCCTTAGAGTAGAACAAAACATGTGTAACCCTAAACTTGGAGAAAAGAATGGAAACTAGGGACATACATTCCCTTAAGGAGAATGCAGGGTGTGCAAAGGCACTTCATGGAAAGTAAGATATTAAAAATATATAAATGAAACTAATAAGAAGAAAATATTGGAAATTTTCCTTTATCAAAGATTAACTTTTTGAAGGAGTTGATCTCCCTCATACCATAGTTGCAAACTTCACCCAACTGTAACCAATGAAAACCACTACTCACATGTATAAAACTGTGCAAGTTGTCTATGAGGTGAAGGATCACTTCACTATAGAATTTTCCATTGTAGGGGAACCATATTATGCACGTTTCAGATTCATCCGACATTGGTACCTTAGGTTAGCATACAACAATAGGAGTGAACCTTTTTGAAGATAGGTTAGGATCCAAGAGAAAACCTTCTGTAGAGGGAAGAGAAATCTCATCACAAAAGGACAAGCCATTGTCATGACCACTGACCTCCTCATTGCATAAACTAAAACAAAAATGGAAAGTTTCTAGTTCACATGGTGGTGAAAAATATGCTAAGCCTATTTGTTGATCTGCACAAGGAATTTCTTCTTCATGCACCTCAAATGAAAAGCTTTGAATCGTAGGGATACTATCAAATTGAGCAACAAGAGCATCACTCTCCAAGCGGATGTGTGGCTGCTCAATGGTGGTTTTCCCAACATGTTTGTCCCATGTGAAGCATTCTAACTCATTCACATTATCTCTAATGTCAAAGGTCACATCTTCATTATGAATGAAGACTTCATATTCAACATTTCTACATCCAAGGATATTAGATAGCCAACATACATTATAATTAATTGTATTGATGCACACCTCATCAATACACACCTCATATTTGTGAGACGCTTTAGTTGAAGAACTAAATTCTTTAGATTATCTCTCTGTGTTCATTTCTTTTTAGAAACTGGTTGCAATAAAATCAGACTCCTAGAATGGAATGGTTTTCATACCCTTTGTTGTCTCCTCACTCTTATGTTTCCCACAAATCTACTCTTCTGGGGACGAAGGTCTAACATCCAAGCTTGAACAAAAAGCTTCTAAGTCATCCCAAAAGAGTTCCTCCACCTCATAATTGTAGACCTCAATAGATAGGGGAGTTTCCTCCACTATGGTAGAGGGTAAAAAAGTATACTATTGTTTTTTCTCCAAAACCTTGGAGTTATCATCCATTAGGCTAGACTTGAGTTGCTCAAAGGCCTCTACTATTGTAGGTATAGGCAATCTCTCCTCCTCATAAACAATAAAACTAGGGAGGTTATCAAAAGAGATGATTGATTCCTCTACTGTTTCAATTTTATCTACCCTTCTAATGTCTTGCTATTGTAATTAGTCATCTTCAACTATTTATTGTAGTAGGCCAATACACTCATTTTTTTGGAACACAAGAGGGATCTTTAGGAACAACCTCCTCACTCCTAACTTGGAACCTATCCCTCTTCCATTTTTTTGACTGGCTTGGACCCCAAACAACTGGCCCACTTTTGCAAAGTGAAATAGCACTAGGGGAGAAGAATAGTTAGAAAGAAACTAAAAACTTCTTGAAGCTCTAGAGGGTGTTGTTCAATAGGAGAAAAAATTTGAACCTCCTTAGGGATAGGTTCTTGTGAAGAATGGAATCTCTCAAAACTTGGGATATCCAACATAGGAGATCTTCTTGATAGCTCAAGAGGCTTAATATGGGTTTTAAGAGGTCGATTAGGATTCTTGAAACTCATAAACTTATTCTTGCATATCTCCTACATAGCAGGTTGTTTTGGAACAACTAGAGGGCTAATGAAAGTTTCTAGATTTTTGCTAGGGTTCTTGAAACTTAAAAATTTGTGTTTACATACCTCCTCCTTAGCAACTTGTTCTAGGATTGATGGAGGTGTATGCCTAAAACTAGGCACACAAGGTGTTGTCTAAGTCTTAAGAATTTATGCTAGATCAAGGGAAAGCTTGAGTTGATCTTCCCTCACAACAACTTGTCTTTCTATACACTCTTCTTGTTGCCTTCTTTGTGTCTCTGAATGGTACCCATACCTCCACTAAGGTTTTGTCTTTTTTTTTGTGGATGGTGAGGTTGGTGGGAGATCTCATCCTGTTGTGGAAAATAACCTTCCTATCCCAAATAGGCTTGATTAGACCACTCCTCTTGTTTTCAGTCAAACTCTTGTTGCTCCTTAAGCTTAACCATCTATCTATGGAGGTCCCTCAACATGGACATGCGTTCACTCACATTTTGGGGCTGAAAGGAAGAATAAGGAGCCTCGTGGGTTTGCTGATAGGAATGTGTAGGCATCTAGGAAGCTTGAGTAGGGGGGTAGGTGGTAAGCATTTTGAGAATATTAAAAAACCACAACAACAAGGTTCTATGAAATGAAAGGGGAGGCTAAACATCCTAATATTGCTAATTGGGAGGTGCAAAGTTGGCATCTTCATGGTATGGGGGAGTGTACATATGATTTCCTCTATAACTTGACATATCTGAGCATGGAAAAATAGGAAACACCTTTTGAAAATCACAAAATAAGAGCATAGGATTGCTCAACCAAAGATCTTGGGTACATACCAGTAGAGCCACCCAAAATGGATATTTTCGAGTCACCAGGTGCTTGAAGAACTACCTCCAAAGGCTAAAATATTGAGGAAGACACCACTTCCTCAAAAAAATGAAACAAAACTAGTACTACTTGAACCAATAGATTTGAATGAAGTTTCCATCATGTTTGAAGATATGTCTCAAAAGGAAAAAAAGTGCCAGAGAAAACACCATATTCTTCAATGAAAAGAAAATAGTCCCACTAGGCGTGCCAAAAATTGTTGTCACATATAACTGCACCCTATTGAACATGGAGTTCAACATTCTAATGACACCATGGAAATGACTTCAAGGTGTGGTAAATTGCACGTATGAGGTTGAATCATTGGACAAGGAAGGCTTCCTCTTTCGATCCAAGTGCAATGTGTTGGTCCAACCCAACACATGAAATCCTACCACTAGGTATCCTACTCTAACAAATCACAAGGAAAAAGGGGAAGAAGGAATGCATGAAACGGAAATGGGAGCTGGTACACCAATATGGAAAAGTTGTTCCTTCCTAACTGAGATTGCACAACAACACTGTCGAAGAGAGACCAAGGGAATTGCATAGATCTCTATTTGGTTGTTTCCCAAAGGCAACTTGGAGGTTATGTTTTGACAACGTGTTGGAAGGAAAGGGAGATTATCAAGCAACAACTACAAATAATTTAACTCAAAACATATGCATGGAAACAAACAAACAAGCACTAAAATATGTAGGTAATGAATCTTACACAACATAAACAAGTTGATAAGAGGAAAGCTTAATCAATTTCATTGATGTAGAGGCAAAAAGCCAATATTTACAATTACAGAGATGAAAAATGCATGTCTTTCAAAGAAAAACCTTGGAGGAGCCAAAGGAAGAACCCTTAGAAAGAATACAAATCTTTCCTTTATAGATCACGCATAACTCAAAACATGTGCCTAGGAAGATTGAGCAACACTCAAAACCCATGCCCTAGCAATGAATGTTTCTATGAAACCCATGCGTGAAAGGATGGAGGTAAGGCATGAATCCGATAAAATGGTCAACAACAATAATAAATGAGCATAGTTCCCATAAAATCCACTTGAAAATGTCAATAAGATCATAAATGATGTCCTTGAAGCCTCGAAAAATGAAATAGGTTGCTTAGAAAGGTGTTTGAGCATTAATGTTGTTGCCCAAAAAACACATCAAATCCATGGAAATGTCAGGGCTTCAGAACCCAAAGGATCATTTGGTATGCATTAAATGGTCCAAAGGCCTGAAAAGAGCACATTGTCGAGAATCAGGTATGAGGAAGAAGTCTTACCTCTTACCTAAAGAAGGTTAGAGGTAAGAGGGAAGCTTGTATCCCTACACTCAAAAAGTGGATGTTAGGCATTGAACCTGAAAGAGGCATACATTGGGCATCAAGCCCGAAAGTAGAAGAGGTCAGATGTTGGGCCTGAAAATTATCTCTTACCTAAAGCAATAAAAGGTAAGGGAGAATCCCACCTCTCAAAATTTGAAAATTTGACATAGTCAATTTTTTGAAGAAAGAACGAGAAGTAAGGATTGGGAAAGGTGAGATAGAAGGAAGGTCGAAGGCCTGATGCTCAAAATCCAAAGAGGGATTTTGGGTTTCAGGTGTTAGGAAGATGACATACCTCTTACCAAAAGCATGTAAGAGGTAAGAGAGAATCTTGAATCCCGAAACTCAAAAATTTGATACTTAGTCAAATTTTTGAAAGAAGGAATCAAAGAGAAGGAAAGAAGACAAGAGGCCAAAGGCCTAATGCTTGAAAGCCTAAGAGGGGTTTTGAGGATTGAGGGGAAAGATTGAGGTGTAAGAAAAAGTAGTAAGGGTTAAAGGGTAAGGCCGATGGACGAAACCTAAAACATTTAACAAAAAATGAAAAGAAGAAGCGAAAGAGAATAAGGACCAGGAGTGATGAAGAAGGGATGTTGCTAGGAAAGTAAGCGACAACCTGGAAGCCCAAAAACTTAGGACTTAGCCAATTTTAGGAACCTTTTCAAGGAATATTCATGCAGGATGGCCCATATAGTATCTATCAAATTGGTTATCAATGATGGGTCATCTAAGGGTGGCATGAAATGACAACAGTTTCTAAAAAAATTAGGGGGATGCACACTCAATTTTTGTTTTTCAAGGTGTGTCTACTTTGAAAATTAGTAAAAAAATCATATATTTATGAAAAAAATTAGTAGAAAAATCAGGCATAAACTACATGGTGTTGGCTAATTTTTCATTGAAGTGATTTTTAAAATACTAACAAAATTTACATTTTAGGGGCAACACACCATACGCTATGTTATGTTTTTTGACAAAAAAAAGAAATTTGTGTGTTGCACCTTTTTTAACCCCTTAATCTCTACCATTTAAAAAAAACAGTAGTTTAGAAAGTAGATTCAGAGCACTACAACTCTTGTTCTTGTTGCATCATCAAATTTTGAGCATAACTATCTTCAATTTCTCATTCAAGATCAAGTTGTCCTAATTTCAAAAAGAGGTGGAAAATTAAGACCCCAATTTGGCCCCCCATTTCCCTACATATACCTAGATTCAAAGGGTAATAAGATTCAAGAATTTCTTAACAAAACTATAATTTTCCAAAAAAATTAAAAGAAAATCCTATGATACATGATCATAGGATTTCATTGAGTCTAACTTCATGAAAAATCCAAACTTCTTATTTAATACATAGAATAAATTTATGAGTAGTGATTATAGAATCAAGGATATATATCCCAAAAATAAAATCATTTTTCTTTATGGAGAAATCAACTTGGGAAGAATATGTTGCAACCCTAAAAAAAATTAATATTCCACCAAATTACATATGTTGATAGGCCTAAAGTATACAAAGGAATTTTCTCCATTATTTTTTTGAATGAGAATCAAAAAAATATTGTCCAATTCTTGTAACAACCACCTACCCTTACAACCTCCTTAGCATCATCAACCATTTAATCATTATCTACAATATCCTAAGGAAGAAGAAATGGGATAACCTGTAAGGAAGAGGAGCTTTGTTAGAACAAATTTCACTTCCTCCTTTGTGATAGGTTTCAACAAGACAAGATTATTAGTTTAATCAAAAAAATAAGGAATTAAGTGAAGACAACCATTTTTATTTCTACTATCAATATCAATAGATCTAGAAAGGATATTGCTAAAAAATTGAACTTTGGCCCTTATACCCATCTAATTCATATACTTGTCTCTATCTACCTAGATTTCATATAATTGGTTGGAAGATCAATGATTCAAGGTAGCTAGGTGGAAGAACTTCATTTTCCTATAACCTTGTTTTAACCAAGTGGCCCTTGACCTCTATTTTTAGTATTCCTCAAGTCTTTAGTAATAGGAGAATGGAGATCACACAAAAGACTCCTCTCTTTTTCCATCATATATTAGTCCATCCCATAAATCTAAACATATTTTTGTAAGATATCTTGTTGAACTATAATTTCTAATTTCCTTTCAAATATGTTACCCAAAATATCCATGTTCCATTTCCTTTTATTGTATTTGATATTTGTTAATTTTTAGACCACACAAAAGAGAGTTGAACCTTCCACTTGAATGTTCTACTACTCCATAATTGTTGACTCAAATGTGGATGATGAATCCACATTTCTTCAAATATAAAAGGGTATCTTTTTATTTTTCCATGTTTTTTGCAAATACACCACAATAGAACTATGATATGAACCAATTCTAGTGAGAGTAGATAAAAAAAATGTAACCAGTTAAGGGAGAGAAGGTCATAGTCTAATCTAACCCAGATTAGGGTAGACACAACCCTTCAATTTGACCATGTAAATTTTTTTCCTTTGAGATCTAGGTATAATAGAGTATTGTGAATTCAACTAAATCTTCTCAACCTTCAAAATAAACTTAAATTCCCCCTTATTTTCCCTTTTCAAAGTCATTAGAGTTGAAATGCCCCATAACCACCCATTTTAGATTAGGATGAAGCCTTATAAAATTATATAAATATTTCCAAAAGTTAAGCCTAGTCTATAATTAGGAGCATAGATGTTGAAAATTGCTCATAAAAAATATCCCTTTTGTGATGAAAAATAATAGCAACATGATTTGAATTAAATGAAAGAGAGTTTTATCTAGTAGAGAAGGGTTGTAGAAGGTTATAATACATCTTGAAACACCCATAACATCTACACCTTCACAACCATAGTCTTTAAATAACATTTTCTTGATTTTGATAATCTAATAGAAATGCATCTTAGTTTCTTGGATCAACAAAATATTGAGTTTATTCTATCGAGTGAGATTCAACCAAAGGTCATGTTTTTTGGGTTTGTTTAGACCTTTGATGTTCTAGGAGACTATCTTGATTTTTTGGGTTTTGAAGTATCCTTGCCACATAGGGATATAAGCATCTTCTAACAACCATTTTAACCTCCTTTAGGGTTTCTCTCTCCTTTATTGTTATGTGGTAAAATCTTGTAGTGACTAAGTTTAATCTAGATAAGACACATGCTAATATTTTGGATCACTTAGGGTTCACATGTAAGTATCTTATATGACTTGTTTGCAACATGGCTATCAATAGGGCTATGAATGTATCTATTGGCCATTCCCCTTTCAAGGTATGTTATAGATACTAATATCTTGTTTCATATGAGATTCCAATCACTCTTCCTCTAGCTTATTATTTACACCAAAATAGAACAAGGGAATGATTCTCATTTTATTGTAAATAGGGCCAAGATTCATGTAAGTTAGGGGAGTGTTTCAAAGTTCTCAATTTAAGTATAATAAAGTACATTATAAGCATCACATCCCTTCTAGATTATAAGTTGGTAATAGAGCATGGATTTATATGGATAATAAAATATTCAAGGGTCAATACCATCATAAGCTCAAACCTATTCAATATGGGCCATATACTATCAACTAGTAAATGAGAGAATGCATTCAAACTTGATATACCATCCCAACTAGGCCATGATGTACTTAATTTTAATCAATTGAAACTACATGAACCACCTTCATTGGAAAAAGAAGTTCTAATCTCTCATCCTATAAATAATATTTATATTTTAGCCTCTTATGAATGTATACATTGTTTTTGATATTTGTGTACACATACTACCCATAATAGGACTACCATTACATAATTGATTTGTCATAATGGTATAATGCTAACCGAAGCTAAGTATGTCTCATAATCTTCATTTTAACATTTGTCTCCCCATTTTAAGGAGAAATCAAAGACACTTTCCTCTAAACAAGGAGGATTTGGTAAAACTATAAGAAATACAAAAGACTTAATATCTAGATTAAAAAAAGAATAAAGGATTAGTTTGTAGATTATAAAGTTTATTATAGTATTTTGAAGTCCCAATATTTGTCTACTAAATTTCTTCTACAATCTTATGTAATGTTTTCATTATTACCATTTTTCTTTCAAATACCTTAAAATCATCTATTCTTAGCTGTCCTAATAATATAATATAATAATATCTCGTGTCTTTTACAATTATTTCCATAACCCTAATCATAGAGTACATTCATCCTAACCACTTTCATATAATATTCTACCCACTATCAAGAAGTTCAATATGACAAAATTAAATCACATCTTTAATCAAAACATTTGGTAAACTTCAAAATAAGTTCACAACTTTTTTGATTATCTATTTACAATAACTTCAATTTTGAGAAAATCCAACAATTTCCCAAAATAAAACAACACATTAGTGGGTCGCAAATACAGCCCACACACTTGATTATTATTTCCCATTTCACATTTATGATGCAAAATATTCCACTTATTGCATTGATGTTCCAATTAATTTCTCTGGGCATTATGTAATGATCAAGTAAAAGTCATATAACTGGCTTTTACCTTCTTCAACATGGATAAGAAATTACCATAGGATAGTTTGGCCTGCTTAAATCCTTGTAGATGCAAGCCTCTCCAACTGAAATTTGTACCATACTCTACAGGTTTGCTTTATCCTCTAACTCCTATTTCTCTACATGTTCATTCTCCTTTGGTGCTACGGTATATATCGATGGCACAACCATTGGAATTTTTCTGTCAAAATAATTTGTTTTCACATGCTCAGGAAATCAACTGGAATTTTGGCCTCTACAGTTTCATGATGAGCCTCCTTTCAAATATGGTGGCATACACCTTGCTGATGTACTGTGATGATTTGGCCATTATGAGACTTGTACAGCCATTTCCATCCTTCCATTTTTTTGGTTGTGTTGTAAAGACTTTAAGAAAATGTTTATAGGGGAATTTGTTCTGAAACTGTTTTGCTTACATAATGTTTTTAAGAGGAGGTGGTGCTTTAGAAAGCTGGCAACATCTTTAACTCAGAATTAGTAGCTTGATTATTAAGTTTTAATTGCTATAATAATAATTGCTCTTTTACTAATTATTAGTAGAAGGTTTTTAATAAGTGGGAAGTAAAATCAGTTTTTAAAATTTGAGATTATATATAAAAAAATGATCTATTTATATTTTAGTCTTCAGGTTAATAATTGTTCAACAGTTTTTAATGGTTTTCATTGTTATATTTTAATTTTTCTTCATCTTTGTCTCTTTTTTTCTGATTAATTTTGTATATATTAGGGGAGATGGTGATTCAATTAGAGATTGTTGAAGTTAAAATGACTCCTTCAACAATTTCTACATCAATTTAAGATTTTAGTGTTTCACCAAACTCCTTAGAGAATAATTTATGATAAAGCTCAAGTCTATGACTATTAACCATCAAAGAAATTTATGTTGAGATGCTTGTGCATATTTTGATAGCTCCATCCTCATAAACAATATTGATTCCAAATGGATCAAGCTATCAAATTTTGAGTTTCCCCTGAAAATACTTAAAGAATAAATTTTATAAAAGAGCCTAGTTTTCTAGCTTAAATTTACTTATTTTAATGAAATAGTAATGCCACACAATTGGTTGGCCCTAAACCATTTATATATAAAAAAGAGCTTTTTAGAGAACCTCATCTAAGGAATAAATAGGTTAATCCATTGCTTTGACACTTTAAAGAGATTCATTCCAAGATCTAATGTTGTCTAGAGAGTTTTGATTTCTAACTCTATTGGTAAGATAACTCTATTTCCATAAACCAATTTGTATAGATTGAATACAATGGTTCACTTCTAGGTAGGGTGGGATGCCTATAGTGATTCAAATAAATGTTTTGTTCAATCCTTGTAGTCAACAACAATCTTGGTGATAATATTATCTAAATCTCTATTAGCAACTTCAACTTGCCCATTTTATTCCAGATTCTATGGGGTGAGAACTTTTAGTGCTGAATATCATATTATTTAAGCAATGTTGCAATTAGATCTAACATGAATTATGACCGTTTATCTATGATAATGTTTCACAAGACAAAAACATGTGAATATTTCCTTGTCAAAAATTTATAACCTTTTCATCTTTTATAATTCATATGGCCTTAACAAGTTAGCATGTTTACTAACAAATTAGTACACACAAGAATATACTTATAATTATTAGTATGAATAGAAGCTACAAAATCAAGTCACCACTTTTCAAATGTATCTATTACTATCTATGGATGAAGATGCACTTCATTTGAAGTTGTGAGCCTTCTAATCAACTAGAAGTTATAATACTAATGAATGTAATAAATTCCATTATTATGATGTATGAACCAATAATAACTAACATGTAAACTATTTATGGAAATCCTCCTTGAAGAAAGTGTCCTTTGCATACCTCGTCAATAAGCTTGAAGGATGTCAAATAATTCATCTATTTGAATGCATCTCCTTATCACATGCTTATGACCAATGTTTAATAGATTGTCATTTATCAAGTGGAATGTTTACTCTAGTAAATCAATCTTTGGAATTCCTTTAGTGAAAGAAATAGAAACTTTTCAATATCTAAATAATTGGAAATGTCTATATTCCATGGACTATATACACAAATAAAGAAAATAAGTGTTCAATAAGAAATGCATTGAATTGAATGGTAGATTCTTATCACTTGATACAATATTGGATGGAAAACAAGTAACCGCATTCTCATGGCCAAGATTATTAGTATAGATATGTCAAATTCTTATAGTAATAACAATCAATGAATAAATTTTATCTTCAATAATGGTTTATTTATTATTTTTACTATAGATATTTAAGCTTTTATAAAACATGATACCAAGTGATGGAGTTCCCAAATTTATTGATTGCATGTGATAATATAAGAACATATTTTTTAGTTAGCATATAAATGGTTTCCACATGAATTTATTTTACTAACATAACTAAATTGCATAAGTGACGAGGCCATTTTTTCCCCTAAAACTAGTTCTAAAGTTGTATTCAAGGCATAAGCATGTATGTGAAATATAATTCCCACTCTTGTGTTTTTCTTATGCGGTTTCTGATTCATATGATATATATTGTATTTACTTTTTCACTATTGTATTATGCGATTCATGTGCTATGAGGCATTACGTTGAACTTCCCAATGAGGTCTATTGTGCCTTTAATATAACTTTTATGAGGTTTTATTTTGACATCATTTTCTTGACTATGTGCATTATGAGATGCATATGTTGTGCTCATGTATGTTAGATCATTTTAGTGTTTTAACATTGTGGATTATAGTTTATTAGGCATCTTGTTCCTTGATCATGCTATTCATAGATTATTTTTAGCTATATATGATAATATAATATCATGTGTTAATTATATGGTGTGAATGGATGAGTTAATTGAATTATAAATTTTATGGAATTGTGTAAATTTTTCCTTTACTTTGGCTACTATTACATATTGGATAGATGCATGCAACAATTGATTGAGTGTGAAGGAAATTTACATGTGTTTGAACAATGGTTGGTATGTGGAGAACATTGAAATGGATCTTACAAGCCATCTCAGCTTATTAGTTCTTGTGTTGTCAAAACCCATGAAATCCATATCCAAATAAACTACAGTTCTAGATCCCCATGTGTTAGAACCATGAATGTGTCTTTTTGGGTCATTTATTTATTTATTGTTTATGCATTTTATTGGTACATTGTTAGAGACAAAAGTGGTTGTTAAGTTAATAATTTAAGATTATTAATATTGTGTGAAGAGTGCTTGTATTTTTTAAATGTTGTATAATGTGAAAAAAGAGATTGATATTATCAAGAAAATATAGATTTATTCCTAAAGTGGGAAATGTATTATATTTGATATTAAATATTAAGGGAAAAATACATATGAAAAAGGAAAAGGCATAGTATTTTATCATTATGTCACATTGGGAAAAGGAGAGCAAAAAGGAGAGAAAGGACATGTTATGTACCTAGGTGAACAATGGTGGAAAAGTGGGGAATGTTTTACGGCCTAGGTCATATAACACCACTCTTCTCCAATTGTCATTCAATAATGCCCTAGGATCCCAAATTGGATTGACTATCAACCCAAAGGTGAGTCAATCCACAACAAGGAAGACCTGGGGGGGATCTTTTAGGCTTTAAAGGGTTCACCAGCAAGCAAAAGCTTGGAAAAGACAATTTAAACATTCAACTTACAAAACCTAGTAATGCAAGCCAAATGATGAATGGATATGACAAAATTAAGTAATAGTAAGTTAAGATGTTTGTACCTAGGAAGTCTGGAAATGTGATGAGGATTCTAGAAATGCAAAAATGTTGTCAAAATATGCTAGGGATGACTAAGATTCCCTTACTCTTGTCTTAGTCCCGCTGCTATTTTTCAGGGGAAATGCAAAATCTTCAGATGTCGGAACATGATCTAAAAGAATCTCTGCAAAATTCCACTTGGAGGACTAAGATGCCCTTACTGTTGTCTTTGTCCCATCTTGAATTTTTAAAATCTGTGAATGTGATCCTAAGGCTCAAGGTCTACACTTCCTTCTTCTCAGATCTCGAGTCCTGAAACTTCTAGATCTGGCCTATAGGTGAGTTTCCCTGAAGATGACAAATTTTCTATGCAACTTTGTAACTTTGTATTTCAAATGATCTTCAAGTCTTCAACCTAAATCTGCAAACACAAACATGCAAGAGAGGAAAAACTTGTTGATTGTTAGTTTAAACCTTGGAATGAAATGAAATAATGGAGGGAAATGATGAATGAACAAAGTGCTATGTTGCAAATCACTAAAACCTTGCTATGAAGTCTAAAAACTTGTATGAAGTGGCTAGCTTGAATGTGGATCCTGACTTGAATGAATGCTTGATAGATCTTGACTTGAATTGCTTGTTTGAATTAAAATACTAGATCACAAATGTTAGCTCAAAAACACACATGATGCAAGAATATCTTTGACATGATGCTTGAATCTTGATTATGGCTCTAAATTCTTGATGAGTGGCTCTTGAATGCTCTTGTGAACTCAAATTTACTAATAGGAATGAATACTCAAGTTGCTAGGATGAAAATGAATGAAAGAACCTTATATTTATACTTAATATCGATGCTTAATATATCAAAATTACACCACAATAAGCCAACATATGAATTAATTAATTAAAGGAGGCTAAATCTCACCAAGATTTGAAATTAAATCCTAAACAATAGCTTGAGGGGGACTAAGACGCCCTAGGTGGTGTCTTAGTCCCGAGGCCTAAAACTCAGGGCATAGACTACAAAAAGGGGCCCATTTAAGGTGCCTTTGAAAAGAGGGTCCCAAGACCTTTGGGGGACAAAGACGCCCTAGTTGGTGCCTTAGTCCCAACCCAAAAATTAGGGACACAACCAAAATCATTAAATTATCATTATCCTTTGATGTTTTTGGGATTAGCCATAAAAAGATATAATTTATTAGGCTTGTGGATGAAAAATAGAACCAATTAAAACATAAATAAGGATAAATAAAGCAAGGCAGACCTAAAAAAGTGTGAAAATGCAAGGGTATGCATTTTCCTACACTACATTTAGCCCCCACTTTATTGAGAGGATGAACTTGCTTTAAACTCACACTAAAGTAGCCAACCACACAATCAAGAGGGGTTCAAATGTATGAATGCTAGTAAGATAGGATGACAATAACCAAGAGGGTGGCCAAGCCCCCAAGATCAATATCCTATGGCAGACCAACATAGGCACAAAGAAACACACTCGCAGATGATATATGAAGCCATAACTAGATCACAAACATACACCATCAAAGATAGAAAAAGGAAAAATAGAAAAATGCAATGGATCAAGCTTCGACTGGTCGTCCAATGCGCTATGGACCGGGTCTAGGTTGTTTGTACAAAATGTTTTACAAGTGGAACATGCTATCCACTATGCAAACAAAAGCATGTGCTCACAAGGGCTAGTGAAGCTAGTTGTCCACTAGGTGAGCCCCAAGAGGTCCATATCAAAGTCATACCTCCATGACTATGATAAGGAAAAAAATAAAAATGCATGCTCACAAGGGTTAGTGAAGCTAGTTTTTCACTAGGTGAGCCCCAAGAAATCATATCAAAGCCATACCTCCTTGAATTTAATAAGGTACAAAAAGAAAATGCACGCTCACAAGGGCTAGTGAAGCTAGTTTTTCACTAGGTGAGCCCTATGAAACCATATCAAAGCTATACCTCCATGACTTTAATAAGGTACAAAGATGCAACACAATAAGAAGGAGGGACATTCAAAGGGATTTTTCTTAGTTCACGCGAGGTCTTAATCTTAGGGGACATCATTCCTAATGTCTCCAAGAGAGGACCAATCAAAGGATAAAAGATTCACAACTTAGGTAATGAAGTGCATCGCATCACCACTAAGAGGAATGCATTATACTAAGATAGATCAAGCTCTTGAAGGACATTACTCCCAATGTCACCACAAAGAGAAAAACACATCGCATGAAGTAAGAAACTCACATCAAGGAATATGAAATAATGCTAAAATAATGCCAAGATAATGCCAATGTATGCCCCCACTTTAAAGAAATTGCCAAACACCATGCTGTGAGCAATTACTTTAAAGTAGAAAAACATGCAAAATATAATGGAAAAGAGGGTTGCCCCCTAGAAACACATAAGGGATCTATGGATTGAGGGTCAGTATCTATCTTTTCTGCAATGATATTAGAGAGCTTGAGACTATCATCATTCCCCAAATACACACAGAACTGGAAGAATGACACAAAAAGAATGAAAACAAAGAAAAATATTTTGAGTCAACATGGAAGAGACATAGGGTGTCTCAACACCTTGCATCATCCCAAAAGGAAAACACAAGAAAAATATGAAAGGAAAAGAAAAGAGAATAAAAAATCTTTTGGGTCAACATGGAAGAGACATAGGGTGTCTCAATGCCTTGCATCATCCCCAAAAGGAAAACAAAAGAAAAACATGAAAGGAAAAGAAAAGATAATGAAAAATATTATGAGTCAACATGGAAGAGACATAGGGTGTCTCGAAGCCTTGTGTCATCCCCAAAAGGAAAACACAAGACAAAAATACAAATGAAAGGTAAAAACCAATGACAAGGCAAGAGTTTACGACATATAGAAGAATGTAGGTACAAATAAAGGAATGCACAAAGAGAGAGAGAGAACATCAAACAAAACATCATGAGGGATCACATTATGCACATGAAATCACACAAAATAAAAATGAAATAATGAAAAAGACTAGTAAAAGACATGTGAGTCAACCATCCAGCAGGTCATCCGCATTCCAGTCTTGCTCAATATATGCGGAATACAGATCACTAGCAAGAGGGACAACATCAAGTGTTGTACTAGGAGAATCACTAGGTTCAACACATGGGAAATCAATCGATTTAGGAGGATCATCACAGTTGGTATCATCTAAGCTCATAGAAGAGGAAAATAGAAAATTCAACTCGTTATGCACTTGCTCATTAATTTTAGTGTTTTCTTCATCGTCTTCCAAGTTAATCACAACAGGAGGACGAATAATAATATCCATAGAAGGTGTTGGTCCTTGTTGTGTTGGAGACATAAAATCTGTTTGTTCTAGTAATGGAGGAGGCTCATCATTTATTAATTCTATCAAGTTCAGATTTTTATTTTTTATGTTGGTCTCTTTGTTCATCTTGCGAGTAATAACACGACATCTACACCTACGCCCCCTAGCATTTCAATTTCTTTTATTACGATTTTCAATTTGCGTTTGTGGAGCAGCAGGTTGGTCAACCATAGGTTCCTTTTCTTCTTGTGAGGGAAGAATGGAAGAAACCATGGGAGGTTGTTCAACCACTTTCTCTTTGGATTTATAAATTTGCTTAGGAGGAATATTAGGACTTGTTTGGTTTTCTCTTGGCCTTTTGTAGGAAATAGGTAAGGGATTTTTTATGGATGGGTCTTGGTTAGTCAGAAGGGCTTTAAGCTCAATGTTATCTTCTTGAAGGAGCGGAGGATCAATCAAGGGTGGAGGAAATTTTTCAAGGGATAACTTTTCTATGAATTTTTCTTTGAACTTTTGGTAGGATAGGAAAAGGAAGTCCTCGCAAGGTCTTATAGGTTCCATGGGCTCAAGCCAAAAATAGTCTAGGAAAATTTTCTATAGAAAGACAGAGGTCTAAAGCCACTATGGTTCACAGTGAAAATTTCATTGTCGACTGGAAACTTTAAGCACTTATGGACAACAAATGGGACCACATTCATGGAGAAAATCCATTTGTAGCCTAACTTCACATGAAATTGGTTTGAATTAGAGATGATGGAGAATTATACATTTAATTTCTTTGGTCCTACTTGTAAAGGGAGTGTGATCGAGCCCATCATAGCATGTGCAAAACCATCATGCATTTTAATCCATTCTTTTGGTTTGTCATATCTATCTTGAGTAGGTTCATGCACATATAAGAGTTACTATCTGATCATATTCTCTCCACAGACGGGATCAATTTAAATCCCAGGAGTGGGCTTGTCATTGATTCCGTTGGATATGTAAAGAGGATGATCAGGTGCATTTTTTATTGTTTCTTCTGAAGAGAAAGTAATGTCAACAGGTATTTTGGTTTCTTGTTTATGAGGCTTGATGTCAATCACCCCTATCATTGTACTAATAGGCTTTGGTCATTGGTATCCATAGGATCATCATCCATAGTATTTTGTTTGTTATTGTTCATGTTATCATCATCCGTTTCAACACTCATCACATCGAGTTGAGTTTCACTATCCTTAACAAATGAAATAATATGGTTGGGCATGGGATTGGTAAATATTTGCAAGTTTTGGTTAGGAGGAGCTACAAATTTATTACCTTTTTCATTCACACCTCCAATTTGAATATGATTAGAATCAATGAGGTCTTGCCCAAGATGTTTAAGATGCTTGCAATGTTTTGTACCATGTCCCTTTTGTTGGTGATAAGCACAATAGGCATTGTGTCTAAAGCTTGGAGGTAAGGGCTTGCTAGGGTCAAGAGGTCGAATGGGAGGTGAGGTAAGTATGTTTTTGTTTAATAGTTGATTCATGATATTTTGAAGTGTGTCAGGTAAGGGAGTAAATTGTCTTTGTGGATCCCCAAAGATATAAGGATGACTCTTCTTTGTAGCAACTACTTGGGTATCAACCTGTTGGGTAGGTTGAGAGGTGGAATTTAGTTGAAGGAAATTTTTGTTTTGTCATCTGAAAGGCTAGTAGGTGTTTTGGTTTGAAGTTTTAGACCTTTTAGGATGAGTAGAGATGGTTCTTGGTTCATCACTACCTACAGAATACTGATAATCGTGAAGAGCAGTGCATAAGTGTAGGAAGGAAGGGAATTTCATCATGGTAAGCTTGTCTCGTATCTTACTTTGTAAATTTTCTATGAACATCTTCTGAAGGTGAGAATCAAGAATCTTCACACTAATTTGGGAATAAAGCAATTGGTAACGTGAAACAAAGTCAGTGAATTTTTCACCCTCATTTTTCTTACATCTCATCAAATTAGCTAATGCCATTTAAGGAACCATATGCACTTGGAAATAGTTAATAAAGGCAAAACAAGTTAATTAAATAAACAAATTGAGTTATTCAATAATGCAAAAAACTAGTCCAAGGAAATGTCTTTCAAGGATCGGGGAAAAAGCTTAGCCAAAAGTTTATCCTCAAGGATAAAGTCACTACACAAAGTATTAAAGGAATTAACATGATTAGTAGGATCTCCCTTTCTTCCATATTTCTCAAATCTAGGGATCTCTATACCTTGTGGCACCAGAGTTCTCAATATTTCCAAATATAGTGGGTTACTTTTAACATAGTATGAAGGTGGACCATTTTGATTTTTATTTATGGTAGAAACTTGGCATTGAATGGATGAAAGGCTTTGTAAAAGGTGGTTAATGATAGGCTCATTGTGTGTGTTTTGAGATGGAGATCAATATGGTGGTGGTGTGTATGTGTTGGAAGGACACGTGAATGGATAGCTTGTGGGAGAAGATACAAGGTTAGATGCCACATACGTATAAGGAGCACTAGTGGAAATTCTCGAGGTAGGAAGGACATTGCTAGTTGGTTGCATCGTTGTGGTCACTTGAGGATTGGTATAGGTGGGAATGGAGGTTATGGTTGAAGGGGAATGAATTTGAATTCCTTCTTTGTTTTTCACATTATTTGAAGTTTGAGCACCATTGGTGGTGGAAGGAAGGTATTTTCCAAAGATGTGAGCTATGTTACACACAACTTCCAGTCCTTCATCACTTTCCAACATGTGGTGAATACTATATATCGAAGGTATAACAGTGTTGGAAATGTTTTCAGTACTCACACTATCTTGTAAATGGGCTAAGTCTTCATGCATTTTCATAATGTTTTCTTGAGGAATATGAACAACTAATATTTGAACACTTGGAATAACATTTGTAAGTAAGGTAGGCATAGAAAAAGAGGTATAAAAGGTATGGTCCATACCAAGTGAACTAGTACCAACATTAGAAGTAAGAGAGCTTGATAACCCAAGATCCATAACAAGTGTTTTATTGCAGGATGCCATGAGTCTTGCACTTCTTCTAACCACAGTATTGACAGTAGGACACCAAGTAGTACAACTCATGCAAGGAATAAACCAAATAAAGTGTAATGAACACAATATCCTATGCTTACAGTTACATTTGAAATGAAAGAAATTGGAATAACAACAATTCTGTAAACTGTAGCAAAAAACTAAAAGCGGCTAACAAAAGCACAAATACACAATTTCAAACCCTCAAAACTACAAAGTAAAAGTCAACAAGGACTAAGATTCCAGTAAGGGTGTCTTGGTCCTACTAGTGAAAATTTGAGGTTCCAAAAACTAGAACAGACAACAAACAAGACAAAGAGGGTTCTCAGCCAAAAACCCATAGAGGGACTAAGATGCCAGGAAGGGTGTTTTAGTCCCAGTAAAGGTTTTTTGTGGAAAAACAACAAAATATGGGTTTTTTACAGTGTTCCTAGGTTGCCTACTCAAGGACATGATGTTTAGAAACATAAAAGTGTGCAAATGAATGCAAGAAAAAGTAACTAATGACAAGCAATTGAATGGAAAGTTGAATGCAATTTTTTCAAATTTGAATGCAATAATAATGTTTTGAAATGCAATTAGGATGATTGACAATGCACTTTTCTGTATTTCAATGAGATAAAATGATGCAAGAAAGAAAAAAAGAAACCTATATGCACTTTCACTAATACAAATATGAGAAAAACTAGATGCACTTTCACTAATGCAAGATGCAATCCAAGAATGATTGCAACCTAGATCTAGGACTTTAATGAACTCCAAATCAAAAAATGAATTTTCTAAAATTTTGGGTTCACCAAAATTAACAATGGTGGAAAAGTCGGGGTTGCTTTATGGCCTAGGTCATATAACACCACTCTTCTCCAATTTTCATTCAATAATGACCTAGGATCCCAAATTGGATTGCCTATCAACCCAAAGGTGATTCAATCCACAACAAGGAAGACCTAGGGGGGATCTTTTAGGCTTTAAAGGGTTCACCACCAAGAAAAAGCTTGGAAATGACAATTTAACATTCAACTCACAAAACCTAGTAATGAAAGCCAAATGATGAATGCAAATGATAAAATTAAGTAATAGTAAGTTAGGATGTGTGTACTTGGGAAGTCTAGAAATGTGATGAGGATTCTAGAAATGCAAAAATGTTGTCAAAAATGCTAGGGAGGACTAAGATTCCCTTACTGTTGTCTTAATCCCACTGCTATCTTTCGAGGGAAACACAAAATCTTTGGATGTTGGAACAAGATCTGAAAGAATCTCTAAAAAATTCCACTTGGAGGACTAAGCCACCCTTATTGTTATCTTAGTCTCTCTTGAGTTTCTAAAATATCTGAATGTGATCTTGAGGCTCAAGGTTTGCACTTCCTTCTTCTCAGATCCTAGGTCCTGAAACTTCTAGATTTGGCTTGTAGGTGAGTTTCCGTAAAGATGACAAATTTTCTATGCAACTTTGCACTTCAAATTATCTTCAAGCATTCAACCTAAATCTATAAACACAAACATGCAAGAGAGGAAAAACTTTTTGATTGTTAGTAAATGGGGGTTTGCCTTGGTCAAACCCCTTGTTGGTAATTAAACCTTGGAATGAAATGAAATAATGGAGGGAAATGATGAATGAACAAATTGTTATGTTGAAACTCACCAAACCCTTGTTATGAAGTTTGCAAACTTGTATGAAGTGCATAGATTGAATGTGGATCATGACTTGAATGAATGCTTGATAGGATCTTGACTTGAATTGCTTTCTTGAATCAAAATACTACATCATAAATGTTAGCTCAAACACACACATGATGCAATAATATCTTTGACATGATGCTTGAGTCTTGATGATGGCTCCAAATACTTGATGAATGGCTCTTGAATGCTCTTGTAAATTCAAATTTTCTATTAGGAATGAATACTCAAGTTGCTAGGATGAAAATGAATGAAAGAACCTTGTATTCATAATTATGCATGCTTAATATCTTAAAATTACACCACAACAAGCCGACATATGAATTCATTAATTAAAGGAGGCTAAATCACACCAAGATTTGAAATTAAATCCTAAAAATAACTTGAGGGGGACTAAGATTCCCTAGGTGGTGTCTTAGTCCCGAGGCCTAAAACTCAAGGCACAAACTCCAAAATGGGGCCCATTTAAGGTGCCTTTGAAATGAGGGTCCCAAGACCTTTGGGGGACATAGATGCCCTAGGTGGCATCTTAGTCCCGACCCAAAAAACAAACACATAGCCAAAATCATTAAATTATCATTTATCTTTTGATGTTTGTCAGGATTAGCCATAAAAAGATATAGTTTATTAGGCTTTGGATGCAAAATAGGAACAATTAAGACATAAATAAGGATAAATAAATCAATGCGGGCCCAAACAAGTGTGTAAATTCAAGGGTATGCATTTTCCTACACTACACTAGGGATATGATATTATAATGGATTTAGGTGGATGGAGATGCCAACATGTGGCACACGTCCCTTAAGTTAGTTATATTGAGTCATATGAATAAATTTTGTAATTAATTATCAAGATTTGAGTAGGCCTTCATTAGGATTACTCCTCCATTGTATTAATAGGAGGAGGTATATATAAAGGAGGTGATTTTTATTGTAAGAGATGTGTGAAGTAGGACATTGTATTTGGGATCTCTTGGAGATATAATGTGGAGTGGATTCTTCCATAAGGAGTATTTTATGGTGTTACCCTACCTCAAGGGTTTACTCTATTTCAAAATATATTGGATATTAGGGCATATTGGCTCACAAACATCTCTTGTGTTGTGTGGATCCATTATTATATTTCAAACCCTTGCTTTTGAATTGGATTTATATTTACTTAGAGATTGTTTGGATGGATTAGATTTCTTGTAAAGGTAAAAAGATTCATCTTGTAATTACCTTCATATTCATTGAGAATTTCTTGATTTGATTGGTTACACAATTTTATTTTGGGAATTTAAAAATTATTTAATTTTAAAAATATATTTTCTTATCCAAACTCTATATTTTTTCTAAAATTAAAATATGAGTGGAAAAATGTGTTGTTGGGTAGATTTAGGCCAAGAGGGTATTCTTACAATTTTATTTTATGCATTTCAATTCAGGTGAAAAATATATTAATTTACTCTTTAAACCTTCTCAAATCTTACAAAAACTATATATGTTTAGAAAAGTGTGATATTGGGTACATTTAGAGAAAAATGGTATTTTAGAATTTTGATATTTTGGGTTTTTTAAAATTTGATAAATTTGTGAAGGGATGCTTCAAAATCCATTAATGAAATACCCTAGATATTTTGGAAAAATGATTATTGCACTTTTCTGAATTTTGGTAATTATAAAAAGTGTGTACCATGTGGAGTTATGCATTTTTCTATGAACTTTAGTTTTCATGTGCTTCATAAGTATATTTTCATGGAGAACATTTGCATATATATTCTCGGTTGCTTTGAAGAAAACTATCCCTTGAATTGTATAGGATAAATAATATCCATAGGAGACTTTGGGTGGCCAATTACCCAAACTCATGAGATGAGGTTTGGAGGAAAATAGCTAAAAAATCCTTAATTGAATTGTGTAATAGATATGAAATCTTGAACCTTAGAAACTTAATTAGGAAAACTTAATAATGAAGTTTTGGGTAGGTAAAGTGGTTTAAATTTTTTTCTTTACCACTGAAGGTAGGTAGAGCATGGTAAAAACTTGTTCCTAATACCTTTTTTGGAAAATTACCCATAGGCGGTATGATTACTTGAGACCTTGTGGTCTAATTCCTTTTCTAGCTTGGCATTGGAGAAACAAGGGAAATTCCATTCTAGTGGTTTATCTAGTCTCCTCTTTTTCTTGTTGATCAGATGGAGAGAATTACATCTTGTGTTGAGATAAACCTTATTCTTGTGTTATGGTGTGAGGCCAACCTATTTGATTCATGTGCAAGTGTTGATTCCTTTCTTGAGTCTCTTGTGTGCTTATGTGAACAATTTTTTTATGACTTTTGTGTGAGTATTGTTTCCTCCTTAAGACTATTTTGTGTGTGATTTTGGTTGTGGAAATGGTGTATCCATGATATTATTCTTTTAGTGTAGTAAAGTGTAGCCCTTTATGTTTTCACACTTGTTTGGGCCCTCCCTGCTAAAATTGGGCTTCTTTATGCCTTATTTGGCCTTATTTTGTATCCACAAGCCTTAATTAATGCATCTTTCATAGGACAATCCTGACATATATATGTAGTGTAGAAAAATGTCATCCTTGACATTTTCACACTTTTTTGGGTCCTCCATACTAAAATTGAGCTCTTTATGCCTTATTTGGTCTTATTTTGCATCCACAAGCCTTAATTAATGCATCTTTCTAAGGATAATCTCGAAATATATCAAGTGAAAAATAAAAAATTAATGATTTTGAATTGTATGGCCCAAATTTAGTGATATAGGACTCATACGCCACCTTGGGTGTATGGGTCCCACCTAGGTTTCGGGGCCCTGATCTAAATTTAACATAAAACTAAGCCTTTCTTGAAAAATGTGTCCCAAGCTTAGCCTAATGGGACTCATATGCCCCAACTGGCATATGAGTCCCACTTAGCTTAGACCTAATTTAAATTCAAATTCTTGGTAGGATTTTATTCTCTTAAATCCGATGTTGGCTTGTAGTGTTGTAATTTCAAGAGATTTGGCATAAACAAGCATAAATACAAGGTTATTTCACATATTTTACCCTAGAAATTTTCATGAGCAAGTGTGACCTAAGAATTCATGCATTCTAGCATTCAAGAGGATTCAAGAGTGATTATCAAACATTTTGGAACTTATTCAAGTATCAAGCATCACGTCAAAGTCATCATGATTCATGTTTGTTTTTGAGCTAACACTTGTGATGTAGGGTTTTGTGATTCAAGCAAGCATTCAAGTCAATATCCACAACATTCAAGCAAGATTCAAGATCCACATTCATGCTAGCCACTACTTACAAGATTGCAACATCTTATTCAAGGATTTGGTGAGTTGCAACATTGCATATTTTTTCATTCATCATTCCTCCATTTCATTTGATTTCATTTCAAGGTTTGATTACCAAAATAGGGTTTGACCAAGGCAAACCCCTATCCACTAGAAATTTTTTTCCTCTCTTTGATGTGTGATTTGCATATCTAGGTTGAAGATTTATTGAAGAGAAAGATTGGAGAAAAGTGTTAAGTTGCAAATTTGTCAAAGTTGTCGAACCTTACTTGCAAGATCATAGAAAGTCACCTACAGGTTGTATTTTAGTGATTCAGGCCTAGAGATTTGGCAGGAAAGAAGCTACATGAATTCATCAGAGGATATCAAATTTTTGGAGCAACCATTATACTAAGACTAAATCACCACTTGTAACGTATAAGTTCCAGTATACACATTTTCAAACATTTTCTACATATCTTGATTCAGTAGTTCTAGATTCTATTTTATGTTAGAAACCCTAATCTAGGACTAAATCACCTAGTTTGACATATGAGTCCTAGTGAGCATTAAAGTAAGAATTTTCAATATTTTAGGTTTTCATTCAAGCCTCTTCAATTTCTAGGTTCATCTTTGTACCTTCTGAGTCTTTTATTCTGCATTTTAGTTTCATAATTTAGGCCATATAGTTAGGTTTTGCATATCTTTTACATTCCTAATATTTCCAAGCCCTAGCTTGGTGGTGAACCCATCTTTAGTCTTTAATCACACCCTAGGACAACCTTTATTAGATCTCTTGCCCTTATTCTATCATTAGATTGAGATCTCTAAGGTTTCCTTGAATGAAACATGGAGAAAACTTGTTGATCTATGTCCTAAAACATAGGGCAACAATTTTTTATCTTTCAATATCAAATGACCAATCATAATTTAATGATTTTGGATTGTATGGCCTAGATTTAGTGATATAGGACTCATACGCCACCTTGGGCATATGGGTCTTACCTAGGTTTCAGGGCCTATATTTGAATTTAACATTAAACTAAGCATTTCTTAAAAAATGTGTCCCAAGCTTAACCTAATGGGACTCATATGCCCCAATTGGTGTACGAGTCCCACTTAGATTAGACCTAATTTAAATTCAAATTCTTGGCAGGATTTTATTCTCCTAGATCTGATGTTGGCTTGTAGTGTTGTAATTTTGGGATATTTGGCATAAACGAGTATAAATACAAGGTCATTTCACATATTTTCTCCTAGAAAGTTTACAAGTCATCTAGAAATTTAAGTGATCTTATGAGAACTCAAGTGAGAGAATCATATAGTATTCAAGGGAATTCAAGAGTTTATTATCAAGCATCTTTGAGCACTATTCAAGTATCAAGTATCATGTCAAATTCATCATGCATCATGTTTGTTTTTCAGCTAACATTTGTGATGTAAGGTTTTATGATTCAAGCAAGCATTCAAGTTAAGATCTACACCATACAAGCAAGACTCAATATCTACATTCATGCTAGCCATTACATACAATATTTCAACCTTTTATTCAAGGATTTGGTGAGTTGCAGCATTGCATATTTGTTCATTCATCATTCCTCCATTTCATTTGATTTCATTTCAAGGTTTGATTACCAAAACAAGGTTTGACCAAGGAAAACTCCTATCCACTAACAAAACAACATTTTACATTCTTTGATGTGTGATTTTTAGATCTAGGTTGATAATCCATTAAAGAGCAAAATTGGAGAAAAGTTGTCAAGGTTGCAAAATTGTCAAAGTTGTCACCTTACTTGCAAGATCATAGAGAGTCATCTATAGAGTAGAATTTAGTATTTCATAACCAGAGAGTTGATAGGAGGGAGTTTATGGGGAATATTTAGAGGATACCAAAATTTTAGATCAACCCTAATACTGGGACTAAATCGCCACGTGTGGTGTATGAGTCCTAGTATACCTATTTTCATACTTTTTCTATAGATCCTGATTCAGTAGTTCTAGATTCTAGTTTCAGTCCAAAACCCTAAAATGGGACTAAATCACCCCTACTGGTGTATGAGTCCCAGTGTACATAAAAAATTCAACATTTCTATGCTTTTAGGTCTTCATTCAAGCCTCTACAATTTCTAGGTGCACCTCTATACTTTCTCAATCTTTTATTCTGCATTTTAGTTTCATAATCTAGGTCATATAGTTAGGTGTTGCATATCTCTTACATTTCTTGTCTTTCCAAGCCCTAGCTTTCTGGTGAAACCCTCTTTTATCTTTAATCAAACCCTAGGACACCTTAAATTACAGATCTATTTCCCTCATTCCATCCTTGGATTGAGATCTTTAGGGTCTCCTTGTGTGAAACTTGTAGGAAATTAGTGGTTGTGTGTCCTAAAACATTAACAACTACAATTTTATAGGTTTCATTTTGGTGAACCTTCCCTTTAGAACATTTAATTTTCTAATTTGGAGTGAATCATAGTCCTAGATCTAGCTTCCATTAACTTTTCATTAGGTCTTGCATTAGTTAATTTGCATCTAGGGTTTCTAAATCTTGCATTAGTGAAAGTGCATATAGGTTGCATTTTGCATCTTGCATCATTGAATTTCATCTAAAATTTGTAATTTCACTTAGTCTAGACATCATACAAACTAGAGAACATAACATTCACTCAATTGTTTTTGAAATTTGTGCAAAAACCTTAATTTGGTACTCATACACCCCTCTAGAAGATTTATTCCCAGTGCAAGTGGTTTTGCCTAGTTTTTGGGTATTTTGTGTTACTATTTATCAACATTTGAATCCCTAAAAATCCCTAACTGGGACTCATACGATCCTCTGGGTGATTTAGTCTCGTGTCAGATCTTAAACTACATTTTTCAGCATTAAAAACTCTGATTTTATGCTTCTATTTGTCATTAGATTTCTGTCTCATTTTACAGAGTTTTTGTTTCATTCATTTCATTGCATCTAGCTTAATTTCATTTGAATTGGAATTAGATAATAGAATTTATCTTGTGTTCATTACATTTATCTTGCATTCATTGACTGTCCCTTGCATGAGCTTTACAACTTGGTGTCCTATTGCTAATACTACAGTGAGATGAATTTTGAGACTCATGTCATCCCGTAGTAGCACAATCGTCATGGATCTTGGGTTATCTAGCTCTTTCACTACTAGTGTTGACAGTAGTTCACTAGGTATGGACCATACCCTTAACAAATTTTTGCCTTCAAGTAGTGTGACAAATTTTGAGACAATGGTTTCTAGTATTTCACAAGAAAACATAATTCAAATTCATGAAGACTTAGCAAAACTAAAAAATCAAGTGAGTACTGAAAAAATTTCAACCATTGCTATCCCTACCACAGATAACATACACTGCATGATTGAAACTGAAGAAGGAATAAAAATTGCACATAACCTAGCTTAGATTTTTGGAAAACTCAATAGTGGTGCTCCACCTTTGAATAATGTCCAAAGTCAAGGAGGAACTCACATTCCTCCTCTCACAACTGTTTCCTCTATTCCTACCTATACCAACCCTCAAGTTACAACAATGATGCAACCTACTAGTAATGCCATTCCTACCGTTGGTATTCTTGCTAGCATCCCTAGTACCTTTGTGGCATCACACGCTATATCTCCTACCACTTTACCTCTTGTAAGAATTCCATTCATTTCCCCCTCAAACACATACACACCTCCACCATATTCACCTCCATCTCAAAATACACCAATGATGCCATCATAAACCAAATTTTACAAAATGTTTCATCCCTTCAAAATCAAATTTCTACCATAAACCAAAATCAAAATGGCCAACCTAAATACTATGTCAAAATAAATTATTTATCCTTGGAGATATTGAGAACACCGATACCATAAGGTCTAGAGATTCCTAGATTTGAGAAATATGGGGGGAAAGGAGATCCTTCTAACCATGTTTCCACTAATACCGCCTTATGTAGTGATTTTTTCCTTGAATATAAGCTCTTGGCTAAGATCTTCCTTAGATCCTTGAAGGATACTGCCTTGGAATGGTTTTCCTCATTACCAAATAACTCAATTCATTCATTAAATGAAAATTTTGAGGCCTTTATCAACCATTTCCAAGTGCACATGACTCCTAAGATGACCTTAGCTGATTTGATGAGATGCAAGAAAAAAGATGATGAAAAAGTTACTAACTTCATTTCACGTTACCAAATGCTTTATTCCCAAATCGATGTAAAGATTCCCCACCCTCACCTTCAACGGATGTTCATTGAGAGCTTGAAAATCAAGATACAAGATAATATTATCATGATGAAGTTTCCTTCCTTCATACACTTGTGTACTTCCCTTCATGATTATCAAAACTTGGTTAGTAGTTGTGACACAAAATCCACATCTAGCCGACCTAAAAAGTTTGAATCTGCAAACCCAAAAAATTATCAACCTTTTAGGAAACAAAATAAAGGCTTCCTTCAAATTAACCCCCTCAACCAACCCAACATATTGATACCCAAGTGGCTGCTATAAAGAAGAAAAATCCTTTCACATTTGGGGATCCAGCTAGGCATTAATTTACTCCCTTACCCAATACCCTCCATAACACAATGTCGCAACTTCTAGAGTAGAAAATGATCACCTTATCTACCATTAAAACTCCTAATCCTAACAAGCCTTTACCTATGAATTTTAGATCCAATTCTTATTTCCATTATCACTGACAAAATGGACAAGATACAAAACATTGTAAATGTCTTAAACATCTTGTGCAAGACCTCATTGATTTCGATCGACTTTCAATTGGAGAAGTTAATGATCAAGGAAATAATTATGTTGCCCCTTGTAACCATAACTTGTAAATCTTTACCAACCCTATGCCTAATCATAACATTTCATTTTTCAAAGCTAGTGAAACTAAAAAGAATGATGCGATGAATATCGACATAGATGATGACAACACGTATACTGTTGAAGAAGATCCTATGAATGATATGGTTGGATTGATCAAAATTTTACCTCATAAGGGCCGAACTAAAAAGCCTCTTGACATTGCTTTCTCATCTAAAGATATCATTATAAATGCACCTGATGGTCCTATTTACATAGCTAGCCTAATCAATGAAAATACCACTTATGGGATATTAATTGATCCATTCTATGGAGAGAATGTGATCATTGAAGAATTCTTACTTTTGCATGAACTCTATCAAGAAACATATGATAAATTGAAATCATGGATAAAAACACATAAATGGTTTTTCTTTCCCTACGATGGGGTCAATCACCCTTCCTTTACAAATAGGACCAAAACAACTAGATGTCTCATTCTCCATCATCTCAACATCCGGACAATTCTGTGTGAAGATTGGTTATCCATGGCTATGCTCCATGGAAGTTGTCCCATCAGTTGTACATAAATCCTTAAGTTTCCCTCTGACAATGAAATATTCACTGTGCACCATAATGGATTTAACCCTTTGTCTTCTTGAGGGAACTTTTCATTGGATTTATTTTGGATCAAGCCTATGGAACCTATTAAACCTCGCGATGACTTATTTTTCAAATCCTATCAAAAGTTCAAGGAAAAATGCATAGAGAAAATATCCCTTACAAACATGCCTCAACCTATGATTGAGCCTCCTATCCTCGATGAAACTATGATTGAACCTAAAGACATTCCAAATAACAAAGACCAACCTAAGATTGATCCTTTTCCTATCTCCTATAAAATACCAAGAGATAACGAAAACAATCCCATCATGCCACCTAAAATAAAACAAGTATACAAAGCTAAAGAGAAAGTGGTTGAAAAACCTCCCATGGTTCCTTATGTTCCTCCCCTTAGGGAAGAAAATAAACCTATGGTTGATAAAATGGATCCTACAAAAGTGAAACTTGAAAATCATACCAAAAGAAATAGAAATGCTAGAGAGCATAGGTGTAGACATCATGCTCTTGCTCAAAGGTTAAACGAAGAAAAAAACAAAGAAAATCAACATCCAAACTTGATTGAAGCAATACATGATGAGTCTCCCTCTTTTCCACAACAAAAAGATCCTATACCGCAACCACAACAAGAGCTAAATCCTTCTTATACATTATGATTCAACCTTTCGTTGTGATTAATTTGGATGACGATGATGAGGTTGCTAAAATTTATGAAGAAGTGCATAATGAATTTAATATATTATTTTCCTCTTCTATGAACTTAAATGATAATTCTCCTAGGAAGAGTGTTGGACTTGGTGATGACCCTAGTTTGGCACTTGCTATTGTCCCTCTGGATAGTTTTTCACCTTCTATATACAATGAACACAATTGGGATGTAGATGATCTGCTATAGGTCAACTCTCATGTGCCTTTCTAGTCTTGTCTTTGTCTTCTTTTTCATGTTATGTGTGTGATTTCATGTGTGTATTGTGATCCCTTATACTGTTTTGTTTAATGTCTCTCTCTCTTTGTGAAATTCCTCTATTTGTATCTACATTCTTCTCTATGTCATAATTTTTTTATCTTTTCTTTGTCTTGTGTTTTCCTTTTGGGGATGATGCAAGGTGCGGAGACATTTAGGTCTCTCGCATGTTGACCTAAAAGGTTTTTCTCTTTTTTCACTCTCTTTATGTCATTCTTTTTGTTCCATGAGTATTTGGGGAATGATGACATACTGACCCCAAATCCATGGATCCCTCATGTGTTTGGAGTTTCATTTTGGGGAAACCCTCTTCATGATATAGCTTTATTTGGAAACATATGACTTGGCATAGGGATTTCCAAATAAGCTCTCATGTCCTCTTTATTGTCAGCATTTATTATTTGCTACTTTAAAGTAATTTCTCACAACATGGTGTTTAACAATTTCTTTAAAGTGGGGGCATACATTGTCATTATTCTTTTGCATTTCATGTTCAATTGTGTAGTCTTCTTACTTCATGTAATGCGTCTTTCACTTTGTGGTGACATTGGGTGTGATGCCCTTCAAGAGCATGATCTCTCTTAGCATATTGTATTCCTCTTAGTGGCTTGATAGGACACACCACATCCCCTAAGTTGTGAATCTTTTATTATTTGATTGGTCCTCTCTTGGAGAAATTAAGGCACAATTTTCCCTAAGTTAAGACCTTACATGAACTAAGAAAAAATCCTTTGAACATTCCTTACACTATTTTCATTTACAACATCTTTTATATGGCCACCTTGCATAACACACTTTGATTTCCTGTAGAGCCATCTTGTTTGTTCATGAGTTTCAAGCATATGAAGCTTTACTTGCCTCATGAAGCTCAAAGTTAATTGTTGTGTGGCACCTTATTAAAGTTATCAGGAGGTATAACTTTGGTATGGTTGTATGTATGGGAGCTAAACTTAGGCGTGACTTTACCATAGCCAATTGCTTGTCTATGTGAGCATATACTGGCCGCGTGGGTATGTGTCTCGTTAGGGGCTCACCTAGTGGATGGCCTGACATTCCAATAGCCCTTGTGAGCATGAATTTTTGGACAAATAGCCTAGATCTGATCCACAACGTATGGGATAAACTGCCGAAGCTTGATCCACCCCTTTTGTGTTTTTGTTTTTCTTTCTCTTTGCCTTTGGTAGTGTATGCTTGTGCCTTGTTGTTGCTCCTTATATTATTTTCATGTGTGTTATTTTGTGCCTATATTTGGTTTCCATAGGATATTGATCATTGGGGCTTGATCATCCCTCTTGATCATTGTCATTCTATCTCACTAGCATTGGTACATTTGAACCCCTCTCGATGTGAGTTTTGTTTACTTTAGTGTGAGTTTGAAGCAAGTTCCTCCTGTCACTAAAGTGGGGGCTAAATGTAGTGTAGAAAAATGTATCCCTTTACATTTTCACACTTGTTTGGGCCCTCCTTACTAAAATTGGGCTTCTTTATGCCTTATTTGGCCATATTTTGCATCCACAAGCCTTAATTAATGCATCTTTTCAAGGATATAATCTCAACATATATCAAATGACCAATCAATATTTAATGATTTTGGATTGTATGGCCCAAATTTAGTGATCTGAGACTCATACACCACCTTGGGCATATGGGTCCCACCTAGGTTTCGGGGCCTAGATCCGAATTTAACATTAAACTAAGCATTTCTTGAAAAATGTGTCCCAAGCTTAGCCTAATGGGACTCATACGCCCCAACTGGCATATGAGTCCCACTTAGCTTAGACCTAATTTAAATTCAAATTATTGGTAGGATTTTATTCTCCTAGATCTAATGTTGGCTTGTAGTGTTGTAATT
This sequence comes from Sequoiadendron giganteum, assembly GCA_007115665.2. Classification (NCBI taxonomy): domain Eukaryota; kingdom Viridiplantae; phylum Streptophyta; class Pinopsida; order Cupressales; family Cupressaceae; genus Sequoiadendron; species Sequoiadendron giganteum. The sequence goes on along the minus strand of CM021110.1, from coordinate 262,911,494 downwards.
TCAGAAAATTTGGCATAAACAAGTATAAATACAAGGTCATTTCACATATTTTCTCCTAGAAAGTTTACAAGTCATCTAGCAATTTAAGTGATCTTATGAGCATTCAAGATAGAGCATCGTAAATTATTCAAGGGAATTCAAGAGTTGATTATCAAGTAATTTGGAGTACTATTCAAGTATCAAGCATCATGTTTATTTTTGAGTTTGTTGTACCCCAAATTAAAATTTTCACTACACTTAGGCATTTTGAAGAAATGAGTCAAAATACTGTTAAATCTGTCAAAAAGGTCAAAATTGGGATTTGGATGTCTTGCATGAGGGTCAAAACCTTAGAAATCTCAAAATTAGGAAATTGAGTCGGTTCAAAATGATCAAACCTACAATACCTAGATTTCAGTTTTTCATCCCTAAATTTTAGGAAAATTTCTATTTTTAGCAGTTTTCTAAAAATAGAAACTTCTTCTGGGTTTTTCTGGGTTTCTTAAGAAATAGATACTTGTAAAATTTTCTAAAAATAGAAAGTTTGTCTTTTTGGGTTAAGACTGATTTTTATTGGCTTAAAATACTTCCTCATCAGGCTGGTGCAGTCAGAATCACAAAAAGATCAGTTTTACCCTACTAGGTCTATTCTTCTTTTTCAGAAGCTTTTTCAGAGATCCAAGGTCATCAATGGAGGTCAGACAACTGCCAGATGTCAGAATCAAAAATTCAAGCATCAAACAGAGGCTGTCAACGAACAACATGCACGAAGAACGAGGAACAAGCAAAGGAAGTTTGAAAAAGTGAAAAATGCAAAATTTTGTCTAAGTCTGGAGACTTCAGGCGCCCCAGTCAAGAAGAGGCGTCCATACTTCAATGCCTTAGAATATTTTTCATTCTGACAGTCAAAGAAAAGGAAGGCACGTTAAACAAGGTGAAAATTTAAAAATCTCATAAAATTTTCTAACTTTACCAGCCATGGGCGCCCCTGGGCGCCCCTGAAGGAAATAGGCGCCCAACTTTTCAAGGGGTCAAAAGCCAGAATTAGGGTTTCTGCCTCCAGGCCGATGTTGCTCAGAATCATCCCAGCTCCGCAATGAATCAATCAGCACGCCCGTCAGATCATCTAGTCATCAGAAAATCCAAGACAAATAGAGGTCACAAAGAGATATTTTAAGACTCTGAAGACGAAGAACACAAAATAAAAACTAAGTCTAGAGAAGATGGGCGCCCCTGAAGAAAAAGGGTGCCCAAGATTTTGAGGCACCTGATGATGAAATTTGTAGAGGGTCCCTCCAACGTAACTTCGTCAGACTAGATCCAGCTTTCCAACGCAACCATCAACTAGTCCGTCGGAGTTGGTAGTCGTTAGATGTCGCAAGACGAACAGAGGAGAAAAAGTGCATAAAACAACAAAAGTTGGAAGCAATAGGGAAAATTAGAAATAAAAACTAAAATAGGAAGCCATGGGCACCCCTGAAGGAGAAGGGTGCCTAGGGTTTAGAGCCACCAGAAGTCAGTTTCCAGAGATGAGGTATCCAGAAGACCCCTTCCAGAATCATCTTAGCTATCCAGTGAATCCGTCAACCAATTAGTCTGATCAGCACGACGCCCGTAATCATGAAATCATCTATAGGTCAAAAGATAAGTAAGGTTTTGAAAATCATGAAAATGGCTAACACTGGAGAAAATGGGCGCCCCTATCAGAGATAGGCACCTGACAATTCGAAGGGTCAAACAAAGATTTTAGCAGATGACGTCTCCAGAACCATATTGTCAAATTCATTCAGGCTCCATAATGGAATATTCAGTTTGTTCATCGAATCAATCAGGAAGCCAAGAGATAGAGTGAAACAGGGTTGAAAAATGAATGGAAGATGAAAATGATGGAAAATTGGCTAAGTTTGGGGAGACTGGGTGCCATAGCTCACGAAGGACGCCCAACTTCTCATGCCTTAGAAATTTTTAGGAATTTCAAAATTTTCAAAGAAATAAAAAAAATGCCTAAGGTCAAATGCATGAGCTAAATTTAGGGTTTTTCAAATTAGGGTTTGAGAAGCTATTTTCAAAGAAAAAACTTATTTAAGGACACCTCTGCATATTATTTTTCATATTTTCTTGCAGGTGTCTTCAAAGAGAAACATAGCAACAACTTCAAACCTATGTTTTTCAAGATTCAAGAACCTAAACTTGTTGTTTTTTCATAAGGTTTTCATATCAGCACTCAAAGAAGGCTTGCTTTTTCATATTTCTTCATCAAGAACATCAAATTTGTGAAGAAGAAGGCCATACTTTCAATTTTAAGCAAGTTGGTCCATATTTGTTCTATCTTTTGGACAAATTGTTGAAGAATTTTCTCAAGGTTGCAGAAGTTGCTTTTTTTTTGCATGTTAGAGAAAACTTCAAATTCTTCCATTTCTAATCTTCTGGGTCTATACTAAACCTTCTTCTAGACAAAACCCATATCACAGCTTTTTCAAAGAAACTTAAAGTTGTTGCTTTTTTAGTCAGGGTTTGCAAAATCTAATCAATTGGGTTCATCCAGAATATGCTCAAGAACAATACCTAGATGCCAGCTTTTTCTGCTTTTTTTGGAGAATATTAGGGTTTGCTGCTTTTTTAGTCTTCACTTCAAATTTTTAAAAACGGGCGATTTTGGTTGGCTTGTAACAAAATTCTAATCAAAACCCATATCTTAGAAAAAATTTCAAAATTTCGTCCGTTTGAGGAGGAAAAATCAGCGAGCTAAATTTAGAAAGTTTGCCAAAATGTGTCAGAACCTAAGCATGTTTACTATCAATCTTTAACTTTTACAAAATGGAGTACACTTCTACAGAGTTCAAGACCAAATCAACGTTGTACCATGATTTCATTGAAACAGCCAAGACTAACTTACACCATATTAAGCCAGTATTCAATCTACGTCCTTTGGAAGATGCAGGCAACACCACCATCAAACATCTTGGCCATTTAGGTCTTCTTGCAGCAACATCCATACCTTTCTCAGTACAGAGCTTAAAATCCATAATCGCTTGTATCGAGCATTATAATCCAACCATAAGGGAAATACAGTTAGTCGATGGAAGAATCATATGCAGCTTAAAGCCAGACATGATTGAGAAATGATTCTCCATCCCACAATGGCCTGGAAGTGTTACCATCAACATTGAAGAATGTGAAAGGATATGGGAAGAGCATCAAGAAAAGTATAGCAAGAATATTGCACAAAGGTGGCTGAAAGATAAATACAGTACATTGCCAAAGAACGTCGGGAGAGGAGAGTTCAAGGACAAATTTGCTATAATAATCACTCTACTCAACCGGGTTACTGGTCAAGCAGATGCAACAAAGTTTCAACCTTGGATGTTCTACGTTATACCTCACATAATGAAGAAGACTGAGTTCTATGACTGGCCTACATTGATAAGTGATTGCCTACATCATCAAATAACTGAGTATTTCAATAGACATAAATTCCACATGGTCTCCTACCTAGTCTACTTGGTTGCCTATCATGGTAAATTCAGAGGGTTAAACACAAAGAGTTCTCTAAATTTTAAACATGTCTACAATTATTACACTCAGTTGGAGGTCACTACGGCATCGCATCATTACAAATGGGTGAATGAAGCATTCTTAATCTACATAGTGCGTGACCTGGACATGAGCTACATGTTCGCATCTCATCTGTTGCTAGGGCTAGAATATTAGAATGGGCTGATTGGTTTATTCAATTTGCCACCTTCACTTACCTAAGGGTGTGCAATTATTCGGGAGCTCTTCTTATGTTACCGAGGTATCCATCAGATGAAGTAGCGTGTGGAATTCTTCAAACAGGTATCAAATGTTCACACTCGTCTGCACAACAAGAAGAAACTAGCCTTCAACTTTCCTTTTGCTTTAGGTATTCACACTTGCAAATCATCCGCAGAAGCTAAAATAATGGGTGATGAGTTAGATAAATTTGGTCTCAAGCCTTTCAACGAGAGATGATCCTATGGTCCCCATGGTGTCTATGCAACCCGACTTGGTCAAAATTATACTCATGTGCCTGCACTCGAAGACTTTTGGGCTAACTGTAGAGATGAGTATGAGGTGCGAAGAAGAAGTAATAGTAGGCTCACCCTTCACCAAATGAAAGATTGTTTATCCGAAGACATTGAAGGGTTATCAGATGATGATGGGGATGTAATTCTCCCAACCCATACTAGAAATCAAGTTGAACAACAACCTCTTCCACAGGTTAATTGGGCTCATAAAGAATGCATTACAGTGGAAGAAAGGACACAAGTGGTAGATTACATCAAGACTTTCTTAATCCTCAAGAGGAGGGATTCTATTTCGGTAGCAAAGTCACCAAAGAAAGATTCATCTCTTCCCTCTTCTTCAAGAGATCAAATGAAGATGAAAGGAAAATCTCAGTCTCAAGAGGTTACAAAGGGCAGTAGATTAGAATAGAGTACTAAGAGGAGGTTGGACTACACAAGAATTGTTATACAGGAGCAGCCTACAACTGAAACAAAAGTTCATCCACCCGAGCCCATACTTCAAGAAGAAGTACAAAATCAGCCTTTGATATAAGACCCTTTACCATCTCCTAGGTCTTTGCCAATTCACATTGATTTGGAAGACGAGGAGATAGAGTCCGATGTTACAATTATTCCTCCCTTGGATTTTAGTAGAGATACCACATCTTGGCTTGAGAGCTCTTTGGGAAGGACGAGAAGAAGGCCTTCATATCAGGTGATTGATGATAACCTCAGTATATATCAAGAAGCACCCAATAAGAAGGCCAATAAACAAATGCATTTTGAAAGGAATCTTGAGGGTGAAATGGTCATGGAGACAGCTACGCCTCTTGAAGATAAAATCAGGGATGAGGTGCATGTTGATGATTTCATAATGGTCAAAGAAAACCTTTGTAAAAGTACCCGACATGCTGATATGAGTTTGTTAAAGATGGTAACTGAAAATATTCAAGAAAGAGTGCAAAAGGATGGAGAAGACAAGGCAGCCCTCAAGGCTGAAAATCGTCAACTCCAGTTATACATATCAAATCTTATTCAAGGCACCTCACAAACAACAGAGTTGCTGCCAAAAGTTTTAGATACACCAGCTGATCAGCAGTAGTTGAGGCAGTTGGTTATTTGTCTAAAACAAACTTAGGAATGGATTGAAGAGTTCATCGTCAAAGGAAAATAAATTCTAACATAGGTCTTCCAGCTGAGATACAAAGCTCATGATTTACGTCAAGGTATCTAGGATTTTGAGCAGTTGATAGCCGAGTTCAAGCCTATGCACGAAATCATAATTGCAGATTTAGAGATGGCTTGTGGCTCTACAATTGCAAGAGAACATAAAAGATAGATCCTGGAGTGCAAAGAAAATCATCTTTTCAAGGTAAATACATATGTTAGAATATCTGAGGAGTTTGTAGTGTATAAACAAAGAGTCATTGATACTCTTAGGTTCATCAAAGAATTTGTTGCAGCAATTCCTTGTTAGTATTGCCTTGAGGATGGTTCATACATTGGGCTTGACGTAGTCCAAGAAGAGTTTCAGAGTATCATGCATGGAAGTGATGGCAGTGTTGGAAGAATGGGGATGATTTCCATGATGTCAGCACAGTTGGAGAAAGCGGCCAATGAGTGAAGATTTCTTGAGATCTATTGTAGATGGAAAAGAAATCTTGGAAAAGCAACATTTTTCTATTAATAGCATCAAAACTCCCACCACAGATGAAATTGCCCACTTTTTAGCGGATGTGATCGAGATTTAAATCAGCTTTCTTCTAGAATTCTCTTCTACCCTTTCTTTCTATTATTGTCTCAATTGTTATCCATTCTTTGAGGATAGAATGTAAATAGTTGTAACAAGTTGTCATGAGTTGGCACTTTCCGTTTTAGATGCTTTCTAGGGTTTAGATGTTTTATCTTTTCTAGAATTAGAAATAAATCTTGCATGTTGGCAAGTAGTAGTTGTAAAAACAAGGAGATTTTAGGGTTCCCTACTCGTCTACTTAGTTATAAATAAGAGCAGTGTTTGCTCATTTTTATTTAACCGTGCTTGTTATAATAGAATCATTGAGCTTATTCCTTCATGTTTGTTATCGTTTAGTGTCAGTTCAATTTGTGAAAAGAGGAAGTTTGCATGCCTCCTTAGTTGCAAATCCTTGTTTAGTGCATGTGTTATGTGTCAATTATAATCAAGTTGATCGCATATTGCAAGTATTTGCTACAACTTGCTGTCCCGATATTGTAAGCTTTGTTCCAGAGGTTTGAGTAAATAAAATCTTGAAGCTTGCTTTGCTGCCCTCGATATAAATATCTCATATTTCCATTTATTGTTTTTGTGTAAGAAGTGTGAGGAAATAAAATCTTGAAGCTTGCTTTGTTGCCCTTGAAATAAAGTCTCATATTTCTGTAATACTTTTATGATCTCTTTTTTAGCTTGCCTTAAATGTATGTTGAAGAAAAGTTTGTTTAAGTATCTTCATTAGAAAATCAATCTCATCCATTTCTAAACTCTCTTGCTCTGTGTTCACCTGAGTGGATAGAAATGTTTTAAGCATAGGCTAAGTTGTAGTTGTCTAGTTTCATTAAAGGGAAAACCTCAGCTGCAACATCTAGTGTTCTATAACCTTGTGTTCTCGCAACTGAATCAAAAAGATATGAAAAAATTAGTTTTAGTTTACTTACTTAATGCAACTCAGCAAAAGAGGGAGCTTCCCCTCCTAATTTGAAGAGCAGTTTATTGCACATAGCTGTCCATTTCCAAAATGCATTCCAGAGGTGCGATTTGAAACACCAACAGTTTTTTGGTGCCCACCGTGGGGTACGAGGCAGAGAACTTAAAGAAAGCTTGCGCTTTACAACATGCGTATGACTCTCTGGCATCCTATTGCTCAAGTTCAAAAACTTGATTTTATACCACCAGATATCCAGCCAAATCTTGAGATAATTGAAGGAGAGCAAGTGGACACTATCAACAGCTTAAGGAGTTTCATCTTTGAGAAGAAGGAGACCCCTGTTCAGTGGAGAGAAGCTACCAATGTACTTGAAGAAGAAGAAAGGAAAGCCAACATTGCAGCCAAAAGACCTATAATGCTTGATCCTACTTGGGATTAGTCAATCCTAGCTTACATTGTCTGTACAAGAAGAAGGAGGAATCCTCTCTTTCAAGAAGACATCAACGTTGATCCTTTCATACCATGCCCCATTAAAGTTGGAGAGCCATCCAATGAAGCTCCTGAAGTCATCACCATCAAAGAAGAAGAACCTGAAATCGGGTTAGAAGAACCTGCAATTCAACCAAGAGCAATGGGTGACAACAAAAACAACAACAACAACAACAACAACAACAACAATTGCAACAAAAATCGCAATCGGAGGCGAGAGACCCCTCTACGTTGGGGAAATCAAATTGGACCTTTGGCCTTGGCGCTAAATCATGAACTACCTAAGGGATCGAGAAAGCACTTCCCACGGTTCCATGGAGGTGGAACAAAATGTCCCAACGACCATGTTTCAACTTTCTCAATAGCTTGTGGCATCTTGCACATCGCACATGAAGATTTTGCAGTACATCTCTTCGTCGAGACCCTCATTGGTGCCGCAGCTAAATGGTTCCACCACTTAGAGCCAGGTTGCATTACAGACTGGGTCACTATGAGTGAAAAGTTCTTTGCAAGGTTTGAGCCCGTAGAAGATAGTCACCGACTATTCTCTCAACTATCCAATGCAAAGATGGAAGCTCACGAGCCAATGAGAGAGTTTGTGGCAAGGTTTAATCGCCTTGTTACGTGTATCTCACACATGCTCGATCCATCACCTAAAATTATGATGATCAGTTTTTTTAATGCTCTTTCATCTGAGATAGCCTTCTTCCTCAAGTCAGCTAATGAAACAGAATTAGAAAATTCACAACAAGGCACAATAGAGATCGAGGACAACATGATCAGTAGTGGAAAAATGAAGCGTGATTCTATCAGGCCTTTAGTTCAAAGTTTTTCTGATCCACTATTGCAAAGGGTGGCGAATGAAATGACTATTCTCAAGAGACAGTTTCCCACTCAACTTGCCCCACCTGCACCACTTGCATTACCAACACCACAACAATATCAAGCACTGCAGCAATACCAAGCACCGTAGTAGCCATATCAACCAAGGAGGAACAACTTCCAGCCTTTCAACAAATTCAAGCCACGAGGGCCACCTCCACCAAGACAAGCGGTTGATAATACACAAAATGTTGTGTTTTTATCTTTTCATGATACCAATGAACATATCGGCTCTTCATGTCCTAAGAATTTGAGGATGATTCAGATCATGGGTTTTACCAAAACTGCACCAAAATCGAATTTTATACCTACTCCTAGTTCAAATGTTGTCTTACCTAGAAAGGAAAACTTCGATGGTGAATCCACAATGGGATACTTGGAAAGTGAACCCAATGAAGAAGAATCAAAAGAAGAGGATCCCTGCCATTACTCTCTTGCCGTGAATCCTAAAAATCATACATCTCCTGTGTTCACACGAAATCAACATCAGAAAGCACAGGATGAAGAGAGACTAAAGGTACAAAGAGAAAAAGAAAAAGCGAAGGAAATAGCTCCTACTTCCAAGCCTTCTCAGGAGAATGTAAGTATTCAATACTCAAATTTTGATATAGTAGACTCCTTGATGAAGAACAAAGTGCAGATTTCTCAACTAGAATATCTCCAAGATCACTCAGAGCAAGTTGACCGACTTCTCAAGTTTGTAAAGAAGGGACCAACCAAGCAACCAACATTGCTCGAGTCATCCGTTCTAGTGGGAGACAAACCCAAGCCCTTCTATATTTCTCTATACATAGGAGGTTACAAATTGAGCAATTGTATCATTGATTCAGGAGCCTCAGACAATATCATGCCGCTACAAGTGATGAATGCTTTAGGACTATCATGCACCAGTACCAAAGACAAATGTTACTCATTGGAGTCCAATTCGGTGCCATTAGTTGGACAGTTGAAAGATGCTCAAGTAAGGCTCACGGCTTGTCTAGAAAAGAAGATTATGATGACCATCCTAATAGCTGACATCCTAGCTAGCTATGGGATGCTGCTAAGTCGAAGTTTCTGCAAGGACCTTGGTGGAGAAATACAAATGGATTGGTCTTCTACGACCATTCTAGTAAAGGAAGGAACTTTCAAGTTGGAACCAAAGCTCAAGTCTAGATTTGTGGTGGTGAAGTCTCAAGATCCACAAGCACAAGTTTTATTCCAAGAAACCGGTCCTAGGACTTATGTGTTGTTGGAAGAAATAAATGATGAAGCAAATCAGAACAGTGGACTCATCAAAGGGAAGTTCACAAAAGAAGAAAAAGGAAAGAACAAGATGTACCCCAAAGGAAAATTCATAGAGAATCCAGAAATGTGGACCAAGCAATTTGATGGGAGTTGCTCGACTTTTGGTTCAAGGGTGGGAGTTGTCATAATTTCTCCCGAAGGAAAGTTGTATCCATTTGCATATCACTTGCAATTCGAATGCACGAACAATACAGATGAGTACAAGGTGCTTTTGTTGGGCTTTAAGAATGCTTGAGATATGGGTATTAAGCAACTCAAAGTCAAAGGTGATGCCGAGTTGATCGTCAAACAAGTCAGAAATCGGTATCAAGTGAAGAAAGATCACCTTCGAAGTTATAAAGATAGGGTTTGGAATGCAATAGACTGGTTCAAAGCGTTTGACATTAAATATCTTTCACTTGCAGAAAACAACAAAGCGGATGCTCTCGAAATTTTTGCTTCCCTTTTGATACCAAATGCTGATTTTTGTCAGAGTGCATTTGCTATCGAACTCATACACATGCTCGTTGTTCCTGACAAAAATCATAACTGGAAAGTTTTCAATGATGATGATCACATCAAGAAATTTCTCACTATGTCAAACAAATTTGAAAGCTTATTCTTTGAAGGGAGCTCATTTCCTTTTAGAGAATCAGTAACTGAAGATTCTGAGGTAACCGAGTCAGGCGTTATCTAGTTACAAGGAAATCAGATTTCCAAAGAAGAAGTTTCCTTATAAGATGTTTTTGACAGATAAGATAGACATAAAGAAGATGTTGAATCTTCTAAGGAAAAAGATTTTATACAGTTGAATGGAAACAAGATTCCTAAAGGTTTAGTTTCCTTGGAGAATCTATTTGATAGACATGAGAGGTGCATCCAAAATCAAAGAGATTCAAGCGATAAGACTTCTATCGAATATCACTCAGTAAATATTGGCACCGAAGACAAGCCCCAACTTGTAAATATGGGCAATTGTTGCACACCAGAAGAGAGTGAGAAGCTCATCACCTTATTCAAATAGTATCAGGATATTTTCGCTTGGTCCTATGAAGATTTGAAAGTCTTCACCCCTATAGAATTGTCTCACACAATTCCTTTGAAACCTGATGCTAAGGCTTTTAGACAAAAGCAAAGGCATTACAACCCGCTTGTTCAAGGTATGATTTATGTTGAGATTCAAAAGATGGTTGATGCTAAGATCATTTTTTTGATACATCATTCTACTTGGGTATCAAATATAGTTCTTGTACAAAAAAATAACGAAGAAATCAGAATCTGTGTCGATTTCAAGAACCTAAATCAGTCTTCTCTGAAGGACAATTACCCACTGACGATCATGGATCACACCCTACAAACTGTCACTGGGTCAAAAATGCTATCTCTACTTGACATTTTTTTGGGTACAATCAAATTGCAGTTGCTGAAAATGATCAGTTTAAGACCGCATTCACCACCCCATGGGGAACATTTGCATATGAAAGGATGCCTTTCTGTCTTATTAATGCAGGTGCAACTTTCCAGAGAGCCATGGATTTGGCATTTGGAGATTTGAAGAACAAAGTCATTGTGGTCTATCTAGATGATCTTACGGTTTTCTCAAAGAAACAAAAACATCATTTCTCCCACTTATTAGATGTCTTCAAAAGGTGCAGGTATCATCATATCTCTCTAAATCCTAAATTTTTTTTCTTTGCAGTGATTGAAGGCAAGCTACTCGGTCACATTGTTTCAAAGGAAGGAACCTGAATTGATCCAAGTTGGGTTGAATCTTTTAGAGATTTGTCTCTTCCGACTAGCAAGACATAAGTTCACTCTTTCTTTGGTAAAGTGAACTTCATACGAAGGTTTGTACCGGATTTCTCTGAATCGACAAAGGAAATATCTGCCATGATGAAGAAGAAGTTCACTTTCAAGTGGACAGAAGAAGGAAAGAAATCCTTCATTGCAATCAAAGAAGCTATTAGTAGAGCACCAGTATTGGTTCGTCTTGATTTTGTAAAGAGTTTTATTTTCTACTGTTATGCATCAGAGCACATCATGTCGGCAATATTAACACAAAAGCCAAATAAAGAGATAGAGTCTCCTATCACATTCATGAGTAGCAGTTTCAAGGCCAATGAAACACGATATTCTCAAATTGAGAAGAATGCATATGCAGTAGTTCAGGCTATCAATTTTTTTAGGTTCTACATCTTGAACTCCCATACAATAGTCTATGTAACTGATCCAGTAGTGAAAAGTGTGTTAACACAACAAGAAATGGGATCTAAGAGAGGCAACTGGGTTGCAAAGGTTCAAGAGTATGACTTGGAGATTCAACCGACCAAACTTGTCCACAAGAGAGGTCTATGTCAATTCATAGCTAAAGATGGTGATAAGAAGCTTCAAGAATAATCATACCTAAACTTGAAATCGAAGAGAAAGAAGATCTTCCTATGGTCTTACTGGTCGAATCCGCGAGAGAATGGTTCACGAAGATTTGGTATTACCTAGCATATAGTGATTGTCCACATCACTTGGATAAGCAACAAAGGAGGACACTAAGGTTGAAATCCCAGAATTATGTGATAATGGGTGATGCTCTATACAAGCGTGGGCTTGATGGAACATTTTTGTTATGTGTCACCAAAGACTAGCAACAACGTTTGTTGGAATATTTTCATGATCAAGCATGTGGAGGTCACTTTTCTTCAAGAGTGACAACGTTTAAAAATTTTGTGAGCATAGTTCTTTTGGCTGACTATGTTCCGTGATGCGTACAAATGGGTGCATAAATGCCAGTTGTGTCAGCAGTTTGTTGGCAAGATAAAGTTGGCAGCCATTCCACTCAGGCCAATTATTATAGACACTCCATTTCAGCAATGGGGCCTAGATTTTGTTGGTCCTATCAACCCACGGTCTACTAAGGGTCATATTTATGTCCTTACAGCTACATATTACTTCACTAAATGGGTTGAGGCCATTCCAACTAAGCGAGCTACTTCCGAAGTGGTGTGTGACTTCTTAAAGGAAAATATTGTCTCACGCTTCAGAGTACCTCACAAGATTGTGATAGACAATGCATCATGTTTCTCATCAGAGGAACTACTAGAGTTCTATTTTGATCATGACATCACATTAGCTCATTCATCAGATTATTACCCGCAAGGTAATGGACAGGCCGAGTCATCAAACAAGAATATAGTCACAATAGTGTGCAAGTTAGTTGATGCTAATCAACGAACTTGGCACAAGAAACTTTACGACACTCTCAAGGCCGATCGAATCACTCCCAAGAGAGCCATTGGTACTTCACCTTTCATCATCATGTATGGTGTTGAAGCTATGTTACCTATCACACTCGAGTTGTCTGCTTTGCAGCTGGAAACTGCAGTAGAGGATGGAGAGTTTGCAGATCCGATTGAAAAGTGCATTATGCTCCTGACAAAGCTTCAAGAGGAAAGAGTGGAGGTAGTAGACAGAATCAACCAGGAACGGGTGAAGAAAATTTTTGACAAGAAATCTCGCCAGCGAGATTTTGAGGTTGTTGATCAAGTCCTGTTGTGGGATAAGAGACATGAGCCCAAGGGAATGCATGGAAAATTTGATTCCTTGTGGTTGGGGCCGTTCAAGATCCACGAATTCGCTAGAGAGAATACTTATGTTCTCTCACACTTGGATGGAAGACTCCTACCGCTGCCTCACAATGGACAATACCTGAAGCACTTTTTCCCTTCGGGGGTGGAATGAAATTTCTGTAAATAATCTTCTTATGCTTTAGTAATGTGTTTCCCCCTTTTTATAATTTTTCACTTCGTAATGTTGTGTTTCCCTTTCACATAACAATTTTTTCATGTTCTAGGTGATTAAGAGTCTTGTTTTAGGTGATTTCTTAGGGAAAGTCCAACTCTTAGGTGATATTAGGAAGTCTGGTCACAGGTGATTCTTAGGGAAAGTCTTGCAAATAGGTGATTAGGATGTAATGCTGACTCCGATACCCAATGGACAAGGCACTGGTCTAGCTTGAAATCTAGAGATTCTACGATTCTCCTATGCCGAAAGTATCCAACATGGTCCCCAGACGGAGCCAATGTTGTACCCTAAATTAAAATTTTCACTACACTTAGGCATTTTGAAGAAATGAGTCAAAATACTATTAAATCTGTCAAAAAGGTCAAAATTGGGATTTGAGTGTCTTGCATGAGGGTCAAAAGCTTAGAAATTTCAAAATCAGGCAATCTAGGTCGGTTCAAAATGATCAAACCTACAATACCCAAATTTCAAATTTTCATCCCTAAATTTTAGGAAAATTTCTATTTTTAGCAATTTTCTAAAAATAGAAACTTCTTCTGGGTTTTTCTGGGTTTCTTAAGAAACAGATACTTGTAAAATTTTTGAAAAATAGAAAGTCTAGATTTTTGGGTTAAGACTGATTTTGATTGGCTAAAAATACTTCCTCATCAGGCTAGTGCAATCAAAATCACAAAAAGATCAGTTTTACCCTACTGGGTCTATTCTACTTTTTCAGAAGCTTTTTTGGAAATCCAAGGTCATCAATGGAGGTCAGACAGCTGCTAGGTGTCAGAATCAAATGTTCAAGCATCAAACATAGGCTATCAATGAACAACGTGCACGAAGAACGAGGAATAGGCAAAGGAAGTTTGAAAAAGTGAAAAATGCAAAAAATTGTCTAAGTCTGGAGACTTCAGGTGCCCTAGTCAAGAAGAGGCACCCATACTTCAATAACTTAGAATATTTTTCATTTCGGAAGTTAAAGACAAGGAAGGCACGTTAAACAAGGTGAAAATTTCAAAATATCATAAAATTTTCTAACTCTGCTAGCCATGGGCGCCCCTGAAGGAAATAGGCACCCAACTTTTCAAGAGGTCAAAAGCTAGATTTAGGGTTTCTTCCTCCAGGCCAATGTTGCTCAGAATCATCCCAGCTTCACAATGAATCAGTCAGCACGCCTATCAGATCATCCAGTCATCGGCAAATCCAAGACAAACATAGGTCACAGAGATGTTTTAAGACACTGAAGACAAAGAACACAGAATGAAAACTAAGTCTAGAGAAGATGGGCATCCCTAAAGGAAAAGGGTGCCCAAGATTTTGAGGCACCCGATGATGAAATTTATAGAGGGTCTCTCCAACATAACTTCGTCAGACTGGATCCAGCTTTCCAACACAACCATCAACTAGTCTGTCTTAGTTGGTAGCTGTCAGATGTCGCAAGATGAACAGAGGAGAAAAAGCGCATAAATCAACAAAAGTTGGAAGCAACAGTGAAAATTCGAAATAAAAACTAACACTAGAAGCCATGGGCGCCCTTGAAGGAGAAGGGTGCATAGGGTTTAGAGCCACCAAAAGTCAGTTTCCGAAGATGAGGTATCCAGAAGACCCCTTCCAGAATCATCTTAGCTATCTAGTGAATCTGTCAACCAGTCAGTCTGATCAACACGATGCCCAAAATCATGAAATCATCTGTAGGTCAAAAGACAAGTAAGGTTTTGAAAATCATGAAAATGGCTAACACTGGAGAAAATGAGCGCCCCTATCAGAGATAGGCACCTGGCAATTCAAAGCTTCAAACAAAGCTTTTAGCAAATGATGTCTCTAGAACCATATTGTCAGATTCGATCAGGCTTCGTAATGGAATATTCAGTTCATTCATCAAATCAATCAGGAAGCCAAGAGATAGAGTAAAACAGGGTTGAAAAATGAACGGAAGATGAAAATGATGGAAAATTGGCTAAGTCTAGGGAGACTGGGCGCCATACCTCAAGAAGGGCGCCCAACTTCTCATGCCTTAGAAATTTTAGGAATTTCAAAATTTTCAAATTAAGAAAAAAAATGCCTTAGGTCAAATGCATGAGCTAAATTTAGGGTTTGAGAAGCTGTTTTCAAAGCAAAAACTTATTTAAGGACACCTCTATGTATTAGTTTTCATATTTTATTGCAGGTGTCTTCAAAGAGAAACAAAGCAGCAACTTGAAACCTATGTTTTTCAAGATTCAAGAACCTAAACTTGCTGTTTTTTCATAAGGTTTTCAGATCAGCACTCAAAGAAGGCTTGCTTTTTCATATTTCTTCATCAAGAACATTAAATTTGTGAAGAAGAAGGCCATTAATTTCAATTTTAAGCAAGCTGGTCCATATTTGTTCTATCTTCTGGACAAATTGTTGAAGAATTTTCTCAAGGTTGCAGAAGTTGCGTTCATTTTGCATGTCAGAGAAAAATTCAAATTCTTCTATTTCTAATCTTTTGGGTCTATACTAAACCTTCTTCTGGACAAAACCCATATCACAACTTTTTCAGAGAAACTTAAAGTTGTTTCTTTTTTAGTCAGAAGTCAGGGTTTGCAAAATCTAATCAATTGGGTTCATCCAGAATATGCTCAAGAACAATACCTAGATGCCAACTTTTTTTGCTTTTTTTGGAGAAAATTAGGGTTTGCTGCTTTTTCAGTCTTCACTTCAAATTTTCAAAAACGGAAGATCTGGGTTGGCTTGCAACGAAATTTTAATCAAAACCCATATCTCAGAAAAAATTTCAAAATTTCATCCGTTTGAGGAAGAAAAATCAGCAAGCTAAATTTAGAAAGTTTTCCAAAACGTGTCAGAACCTAAGCATGTTTACTGTCAATCTTTAAGTTTTGCAAAATGGAGTACACTCCTACAGAGTTCAAGACCAAATCAACATTGTACCATGATTTCATTGAAACAGTAGAGACTAACTTACACCATATTAATCCAGTATTCAATCTACGTCCTTTGGAAGATGCAAGCAACACCACCATCAGACATCTTGGCCATTCAGGTCTTCTCACAACAGCATCCATACCTTTCTCAGTATAGAGCCTAGAATTCATAATCACTTGTATCAAGCATTATAATCTAGCCACAAGGGAAATCCAATCAGTCGATGGAAGAATCATATGCAGCCTATAGCAATACATGATTGAGAAATGCTTCTCCATCCCACAATGGCCTGGAAGTGTTACCATCAACATTAAAGAATTTGAAAGGATATGGGAAGAGCATCAAGAAAATTATAGCAAGAAGATTGCACAAAGGTGGCTAAAAGATAAATATAGTACATTGCCAAAGAAAATCGGGAGAGGAGAGTTCAAGGACAAATTTTCTATAATAATCACTCTACTCAACCGGGTTACTGGTCAAGCAGATGCAACAAAGTTTCAGCCTTGGATGTTCTATGTTATACCTCACATAATGAAGAAGACTGAGTTCTATGACTGGCCTACATTGATCAGTGATTTCCTACATCATCAAATAACTGAGTATTTCAATAGACACGCATTCCACATGGTCTCCTACATAGTCTAATTGGTTGCCTATCAGGGTAAATTGAGAGGGTTAAACATGAAGGGTTCTCTTAATGTTCAACATGTCTACAATTACTACACTCAGTCGAAGTTCACTACTGCATCACATCATTACAAACAGGTGAATGAATCATTCTTAATCTACACAGTGCATGACCTGGACAATGAGCTACATGTTTTCATCTCATCTATTGTAGGGCTGCAATATCAGAATGGGCTGATTGGTTTATTTAGTTTGCCAAATTCACTTACCTAAGGTGTACGGTTATTCAGGAGCTCCTCTTATGTTACTAAGGTATCCATTAGATGAAGTAGTGTGTATGGAATTCTTCAAATAGGTATCAAATGTTCAAACTCGTCTGCACAACAAGAAGAAACCAGCCTTCAACTTTCCTTTTGCTTTAGGTATTTACACTCACAGATCATCCACAGAAGCTAAAATAATGGGTGATGAGTTAGATAAAATTGGTCTCAAGCCTTTCAACGAGAGATGATCCTATGATCCCCATGGTGTCTATGTAGCCTGACTTGGTCAAAATTATGCTCATGTGCCTGCACTCTAAGAATTTTGGGCTAACTGCAGAGACGAGTACGAGGTGTGAAGAAGAAGTAATAGTAGACTCACCCTTCACCAAATGAAAGATTGTTTATCTGAAGATATTGAAGGGTTATCAGATGATGATGGGGATGTAATTATCCCAGCCTATAATAGAAATCAGATTGAACAACAACCTTTTCCATAGGTTAACTGGGCTCATAAAGAATGCATTACAGTGGAAGAAAAAACACGACAAGTGGTAGATTACAACAATACTTTCTTAATCCTCAAGAGGAGGGATTCTATTCTGGTAGCAGAGTTGGCAAAGAAATATTCATCTGTTCCCTCTTCTTCAAGAGCTCAAACAAATATGAAAGGAAAAGCTCAGTCTCAAGAGGTTACAAAGGGCAGTAGATCAGCAAAGAGTACTAAGAGGAGGTTGGACTACACAAGAATTATTATACAGGAGTAGCCTATAGCTGAAACAAAAGTTCATCCACCCAAGCCCATACTTCAAGAAGAAGTACAAAATAAGCCTTTGATATAAGACCCTTTACCATCTCCTAGGTCTTTGCCAATTCACATTGATTTGGAAGACGAGGAGATAGAGGTTGATGTTACAATTATTCCTCCCTTGGATGTTAGTAGAGATACCACATCTTGGCTTGAGAGCTCTTTGGGAAGGATGAGAAGAAGGCCTTCATATTAGGTGATTGATGATGACCTCAGTATATATCAAGAAGCACCCAAAAAGAAGGCCAAGAAACAAATGCATTTCGAAAGGAATCTTGAGGGTGAAATGGTCATGGAGATAGCTACGCCTCTTGAAGATAAAATTAGGGATGAGGTGGATGTTGATGATTTCATAATGGTCAAAGAAAACCTTGGTAAAAGTACCCAACATGTTGATATGAGTTTGTTAAAGATGGTAACTGAAAATATTCAAGAAAGAGTGCAAAAGGATGGAGAAGACAAGGTAACCCTCAAGGCTGAAAATTGTCAACTCCAGTTATACATATCAAATCTTATTCAAGGCACCTCACAAACAACAAAGTTGCTGCAACAAGTTTTAGAAACACCAACTGATCAGCAACAGTTGAGGCAGTTGGTTATTTATGGAAAACAAACTCAGGAATGGATTGAAGAGTTCATCGTCAAAGGAAAAGAAATTCTAACACAGGTCTTCCAGCTCAGATACAAAGCTCATGATTTATGTCAAGGTATCTAGGATTTTGAGCAGTTGATAGCCGAGTTCAAGCCTATGCACGAAATCATAATTGCAGATTTAGAGATGGCTTATGGCTCTACAATGGCAAGAGAACATAAAAGACAGATCATGGAGTGGAAAGAAAGTCATCTTTTCAAGGTAAATACATATGTTAGAATATCTGAGGAGTTTGCAGTGTATAAACAAAGAGTCATTGATACTCTTAGGTTCATCAAAGAATTTGTTGCAGCAATTCCTTGTCAGTATTGCCTTGAGGATGGTTCATACATTGGGCTTGACGTAGTCCAAGAAGAGTTTCAGAGTATCATGCATGGCAGTGATGGCAGTGTTGGAAGAATGGGGATGATTTCCATGATTTCAGCACAGTTCGAGAAAGCGGCCAATGAGAGTGAAGATTTCTTGAGATCTATTGCAGATGGCAAATAAATCTTGGAAAAGAAGCATTTTTCTATTAATAGCATCAACACTCCCACCATAGATGAAGTTTCTAGCTTTTTAGCAGATGTGATCGAGATTTAAATCAGCTTTCTTCTAGAAGCTTCTTCTACCCTTTCTTTCTATTCTTGTCTCAATTCTTATCCATTCTTTGAGGATAGAAAGTAAACAATTGTAACAAGTTGTCATGAGTTGGCACTTTCCATTTTAGATGCTTTCTAGGGTTTAGATGTTTTATCTTTTCTAGAATTAGAAATAAAGCTTGCATGTTGGCAAGCAGTAGTTGTAAAAACAAGGAGATTTTAGGGTTCCCTACTGCTCTACTTAGTTATAAATAAGAGTAGTGTTTGCTCATTTTTCTTTAACCATGATTGTGATAACAGAATAGCTGAGCTTATGCCTTCATGTTTGTTATCGTTTAGTGTCAGTTTACTTTGTGTAAAGAGCAAGTTTGCATGCCTCCTTAGTTGCAAATCCTTGTTTAGTGCATGTGTTATGTGTCAATTATAATCAGGTTGATCACATGTTGCAAGTATTTTGCTACAACTTGTTGTCCCAAAATTGTAATTTTTTTTCTAGAAGTTTGAGTAAATAAAATATTGAACCTTGCTTTGCTACCCTCGATATAAATATCTCAGATTTTCACTTATTGTTTTTGTGTTAAAAGTGTGAGGAAATAAAATCTTGAAGCTTGCTTTGCTGCCCTTGAAATAAAGTCTCATATTTCTATAATACTTTTATGATCTCTTTTTTAGCTTGCCTTAAATGTATTATGAAGAAGAGTTTGTTTAAGTATCTTCGTTAGAAAATCAATCTCGTCCATTTCTAGACTCTCTTGCTCTGCATTTACTTGAGAGGATAGAAACGTTTTAAGCGTAGGTTAAGTTGTAGTTGTCTAGTTTCATTAAAGGGAGAACCTCAGCTGCAACATCTAGTGCTCTATAACCTTGTGTTCTCGCAGTTGAATCAAAAAGATAGGAAAAAATTAGTTTTAGTTTACTTACTTTATGCAACTCAGAAAAAGAGGGAGCTTCCCCTCCTAATTCAAAGAACAGTTTATTGCACATAGTTGTTTGTTTCCAAAATGCATTCCAGAGGTGCGATTTGAAATGCCAACATTTTTCTAGCACCCACTGTGGGGCACGAGGCATAGAACTTAAAGAAAGATTGTGCTTTACAACACGCGTATGACTCTCTAGCGTCCTATTGCTCTAGTTCAACAACTTGATCTTATACCACCAGTTATCTATCCAAATCTTGAGATAATTGAAGGAGAGCAAGTGAACATTATCGACAGCTTAAGGAGTTTCATCTTTGGGAAGAAGGAGACCCCTATTCAGCGGAGAGAAGCTTCCAAAGTACTTGACGAAGAAGAAAGGAAAGCCGACATTGCAGCCGGAAGACCTATATTGCCTAATCCTGCTTGGGATTAGTCAATCCTAGCTTACATTATCTATACAAGAAGAAGGAGGAATCCTCTCTTTCGAGAAGACATCAACGATGATCCTTTCATCCATGCCCCATTCAAGTTGGAGAGCCATCCAACAAAGCTCCTGAAGTCATCACAATCAAAGAAGAAGAACCTGAAATCAAGTTAGAAGAACCTGCAATTCAGCCAGGAGCAATGGGTGACAACAACAACAAAAATCACAATTGGAGGCAAGAGATCCCTCTTCCTTGGGGCAATCAAATTGGACCTTTGGCCTTGGCGGTAAATCATGAACTACCTAAGGGATTGAGAAAGCACTTACCACGGTTCCATGGAGATGGAACACAACATCCCGACGACCATGTTTCAGCTTTCTCAACAGCTTGCGGCATCTTGCACGCCGCACATGAATATTTTGCAGTACGTCTCTTTGTCGATACCCTCAACGGTGCCGCATTTGAATGGTTCCACCACTTAGAGCCAAGTTGCATTACAGACTGGGTCACTATGAGTGAAAATTTATTTGTAAGGTTCAAGCCCGCAGAAGATAGTCACCGACTATTCGCTCAACTATCCAACACAAAGATGGAAGCTCACGAGCCAATGAGAGAGTTTGTGGCAAGGTTTAATCACCTTGTTACGGGTATCTCACACACGCTCGATCCATCACCTGAAATTCTAATGAGCAGTTTTGTTAATGCTCTTCCATCTGAGATAGCCTTCTTCCTCAAGTCGGCTAATGAAACATAATTAGAAAATGCATGTATCTTCATCAAAAAATAAATCTCGTCCATTTCTAAACTCTCTTGCTCTAGGTTTACTTGAGAGGATAGAAAAATTTTAAGCATAGGTCAAGTTGTAGCTATCTAGTTTCATTAAAGGTAAAACCTCAACTGCAACATCTAGTGTTCTATAACCTTGTGTTCTCGCAGCTAAATCAAAAAGATAGGAAAAAATTAGTTTTAGTTTACTTACTTTATGCAACTCAACAAAAGAGGGAGCTTCCCCTCTTAATTTGAAGAGCAGTTTACTGCACATAGTTGTCGGTTTCGAAAACGCATTCTAGAGGTGCGATTTGAAACACCAACAGAGCTAATATTTGTGATGTAGGGTTTTATGATTCAAGTAGGCATTCAAGTCAAGATCTACATCATACAATCAAGAGTTAAGATCTACATTCATGCTATCCATTACATACAAGATTGCAGATTTTTGTTCAAGGGTTTGGTGAGTTGCAACATTGCATATTTGTTCATTCATCATTCCTCCATTTCATTTGATTTCATTTCAAGGTTTGATTACCAAAACGTGGTTTGACCAAGGAAAACCCCTATCGACTAACAAAACAAAAAAAATTTCTTTCTTTGATGTGTGATTTGCAGATCTAGGTTGAGGATCCATTAAAGAGCAAGATTGGAGAAAATTTGGCAAGATCATAGAAAGTCATCTTCAGAGTAGAATTCAGTGTTTCAAAACCAAATATTTAACAGGAGGGAAGCTACATGGAAGATTTAGAGGATACCAAAATTTTAGAGCAACCCTAATACTGGGACTAAATTTCCACTTGTGGCATATGAGTCCCAATACACCTATTTCCAAACTTTTTCTATAGATCCCGATTCAGTAGTTCCAAATTTTGGTTTTGGTTCGAAACCCTAAACTATGACTAAATCGCCCATATTGGCGTATGAGTCCTAGAGTGCATAAAAAAATAGCATATCTAGGATTTTAGGTCTTCATTAACGCCTCTATAGTTTCTAGGTGTACCTTTGTACTTTCTTAGTCTTTTATTTTTCATTTCAGTTTCATAATCTAGGTAATATAATTAGGTTTTGCATATCTCTTACATTTCTTGTCTTTTCATGCCCTAGCTTGGTGGTGAACCCCTCATTGATCTTTAGTCACACCCTAGGACACCTTATTGCAGATCTCTTTCCCTCATTTCATCCTTGGATTGATATCTAGATAGGGTCTCCTTGAGTGAAACTTGTAGGAAATCGGTGGTTGTGTGTCCTAAAACATTAACAATGACTATTTCAAAGGTTTCAATTCTATGCATATATTAGGTGTTTTCTATAGGGGCATAGGAATCTATTATTATCAATGATGATAAGATGGTTGGGATGTGTGTATCATTCCCCATTGGTCCATCATTGAAGATATCTTGGGAGTTGCAAGAGTTCTTAGTTTGGAATTACATATTATTCTTTATGATTATTGGAGTACCTTGGAGGTGACCAATAATTTTGGAATAATAAATTATTTCTATAATGGATATATTAGAGTGTGATCCTTCCATGTTTGAGAATTATCCTCTATCATGTAATCATAAATTTCATAATTCTATCCTTTCTTTAGAACAAAATTATCATGTTAAAATATTTGTCTTAATTATATAAATTATTAAGTTGGGGTATTGTTGTCCTCTTTTATGTATGTTATAATTATGATTATGGATTCTTATGGGTGAACCTATATTGTATTATGATGTTGATTTATTTTTTATTCTTTCTTTGGACCATCTCAACATCGATGTCAAATGAGTGTGGATTTATGTTTGAGTTTTCTCATATTTTTCTTTACAAATCCCTTTCCTTGTGTTCAGGAGAAAGTGTTTTTTTCACATTTCTTGGGATCTATTCCCTTTAGAAGTCTCTCATATTAATAGATCGGTTCCCATAGTCCCTTAAGTATTTTCTTTAAACCATTTCATAAAAACTCATAAATTGAGGTAGCTATGCCTTGTTGAGTGAAGAAGTTGAACCATACCATTTTCCTTTTCTTATAGTCATTTCTCTTATCTATCTACATTTTTAGAGTGTAAGAGTTGTAATATTTTTTATATTAGGGTGTTAGAGTGGTGAGATGTTTTATATTGTCATATTAGAGAAGGAATAATTCAAACACCTTATCAAGATATCAATCTTGTAGGAAGTTTGTCATAGTATTGGACTGGTGAGAAGTTTGGAATAGAAGTATTTTACTTACAATAAGTCTAATGTTAGAGTATCAAAATTCTAGGAAGTTGGATATTAGAGTGTTGGACTTATAGGAAGTTTGATGTCAAAGTATCAGACTTGTCAGAAGTCCAATTTTAATATATCGAACTTTGTATGATATCTGAGTATCAAACTTATAGGAAGTTTGATATAGTATTAGATCTAGAAAAAGTACAATACTAGGTATCAAAGTCATGAGAATTCGAATACTATATATCAAAGTTGTGAGTAGCCTGATACCTTGTAGGGATACCATAGAAGGGTCAAGTGTGAGACTTCAAAGGGTATCATGGATGATCAAAGTTTGACACCTTATCAAGGTATTGAGGGTCAAAGGAAAATGGTAGCTTTGGCTCTTCGAGTTTTCATATCCCAATGGAATTTGGAGGGTGGTTTAGTAGATATGTTAGGATGATATTCTAGTTGTTAAATGGGAATAATGTATCTCTCCCATGCTTCACCATCTATCCCAACATTGGTATCTTATCCCAAGGTGGGGTTAATTCTTTAATTTATGTCCTCATGATGTTGCATTTGTGTGTACAAAAAGTGTATCATCATGGGTTGCATATGACACTATGTACATGTTGGTTTGTTGCATGGTTATGTATTACCATCTTATTTTTCAAGAAACTTTATTCAATTGTCTTTTTTTTGTCAATTTCCTGGTGTCAAACCTAGGGAATTCCATCTAGTATTAGATCCAATGTTGTAACATTGAGAGCTCTGGGTTGTTTATGTTTGCATGTTGGATCTTCTCTTGACCACATGTTTTTTGAAAATTATGTGTACTTATTACATTTTATAATCTCCATGTGGTTGTAGTTATATCATCATGGAAAAAGTGAGTCCCTTGTGGTGCCTTTATTATGTTCCCCTTTGTGTGATGGATTTTATTGCTCTTTGAGTTCTATAGAAGGATCCTTGGTTGTGTGTTTTTATTGGAACACCTTTTTTGGTCATGCATTCCTTATTATATATAAGAATAATGATATTTATAGGTGATGATGCATAATGACTATGATATGTATCAATGGGGGATAACCTATGTTAATAAGTCATAGTAAGTAATGCATATTTTTTAAAATTTTGATAAATCAAATTATTTCAATTTTAAACTTATAATAAGATAAATATTACTATAGATATATTAAATATGTATGATTATGCTTCTAGTTATAGGTGAGTAAATTGGATGTTTATAGGAGAGAAAGCCACGTGAAAACACTACTTGTCACATTAAAATTTGTGCCAAGTTGAAAGGATGTTAGTGTCAAGAATAACTCAACACTTATTTCCTCAAGACTAGGGCCTTTTGTGTGCACACAATAAAAATAGAATGGATGAAAAATTTATACTGGGGATAAAATCTCACCATAATCTATTAGATCAAGCTAGGAATAACCCTTTGGAACCAATCTTGCCTTGTGTTTCTCAACACTACCATCAGACTTGAATTTTATTTTGAACACCCATTTGCATCAAACACGCTTTTATCCATTATGAAAAGGTTAGAGGTTCCACATGCTATTTTTATTCAAAGTAATTGTTTCCTAGTCCATGGAAACTTTCTAGAACTCTACACCATTCATACCCATAGCCTTCTTTAAACTCATAAGATCATTGGTGTTAATGAAAGAAAAAATATATCTCCAATTAAAGGGAGAATTTCTTTTAGCTATCTTTGTTGAGTGGACATACTCAATGATTGAGGTAGAGATTCTATCTCTTCCTAAAAACTATAATATATCTAAGATCTATTCCTCTTTAATTAATTCATGGGATTTTGGTTCAACCTTTTCAAACTTTAGGCTTAGTAGAACCATATATTTCTTTCTATCCTTCTTTGGTAATAATATTATAGAATAAGACTTAACTTCTCTAAAGATAAAAAATTCTATACAAACTCTCTTGGCCATAGGACCCCAAAGTTTGTATCCTTTCATACACCAACACTATAGCCAATGAAAATAAAATTTAAAAACTTGTTCCCCAACTTTAACTTCTTGTCCTTATGCATATGTGCATATTCATTGCAACCATACCCCTAATATATTTCATATTTCTAAGTGTAATTTAAGGTTAAGTACTTGTGGCATGCTTAACCTTCATATTTTCATTTATAAGTTATAGTTATTTCACTAGTAAAATCTAATTAGGGTGAAGGGGTTTTCCCTATCTAATCATTTCTATAAATAAGGAAGAGAGAGGCTCCTCCAAACCATCATATGTTGTAATATTGAATTAATATTGTTATATTCTAATTTTGGAGGTCACCCCCTCAAATAGTCTAATATTTTAGTACTCTTTTTCCTAGATTTCCAAGAAATATCCTAAAAAGTGGTTTCAAGGAAATAATTTGGGCCAATAATTCTTTTTTTAGTACCTTACAAAAAATTATGAATTTTTACTATGGTTTTTGCATGGTTTTGAGTAATATGTCCAAAATAACAACACAAAAATATGATTTTTTTATTGCATTGTTCTTCTTTTATTTATTTTCATAAATTTACTCAATATGTTCTAATTTTAAAAATATTCATTTTATGATTTATATTTTTGTAAAATATTATAAACAACTAGTTAGGACTAGTTCTTTATAGTTTCTAATTAGAGGTAAATTATATTCTACAATTTTTTGGTAAAATTTTGGCCAAATGATGAACATTAGATCTAGTTAGAGCCCATGTTTTAAAATTTTATGGTTACAATTCACATTATATACTCCCCTCTACTACCTAAAAAAAACCTAGAGTTCAAAAAATAAAAATAAAACATCAAAATACATGCAATCTTATGGAGAAGAGAATTTTCTTACAAATACTGAGTTCAATGACTCTCTTTACTCTCCATTACTTAAAGTTGAGGTAAAAAATCAATCAAGATGTGAAATAACGGTAGATTTTATCATGGATAGTTTTTTCTCCATTTTTAACATCTTTAAACAATTTTTTGGGTATTGTTTAAATAAGAACTATTGTTAGAATTAAAGCTTAAACTAAACCATCTAGGTCTAGGTACAACCCTAAAAAATAAAATCAAGACATAATGTAGCCTTTTTCAAGGTCCAAATTTGAACCCACCTAGCATAGGCATTTATAAATTTGATGATATGTATGTAAACTCATGGATAAGTCTCTTGGAAAAATATTTTAATAAGCTTCATAATATACTAGAGAATGAAATGGTTGACATGAAATCACTATATTTATAATCTAAACCTTATTATAGAGTAGGAAAAGTGATCCTAGATCCAACTAGATTAATTAGTATTTTTTTTTCACTTGCCCTATACATTCAGGCATAAAACCAACTAGATTCAATGATGGGCTTGCTACCACAAGGTGGATCTAGTATCCTAGGATTTTGATCCTTTTCAGCTGAAAATATGACAAGTTTTATGTGTGTTTTAACAAGCCTATTTGACATAAACCCTGCATCTAGAAATGCAATTTATCACACAAACAAAAATGGAAACTATAAAAATAATTACAAATATGAGAAGGAGATAGAAAGAGGAACCTGATATTAAAAATTGAGCCTAAATTGGGTGGACAGGGGTGTGGCTGTCCTAGATTGGAGTTGCTATTTTTTTGAGATTTGAAAACTTTGAAAGGTAGTTTACAGTCTACTCTGTGTTTCTTGTGACTTGCTCCTGACAAAACTTCCAAATCTATCCTACACACATGAAAAGAGGGGGAAAGGTTGTGTTGTATAGGGGCTTACATAATTCAAACCCCATTTTGGTGTTTCCACCTCCACGCACAACAAATGATGATGATCAAGAGGGAATGCCCTAGGTCAGGTGGAGGCCAAATGGACAATAATTGATTGAAATAGTAAATGATAATTGACAAGATTAACTTTGGAATTAAATCCTTGATGAAGTGATGCTACACCATAAGTTTCCATAAAATTTGCATGATGGGTGATTGGATTGCTTGATAGATCTGCAAGAGGTTAGCTCACAAAATAAAATAGATTGGTGTAGATAGCTTGTAGAGGATAACTCAATACATCTTCACCATAATTGCATCATAATAGCTTCATGTTCATACTTTCCTTCTTATGTTCAAATGAGAATAAAAATTATTGATATATGTGTTACAACACTACACTTATCAATGGTACCAATAGATGATGAGTGACAAAGATAGGTACTTAATTATAAATAATTTACTAATGACTTAGTAGTCCAATGTGAGAAACCATGGAAGGGAATCTATCTAAACCAATTGAAAATTTTAAGATAAATAGGATTTTTAGTTGAATGTAATATTGTGAATATAAGATTTGTAATCCGCGTGTAGGATGTGACACCTTACTAGAGAATTAAATTCCATATTGATATACTTGACCAAATTAAGCATTATGTTTATTTATTGGAACCTTATATAGTTAGGAAAGTTATGCAACAAGAACTGTGTATTGAGTAATGAAACTTTGCAACTAGAAGATCCATGTAAATTCAAATCATAGGATGGAGAGATAGAAATGTGACTAGTCCTATTGACAAAAATCTGGCATAATTCATTGACATGTAAGGTAAAGTAATAATATCTCTTCTCAACAACTAATAGAGAGAAGGTAGAAAGGTATATGTTAGCATTGTTATAAAAAATGGTTTGGAGGTCATAAGTGTGCTAACAGTAAGAAAATACTAATGATTAATGGGAAGAAGGTTGAAGAAGAGGGATAAGTAGATATAGAAGAATCAAATTTTGAACTTGAGAATGCAAATTTTGAGGAAGAAATCCCTACTATCTCCTTAAATGAATTTGATGTTATAAGCATGCCAAAAACAATCAAAGTGGTTGTTTATCTAAAGAATAATAAAGTGGAAATGTTGGTTGATACATGGAGTACATAAAACTTCATTCATAGAAGATTGGTTATTGAGATAAAATATTATGAATCCAATTTATAATATTTAGTTCATGATAGCTTATGGGAGAAATCTCTCCTATGGTGGTGAATTCCATCATATAAAAATATCAGTGGGATAATATTACCTAGGTTAAAAAATCCATCCTAATTGGGGGAGTAGATACATAGCTTGGGTGTGTGATAACCTAAATAGTTGAGAACAATGTCCAACTGAGAATGATTTATTTATTCATGATTTTAAATATAAATGTACAAAGGTATAAACTTGTAAGGATGCAATCACCACCAAGATAAATTATTAGCTCTTATAGGATGTAGAAATCATTTAAGAAAGGATATTATACCATAATGGAATGACTACATGTTTAGAAGAAAAATACATGCAAAAATGTGATCTAAATATCCAACAAAGAATTTAACTTTGTCAATAGTTTTTCAAAAACCTATGGGTCTACCTCTAGTTAGAGGCCATTATCACACCATTAAATTAATACTAGGAAGTATTCCTCCTAATATTATACCTACTAATTTACTCTCACAGGTTCTCTAGTTTTTTCTTGTGCATAGAGGCATTATGGGTGGTGATCGTGTGCGAACGGAGCTCGACAACTGTGGCGAATTCCACAAAAATCCGTTGGTGTGGCATATATGTGTTGAAGGAGGTTTGGATCACTTGATGGAGAGTTTGGTGGGTCATGACCCTAATTTATCTGCACAATTTTCCAACTCTTGGAAGGACCGAAGAGTGACTCTGGGCAGGATTTCTTTTGAAGTGAATGAAGATGTGATTGCATAGGCGACAAGGCTGCAGAGTAATGGTAAGAAGTATCTAAAGCATACCAAGGCCTGGGA
Source organism: Sequoiadendron giganteum (assembly GCA_007115665.2). Taxonomy (NCBI): domain Eukaryota; kingdom Viridiplantae; phylum Streptophyta; class Pinopsida; order Cupressales; family Cupressaceae; genus Sequoiadendron; species Sequoiadendron giganteum. Next base: position 262,882,494 of record CM021110.1, on the reverse strand, counting down.
TAATGATAGTATGAATGTGTTCTTTGTGGGGAATGAGAAGTTAGTCTATAACCAGTCAAGATTTGAGCGGGAGGCCCTTCCACAACCATAGGACTAAGTCTGCCTAGTCCTTATGAAGTACGTGAATCTTGGAGGTAGATACAAAACCTTCTTCTTCTACTATTTCCCTCTTTTAAATCACCTTAGGCATAAAGTTTTGTTAAGCTTTCCTTTCTTTCTACTTATGGATTTAGAGAGCTATGTGGAAAAATGCATTGAAGCAGCTGGCCTTAACCCTGATGATACCCCTCCCCTATCACTGCACCAAGGTCTCATTATGAGACTCTACCATTTCCATTTTGCGTTATGCCCACCCAGACCCATATCTATTGTCCGTATGGAGGAAATCGAATTTCTTGCTATGACAAATATTTCCCCAACCGAGTCCAAATCCCATTCAAAAAACCCATCTGATTGTTGTTGATACTCACAAGCCTAAGCCTGCCACTAAAAAGCTCAAGGGGAATGCAGGAAATTCCCAGACTAGTGTTGAGGTTAGCCTCTGTGATCTCAAGTCGACCCCGACCAAAAATGCTAGCAAACCCACCCCAAAGAAGAAAGGAAAAGATGATGCGAAGGGTTTGATGGAGCCTTCAACGAAGGACAACAAAGGTAAAAATATGGTGGGTAAGGATTCTAAGGGTGACACGGTGGTTGAGGCGATGATTATGACTGGTGGAGAGACCATCATCAAAAGGTCTGTAAGATTGGCTAAGAACAACAATAAAAGGTAGGTGGATTTGGACTCGGAGGAGGAGCGGTCTGACAACAAAGATTACAAGGGTGAAGAGGTGTTTGGGGATGAGGAGGAGGAGATGCTAGATGACCCCACACCATTCCTGATAATAGTAAAGTGCAGAAAGAGAACTCGGCTTCCCAATCCTCACACCTACTGGAAGTGGAGCATGTTGATACTATGAAGACTGTTGATGAAGGGGAGGAGTGTCAAGTGCGGAAAGATAGAATGGATAAGTTGGACAAGAGATTTCATGGCTTGACCTATTTTACTATTAAGCTGGTCCACTTTGTTTTTGATAGAGGAAAAAACAAGTTTTATAGGGACCTGATTCCATAGAGTTTACGAGCCATATAAAAATAAACCATCAAAGTACCCAAAGACAGGAAGGCTGTCAAACAAAAAAAAAGAAAAAAAGGATAGCAGGCACATGTAGAAGTTGAGAAAGCCAACTTCATAGAACCCAAAGATCACCTGCATGCAAATAACTTGTCACAAAAAGGAAGAGATGGAGATAAAAAAGAAAAGGGTTCTCCGAAAGCTAAAGATGCATTAATCAAAGAGAATGAAATAATACAATGAGATCAATCCTTATGAAGGAGATCAAGAAAACCTAAAGTGTAACCTAAAAGGGAGCATTTAATAATTAGAATAATTATTAAATGCCTACAAAATGCAAACTAAGTGAATCTTAAGAAAGGAATAAAAGGTGACTTAATTAAGCTAATTAAGTGAAATAAACCTTTTACTCTAACACCATAGACCAAGATCCAGCAAAAAGTCAACACAAAGCCAACAAGAAAAAGGCACAACTAAAACTAACCAAGAGACTTTAAAGTCTCAGCTACCTTAGCTTCAAGGTTGCACATTTCCTGGGTCACCTTCTTTAGGTCTTGAATCTCCAGAGATGAGGAATCCACTTTTCTCTTCAGGTTGGATCTTGTTCTCTTCAAAGGGACCAAATCCTCTTGCTTACCTTTATTCTTGTCAACATCCAGATCCACAATCAGTGACCCCTGCTGGGTGTTTTCCATTTTCTCCACCATAGCGCTCAAGATTGTAGCATTATGTTTCACAACTCTGTGGTTATGCTCCAAGATTGTTTTCATAGTATCCCCGATCTTATCAATTTCCTTTTCTAGGTACTTGACCTTGTTCTCATTTTCCTTCTTCAGATTGTCCATGAGTTCAATCGTTCTTTGAAAGAATTCAACCATTGTCATCTTCTCTTCCACAATCCATAAAACCTCAGCAGAGTTATGAGAAGCCACTTTAGCTTCCATCACCTCCAGCTTGCTCATGATCGCCCTATTTTTTAAATTGATGCCCTTTATCTCATGGAAAGCCCATTTAATAATTCTGAAATAGTTAACCGCACCATTTCTAGCCATTTCCAGAATATCTTCAGGAAATTCCCTGTCCGGATTGAAGTAGTGGTCACCAGGGTTGAGGTCACAAGGGAATTTGGGTCTGTTCTCTCTGTTAGAGGTAGGATAAGAGGCAAAAGAGTCCTCAATAGCTTTGGGGGTAGTAGAGTTCTCATCCGAAGAGTCCCCAGAATAAGAAACCAACTTATTAACAGGGGGCTCCTTCGTCTTAACATTTTCCACCTAAGAAGTACCAACAGGGGTATTCGCAGGGCTGAATTTTTTGTTCAAGGGTTTCTCTTCAGGGGTTTTCTTCTTTTTCTTACTGGGAGGGGGAGTGTCTTCCTCAGCCCACTAAGAGTTTGAGTCATCTTTTCCCTCAAACAAGCTAGACTTGGTTTCATATCCTTCCGAGGTCGAGGCCGATAAAGGATTATACAAGGCCGACATATTTTTAAAATGCTCATGGATAAGCCATATAAGGCCAACATGCAGAACTAGATTAATCTTAGGTTTTTTTTCTATGTTCCTCAATATTGTTATTCATGGAACATAGTAGGTAATGAGGAAAAGAGACCCTTACCTTATGTCGAAAATGATTGAGGAGGACGAAATGGTACTCGTAGACTTTGGTAAATCTATCGTCCAACATAATGTACTCCATAAGAATTCTGAGCACCTCCCGCCAAATCTTCTTGATCTTCCTGGCATTGAAATAACTGTTGGAGACTTTGAACAACTACTTTCTTTCCTTCTTAGACTTGGGGAAACTTATAACAACTTCATTCGAGAACTTCCTGTCACGATAGAACTTCACACCTTCTGTTTCAAGACCTGTGATTTCCCTAATAAGAGCTTCATCCACCTTAGCCTTCCTCCTCGACAAAATAATATCACCATTATTCCAATGTTTAATAAAATAATTTGTGACCTTAGGGTCAGGACCATGGAGCTTATCAATGAAAGGATGAAGCCCTCCCCGCTCAATTTGCTTCTAGACCTTTGAGCTTTTCTTGTTCTTCACGCAACCCATCGACTCCACCCTTTTTTTGCTTCCTCCCATGGTCGCAATACTCTTGTTCCAGTAGCTCACTCAATGAAATAACATACTAGAGAGCCCGCAACAGACCCAAAGCACCCACAAAACATGCCAACCCTTACCATCTGTCAAGATTATTACAAATTTTCTAGAGTATCGAATGATGTCTCGGTACTTGGCTCCATTCTTTTTAATCATCATTAAATGTGATGTCTCTCCCATGGGTGATATCATAGTTGATTAAAGCTCTGACGTCAACACCCAACTCATTACAATTCTTCCACGTCACATGCTCATTATGTTTAATCCCTTCATTAGTAAAATAGTCGGCCATGCTATTAGCTTCCCTATAGACATGGGAAATTTTCAGTTTGTCGAATCTAGATAAAGTAGCCCTAGCTTTGTCTATCCAATGTTTAATGGTCCATGAAGAGGGGGAATTTCCTAGGAGACAATCAATGATGTTTTTAGAGTCACCCTCAATCCATAAATTTTTTAAGTTCATTCTATTCGCCATGTCAATAACCTGGAAAGCTCCAATGGCTTCAGCTAAATGATTAGTTTGTATGCCCAAGGAAATAGAAACCACCATAATAAACATGCCATTATGATCTCTTATCACACCCCCACTCCTTGCCTTCCTCGGATTTCCTTTCGCTGCCCCATCAAAATTGGATTTTATCCAACCCCTAGGAGGATGATACCAAATGACACCTTCACGGTTCTTTTAAGCTGGTTTTGAGGATTTGGACACATCTCTTTTGATTTCCCAGTCTTTAGCCATCTTGAGGTCATAATTCGAGTAGACCACAGGCTCCAACTTATTCTCTTGATAAGGGAAATTGTTGAAGATATCCACAATTAGCCTGTAGATTTTCTCAAACACAATATTCTCTGGAATTTCCTTGTTCCTGAAGATTCTATTATTTCGCTCCTTCCACACTCCCCAAACTATATAAGGGAAAGTGAGCGACCATACTCTATAGATATAAATATTTAAGGAGGGAGCAATCCACTAAATAAATTGGTCTTTGATAGAGCCAAGAGACACCCACAGAAGGTTCTAGAGAGAGTAAAACCTACCCCAAATAGAATTCACATATGGGAAATGGAGGAAAAGAACGTTAGCAGTTTCCACTTCTTCCTTACACAGGTAGCATCAATTAGGGATTTGAAAACCCCACTTACAGAGGTTATCCATTGTGAGCACCTTATTCTGGAGAAGAATCCAAAAGAAAATATTGACCTTGGGGGTCAGGTGATTAATCCAAGCTTTAGCCCAGAAGGGAGGAGGGGCAGGTGAAAGGGACAATAAAGAGATAATCGAGGAAATTGAGTAGCTGCTCGACGGATTGGCCGTCCAGACCAAAATTTCCTCCTGTTGGTTCGAACCCATTCTCATAGTCATCAAAGAGGATTGGATTGGTGCAAGGTCTAGACTGATCTATCTTAGATTCACCCATTCCCCATTTCTCCAATAGTATTTAACAAAGATCTCATAAGTAGCCTTGCAGGTATGAACCCATCCTTTGAAACTGTCATATGAGATTAAGGGCTCCTTCATAACCCATCTGTCTTCCCAAAACCAAGCTAGATTCCCATTCCTAATGCTCCATCCCACACCCAATTCAAAAAATTTTCTCCCTCTAATCATATCATTCCAGAGAGCCGAACCACGGGGCAGGCAAGGAGATTCGAGCAAAGTTTTGAGAGAGACAATATTAGCCAAATATTTTCTCTTTAAGATGTTGTTCCATTCTCTGTTTGATGAGAACATTCTCTAGATTTGCTTAGCTAGGAGAGCTCTATTCATCATTCTAATCTTTCTAAGACCAAGTCCTCCTAGCTTTTTTGGTCTACAAACAAAATCCCAGTCGATAAGGGGCATTCTTTTCCTTTCTTCGACACCAGACCAAAGAAAGCATTTTTGAATTTTTTCAATAGCCTCTACATATTTGGAAGGGATCTTAAAAATACTTTAAGGCATAGATTGAAAGGTTCTAAAGAGTGGCTTTGAGAAGCCGAATCTTACCTACTTGATTGAGAAGAGCTCCTTTCCATCCTGCTAGCTTTTTGCTGAATCTATCAACCAAAGAATTCCAAAAGGATTTTGGAGGCTTTAGGCCTAGAGGCAACCCAAGATACATTGATGGTAAAGAATCCACTCTGCAACCAAAAATTCTTGCAATCTTATTCTTCCTTAGCTTCAGAGTGTTGAAGAAGAATAAAGAGCTTTTCTGTATATTAACCATCTAACTAGACGCTCCCTCATAATCATCCAAAATATTTTTAAGATTCCTAGCTTTGGCCATGGTAGACCTCCCCATCAAGATGGTATCATCTGCAAACTTTTGGTGAGAGAAAACCAAATTAATGGACAAAGGCCTCAGACCCACAAAGGATCCTTGATCAACCATTTTTTTCAAGTTCCTTCCTAGGCATTCTGTCATAATGGTAAATAGAATATGAGAGATGGGATCTCCCTACCTTAGACCTCTAGAATTCATAAAGAAATGTGAAGGAGATCCATTAACTAATATAGAAATAGAAGCAGTATAAATGAGTTGGCTAACCAACTGAAGGACTCTATTGCTGAAACCAAACGCCCTCATGATTCTGAGTAAAACGTCTCAGTCAACACGATCATGTGCTTTTGAAATGTCTAACTTGAGGAGAAAACCTTGTCTTAGACTCTGAGAGAGAATGAAAATTTTCATGGACCGTTATAATAGAGTCAAGGATCTGCCTTCCAAGAACAAATTCATTCTGCTAAGGGGAAATTAGGGAAGGCAACACTCTCAAAAACCTAGAGGTCAAGACTTTAGAGATAATTTTGTAGAAGGAATTGCAAAGGCTTATAGGTTGAAAGGCTTCAAATTCCACAACACTAGGACACTTTGGAATGAGGACCAGAAAGGTAGCATAGAGTTCCTTAAGGATTCTCCTTAAGCCAAATAATTCTTTAATAAAATTCACCACATCCTCTTCAACAATCTCCTAGAACCACTGAAAGAAGAACATAGGGAATCCGTCAGATCCTGGGGCCTTATTGCCTTCAAAGGATAAAATAGCTCTCTTAATTTCTTCTCTAGATGGAATAGCAATTAGAATTTTGTTATCTTCATCCTTAACAAGATCAGGGATGGCCTCAGAAAGAAGATCTTGCATTTCTTGATTAACTCCATCACTAGTCGAAAGGAGATTACTAAAGAAAAGGGCAACTAGTCTTCTAATATCCTCATCCTTCTCAAAACAGTCTCCATTGTACTCGATGTGAGTAATCGTATTAACAACCCCGTGTTTCGAAGCAGACATGTGAAAATATCTAGTGTTTTTATCTCCAGTTGGGAGCCACAACACCCTAGATCTCTGTCTCCAAAAATCCTCCTCTTTGGCAATTATATCATGCATCTTCACAAGTAGCTCATTTTCTTTCATCCTATTCTCAACATTGCAACCCTCCAATTGTATTTTTTCTTGAATGTTCTTCAGATCAATCTATAACTCAAAATTTTTTCTAAATATGTTACCAAAGGATTCTTTGTTCCAGATTCTAATCTTGTTTTTAACTTCCCTCAAATTTTTGGAAATCCTAAACATAGCAGTCCTAGAAATAGAGATACCCCACCATTTCATCATCTCCTCAAAGAGATGAGGGTGAGACATCCACATGCATTCATATCTAAAGGGAAAATTCCTCTTAGCCGAGATAGGATTTGCCACAAAATTGATAGGATAGTGATTAGAGCCCACCCTAGAGAGGGATTTTAAAGAACAAAATTAATTTAAAAACCATTGATTAGAAATTAAAGTCCTATCTAATTTGACTTGAATCAACTCCTTACCCACTCTTCGATTTGACCAGGTAAAGGAAGCCCCTTGCAGCTCCACATCAATCAACGCCTAGTTATTAATGAAGTACATAAGAACCATTTTGCTTTCCATATTCACCTGGGAATCTCCAAACTTCTCATTTTCCTGAAGAGAGGTATTGCAGTCTCCCATAACAACCCATGTTTCATGAATGAATTTCTTGTGAAAGACTGCTAACTCTTGCCAAAAGGTCTTTTTGGCCCCTTTCCCATTAGGGGCATAGATGTTAGAAATGATCCAACTAAAATTATCTCTAATATGAGTGAATCTGGTGGCCACATGATTAGAGCTTTCAAACAATGGATCACCTTTGATTAAATTCAAATTCCAAAAGGTGACAATTCCCCCAGAGGTGCCTTCAAAACTATTTCCTTGAACCCCACAAAACTTAATTTTTTTTATTTTTTCCACTTTCTCTTTAGGCATTTTAGATTCCTGGACAAGTAAAATATCAGGTTTGTGATCCCTAACAAAATTATGCAACACATCCTGATTATGGAGGCTATTCAATCCCCTTATATTCCATGGCATGATCTTCATATCTTACCAAGTGAGAAATTGCAAATTTCGGGAATGGTTTTCTGAACACCATCCGCTATGTCCTGAAAGCTTCCATGCTCCCTGTGCCATCGAGAATATCTTCTTCCTTGACTACCCTTTGTGGCTCCACAATATGCCTTAGCTGTAGTTCTAGTAGTGACCCCTTTTGGTGTACTCTACTGTTGGTTTTTCTTTTTCTTCTTCATGGTATAGGAATTGACATCTTCTCTGTAAATTTCCTTTTGAATTTCCTCCTCTTTTCTTGACCCCCAATCCTCATCAGAGAGCCATTTTTGATCCAAAGGGAGGGTATCCATCAAACCATTTATATTTTGGTTCAAGTTCACGCTTGATTTCGCCAGAGTTTGACTCAAATCCACTAAGGAGTCCTTAACCATTTCCAAAGAATCAACTGATTCTGGATTCTGAACTGAGACTAGGCAAGAGACACCTTTGCCACCAAAGGCCGATGACAGAAAGGGAATTCCAGTCTCCAGCGAAAGATTACCTTCCTTTATCGGAACATTAAAACCTTGGGAAGGAATATCTTCCAGGCCAATCTCTTCATCCTCATTCCCAAACGTTTCATTCTCTGGCTTATTGTCAGGGGGCTCCTGAATCTCTAGGCTGCACTCTCCAACCTCCAAGCCAGCCTCGTTGATCTCCTTCCCTTCTGTTACTATCTGTTGTTGGTTGTTTAAAGGCTCTTGGCACTCCAAAACAACTTGAATCCCCACATCTTCTTTATTTTTGGGGGCTTTCACAAGATCCTCAAACATCTTACTGTCTTTCTCTTCAACATTCTTTTCTTTGATCTCTTTTCCATCCCCTTCAGACTTCTTTTTCCAAACTAGCATCGGTTTAGGCTGGGGCTTCTCCTTTGTTTTGCTGGCATTGAGCGGACATTTCCTTGCCTAGTGCCCAGATTTTTTACATTTAAAGCACACAAAAGGAATCATTTCAAACTCAATAGCTTGAACCCAAGAGCCCAAATTTGATTGTATTTCAATGGATGACGAGAGGTCAACATTCTGAGACACACCCACACAAATTCTAGCATAAACAAGCCTTCTCCTAGCTGTCATCATTGGATCTATTGATAGGAGCTCACCAAAAGAGTTAGCCAGGCTGCTAAAGACTTCCTCATTCCAATATTCCAATGGAAGTCCAAGGAATCTCACCCACACTGGGACGTTCCATAAAATCGAGTCTAAAAGATCTAGGTTTGTGGTCCATTTCTTGAGAGCTAAGGAGGACTTGCCAATGACCCAAGCACCACCACTCCTCACATCCAAAATATCCTCCTTATAGGAGAACTCAAAAGAAAAATAGCCCTTAGGAAGAGCATAAACAAGAACTTGGCCATTAGTTCTCCACTTCTTTTTAACAAAATCCCTGAAAATTTCAATATTTGGTCTAGGGCCCATAAATTTTCCAACCAACACTCTATCCATTAGAGAAATATTATGATCAATGATTGGATCAGGGATAGAGATGGAAAACTTACCCTTAGTCGGCTTAGAAATGTTGCAAACTAGGGGGAATACTAATTTACCATTTGGTTTGACTCCAAACAAAGACGACCATGATTTACGCTTAGCACCATCCCCACCAGAGGCCCCCACCACGTTTTTGGTTTTTTCAACCTCGTGTCCTTTAGTACATTCAACGGGAATATCAATTGGGACAACATTCCCCCTCAGGTCCACCTGAATGTTTCTTTTGGGGTCAATCTCTTCAGAGTCATCCTTACCTTGCTTACCACTCAAATCTTGCATCGATTCTGCCTGTGAATCCTCAGAGCATGTTCCTCCATGGCTTGCATAATTGTTCAAAAATTCAAAATTCTGCTTCTCTTGCCCAATCTCCTACTCGCCCATCGTTTGATGTGGTTGTTAGGAGAAATTTAGTTCGTCCACTTTGTTACCAACACTCTATCTGCAGTTATTAAAGATGAATTGGATTGGAAGAATGTTGATGATGATTAGGAATGGGTTGGGGATGATGTTGTTGATATCCTATCAAAGAACTGGGATAATGCCTACTAGTTGTTGTTTTGTCTATGTTTTGACTATCCGTTGTTGATCCGCGGTCTGTGTTTTGTTTTTTGGCTTAGTTTCTATATTTTTTGAACTTGAAATTTTTGGCCCTTGTGGCTCTATGTGTTAAGGGTACAACACCTTGTAAATGTTATTGGCCTTATCAAAAAAATTATACCTACTACTATACACATAAATAGAATTTAAAAATAAATAAAAATAGTCAAGGAAACACTAGATTCAAGCATTTTTTATCCTCAAAAATGTGTGTTAAAATATAATGGATATGGTTAAAATAAGGAAAATTGATGCGGAATTTTCCTTTATTACAAGGAACTCAATAAGGTTGGTGTCAAAGATAAGTTTCATATTCCTATTATTGATGGATCTTATTAGATGATTTGAATAGTGTAGTTTTCTTTACTAAGTTATATTTACATTTAATGTATCATAAAATTCAACTAATGGAGGAGGGTGTACATAAGACTATCTTTAAAACACATGAGGGTAATTATGAATTCTTATTTATTATATTGGTCTCATTGATGCTCCATCAATTTTTTAAAGAATCATGAATTAAATTTTATACCCATTTATTTGAAAATTTATATTTGTATTATTTGATCCATAGTAAAAAATGGAAGAACATTTGTGACATGTAGGGAAGATATTATAGTTATTTTAATATAATCAATGGAAGAACATTTGTGACATGTAGGGAAGATATTATAGTTATTTTAATATAATCAAATCTATAGAAAAAATATTAAATGTGTCTTTGGGGTGAAAAAAGTGGAATACTTACCTACACATATATTGTCACATGAAGGTGATAACATGGACCTTAAGAATATAGCAGTAATAAATTATTGGACATCATAAAAAGTGTCAAAATTTTGAGAGGAGGCTTGGGTCTAACTAGATACTATAGAAGATTTATTTACAACTCTACTTGCACATAACACCCTTAACAACTCTATTGAAGAAGAATTAATTTACATGGTTAGGTCTAGCCACCCAAGAATTTCAACAACTAAAAGAAGGTCTTCCTTCCACTCCTCTATTAGCTAACCCAAACTTCTTTGAGAAACTTGTGATAAAATGTGATGTATCTAGACATTTATTGAGTAGTACTAATGTAAGGACATTCCTTAGTATTTGTGATTTGAAAACTCAAAGAAAAGAACTTGGTAAGGGCCATCTATGAGAAACAAATGTTACATATCATTGTGAAGTCAAATAATGTCACTAATATCTAATGAGAATATATATATTTTAAATTCAAGCTAGATCATGAAAATATAAAATAATTTTGAAGCAATTATTTTCTTTGTAGTATCAACAAAAAAATGCAAGATACTAGAGTATGAATTTTAGTTTAATTATTAAATACAAGAAGAATATTGCAATTGATGTCCTTTCTCAAGAGGAAAAAGACAAGGTGGAAATTTATGTCATTTATTTGTTACAACTTGAATGGGTAGAAGTCACATAAGAAGAGTGGAAACATGACCCTCTAGAAAAGAAGCTTATTCACCAACTATAGTAGGACCCATATTCTTTATATAAGTATGTTTGGAAAGGGGATTCCTTATGGTACTAACATAGGATTTTTTGTGCAAAATATTTTAATTGAAAGATTAGTATATTTTCTCAAATGTATGATTTCACAATAGGAGGACATTTAAGGTTCTTAAAGACCTATTATTATGTAAATTTAAATATTTATTTTGGGAAGGTCTTAATGGGGATGTTAAAATAATTGTGGAAGATATTTAATATGCCAAAAAAATAAAGATGAAACAATAAAAACCTTATTCCGCTTTAAAAATTTAGGAATTCTAGCACAACATTGGGAGAAAATGTCAACACACTTCATTAATATATTTCCAAAAACAACTTCAATGTGATTTTGGTGGTTGTGGATAGGCTCACTTGTATGCACATTTTTGTGGACCCTCTCATTTTTTAAGCTAGTATTATGGAATAAGTAGTAATGAAAAAGGTACAAAAACTTAAGGTAATTCCCAAAATCATTGTGATTGATCGTAACCCTACCTTCATTAGCATCTTTTAAAAAAAATATTGGTAGGGGTCACAAACTAGTAGATAGTTCATGTCTTATCATTTGCAATATGGTCAAATAGAAATTATGAATACATGATTAAAATGATATCTATGTTACCATATGGATGAAGTATCATGAGATGAGACTATGATGGAAGAAGGAATGACCATGAAAGGAAGGGGGATGTCAAATGCTCTAGTCAAAGTTTTAGGTAAGACAACCTCAACACTAATGGTTTGTAAGATAAATCTCGCCCTTGTGTTTTTTAATGAATAAATTATGAATCATATCAACAAAATGAGTAAGAATTTCTATAAAAGTTAAACTAGCAAGTTATTATGCAAAATCATGTTGAGTTTAATGTCCCTCATTATCATAATCTAAAAGTTTCATTTTTAATAATAGGAGAAAATGGTACATATGCGAACATCAATAGGCATACCATTTTTGGTAGATTGGTCCATTTGAGGATTCAAGTGTGCGCTTTTTCTCAAGGGGAAATGAGGTGGATGAAACTTTGGCATGTAAACAATTCTCAAAACCATAGAAGATAAAATGATATGAGGGTGACCTAAGAGCTAATATAAACAAATAATAATAACTAGATATGAAGCAAGTGTGAAATTCAAACTCTAAATACCAAAGCAAGGGTGGGTAGGAGATAGAGAAAAGTAAGATCAACCAATGACAATTAAATATGTTAAAATTAGAGAAATGAATGATTAAACAAGAGCACAATCAAAACCTAGGAAAAAATAGCATGAAAGATAATAAGCAAAAATATATATCTAAAACCTTAATGAAGGAGAAGAAACCCTAAGGGGGAAACCCTAGGTCACGTATGAAAACATTGGGTTCACAAAAAATGTAAGGTTTTAATTACACTTGCACAAACATCTAGGGTAATTAAACAAATTCAATTGCCAAACACACAATCAAATTAATAATAGCTTGGACAAATTATTAAAATAAATGTATGAAAACTCAATGAATGGAATAAGTGTACTTAGCTCTAGGGTCAATGATGGATAAATCTTGTTGATGTTGGTATGATTTAGTTGACCATTTGATGTTGTTATGAATTAATTGACTATTAAAAAAATCAAATAGTCTCAATTTGATAAATGTGTCTAATCTTGAAATGTCATTACAAATTTTGCATATCCATCTCAAGCCCTACAAGATTGATCCCAACTACTACAAATATAATCTGACATGTATAATTAATTTGAGCCATGTTGAACTAATTGGTTAGAAAATGTGTTAGAAGATCTACTTACCTTCACCTTTCATATATTTTATAATTCAAGGTGATTTCTAAATACACCATAGAGGAGATGTCTAAAAAACCATTGAGAAGCTTGCAAACACAATAGATAAATTAATGATAATAAGAAAGATCAAGGATATCATTCACATATATGCAAATGGTCCATATGATGATGATGTAGACTTGAGTATTTTAATGTTCTCAAGTTTGAAAGTAAATGGTTTAATAATTCTTCAATTCTCTCATTATGTGTTTAAGTGCACAATGAATGTCCATTAAATACCGTGACATAATAACATATCACATAAAACATGTGCCAAGTCATCTCACAATAGATACTAGAAGGTCTGGGGAAGATGATGAGAATTTGAATTTGAATTTTAGGATTTTGAGGTTTAGAAGCCATTTATATGCTTCTCAAGATTGCACTAATTCAATCTCACATTCCAAAAAAATAATCTAAAAAAATAAATCATGATGTCAATATAGATAACAAATGTGAAAATTACTACAAATGAAAGTAAAATAAAAATACAAAAAAATGGAACCATAATTCAAACCTAACACAAAAATATACCAGTTATTAAAATGTCTTTGTTAATTAATATTTGTATATAAAAATTGCTTTGTTTGCAATGTCTGGCCGGCCGAAGAACACCAGTAATTACGACTGAAAAGAACGGGTATATGCTTTGGAATCGTACATCATGTGCCAATCTTAAAACATTTAATACAATAGATGGGCAGGCATTGTCAGAGTGACTCTATTTCACAGTAAAAAAATTACTCAAACGGAAGAACGTGTATGGATTGCCTCTTATACTATAGAAAACTAAACACAGATGAAGCCTATGGAGTAAGAAGCTCGATTTCTAAAGCATATACCCAATGCACTCTTTCGGTTTGTAAGGCATATACCCACCTCACTAAACCTGACGTGAAAGCGAGCTTGGCAAGAAATTGGAAATTGCTTTTCTTAATAGACGCGTACACTACATTACATAACAATAATAACAAGAAGAGGGACCACTAGGTACCCACTCTACCAAACTTTCTATAATTTTGTCCTGTGAAACTTTCAATGAAGTCGTATTTAGTATCATCCAAAACTGTATTATTTACATGGATAAAGACAAAGACGTGCTTGTTGGTCAATCCTCAAAAGCTTATAAACAGAGCTCATAAACATTGTAGAGGGTAAAAGAATGATGGGAAGTTATAGTCCTCTGCATCTTCTCATAGTTGCAGTGTTTTTATTTGAGTTTTGGGTTGTTGCCACCGCCAGATCCTTCGATTTCTATTACTTCGTTCAGCAGGTATTAAGTAATATGGTGGAGAAAAACGTCTGTTTTCTCTCCTTGATTTCTCTTTGGTTTTGATTTAGGTATGTGTTTGGTTAGCTAAATAGATTGGGGTTGGTGAGTGATGAATGCAGTGGCCGGGATCCTACTGTGGTACAAGAAGAGGATGTTGTTATCCTCTCACAGGGAAACCTGCATCAGACTTTTCCATTCATGGTTTGTGGCCAGACTATAAGACTGGAAAATGGCCTCAGTTTTGCAATCCTTCTGATGAGTTTGACTTCTCGCAGGTGATCTTTCTGTCAAGCGTTGCACATTTCTGTGCATTTTCTGTGTATGTGATCATGTTGATTTATCTTTTTGTTTTTGCATAGATATCGGATTTGGTGGGGGAGTTGAATAGCTACTGGGGGTCGCTGAGCTGCCCAAGCAGCGATGGGCACACATTTTGGGGCCACGAATGGGAGAAGCATGGTACTTGCTCTCTCAATCTGGACCAGCACGACTACTTCAGCAAGGCTCTTTCCTTGCGACGCAACATTGATCTTCTCAACGCCCTTAAATCTGCAGGTCGTTTTTGTTTTCTGAAAGTAAATAATTGTATTTCATGACAAAATAAATAGTAGAAGCCTTTTTTGTTATTTGGAGCTTTATATATTCTACACAACAAACTTTAGGTGCCAGTTATTTGAATTCTTTCCATCTATTTTAGGGCTTTTCAGATATACTGTTTCCACCTCACTGTTTGTTTTTTTGGGATTTAGAGTTTCCATTTAACAAACTTTAGGTGCCAGCTATTTAGACTCTTTCCATCGATTATTCCCAAGTATTTCAGATTGCACTTCTAGCACAGTTTCTTTAACATTGCTTGTTATTTGGAATTTTAGATATTCTATATAACAAACTTCAGGTGCCAGCTGTTTTGTCTCATGCAAACAGCTTGCTGGTTTAAAACAAGTTAACTTTCCAGATTCGATCTGCTGACCTTCATTGTGCCCACTGGTTAAGCTTTTCCCAGCTGTTTAAGCTCTTTTCATATATTCTGATGCATTTTAGATACGTGTAAAACTGTTTTTATAGCCTTGTTGTCATTGGGGTTCTAGATATTGTATATAACAAACATCTCTTGTTTAAGATCTTTCTATTTGGGTGTGGTTAGTAAATTGAATGGTAGTTGTTGACTGTTTGTCAATGGGAGATGGACTGTTTGTAACTCGGGGTAACCAATTTCTTATATAAAAGAAAAAAAACATTTTTTTTTTTCCATCTGTTCCTGTATATTTCAGATTTATAGATAACACTGTTAAATATTCCATATAACAAATTTGTATGCATGCTGTTTAAGCTTTTTACATCTATTCTGATTATATTTCAGATATGGGTTTAGCACTACTTCTATAATATTGATTGTTATTTGGGGGTTTAAATGTTCTATTGACCAAAATTTAGGTGCTTTCTGTTTAAGTTATTCCCATTTATCTGACGCATGTAGCACTGTTTCCTTACCCAACAAACTCCTGTTTCCGCCTATGTGCAGGTATTAGACCAGATGGAGGAGAATACAGAGTGAGTGATATTAAAGAGGCGATTCGGAATGCCATTGGCGAGGAAGTAGGAGTAGATTGTAATAGAAGCGAGGAGGGCGAGTCTCAACTGAATGAGATATACGTGTGCGTTGATAAATTTGACGCTTCTACAGTTATCAAATGCCCTGTTTACCCACACAGCAAGTGCCCTTCTACTGTTAAATTTCCTCTTTTCGGAGACGAGGAAGATATTGCAACTTCATGAGACCAGAACACTGGGTCGGACGAGTGGTAGGTTGAAAATGTTCACCAATTACATAAATTTGTGAAATGAACTTACACGGTGAATATAGGCCTGCTCTGGCTAGGTTGAACCTACAATTTAGTGCCTAGATGCTTTGTCTCTACACCAATAATGTCCTCTGCTACTATCATCTTCCGTACCTGTTAATTGTTTATTGTACCTGTATTTGGGGTGTTGTTTAAATGCACCTTTAGGTGTTTGTTGTGCTTAAAGGGAAGGTTTATGACTTAGAAAAGTCTAAATCCATTTGCCAATGAAAAATTATTGAAGACATGTCATACCAACAGTAAGGTTGTGCCTATGATGTTGATGAAATGGTGTATTTGGTTCATTAATTTATTCATATTATTAAATTAATATGACTTTTCATCATCATCATATCAACATCATAAATCTTTTTTTTTAAATGGTTTAAGATTTATTCTCGTTTTTTTATTTAGAAAAGTAAACTGCATTAAATAGGTGTAAAAATTATAAAAAGATAAACAATATTTTTATATCTATATTCAAATATTTAAACTTATTTCATTTATATGTTCTTAAATTTACCCTTCTCTTTTTTTTTGTTTCATTTTTTAGTTTATATTTTATTTTGGTCTTCATCATCTTGTCAAGTTTTCTTCCATTTTTATGTCTCTCCTTTTTCTTAGGGCTATCTAGCTAATTTGGTCTCATTCCTTGTTGGATACGTGCCTCCCTCCCCACATCTATTTAGCTCTCTTGGTCTACTACCATTTTTTTTTCACTCTTCTCTAGCTCTATCTCATCTTGACGATGGATCATGGAGTATGATCCAAAATGTTGATGTAGAAGATGTTACATAGTCAAATCTAGAAATCTATGTAAATTCACTAAAGATTGTTCATTAAGTATAACTTGATGACCCTTTTGTAGTCAAGATACTTGACAAGGATTTGGATTCATACTACTCTACTCAACCCCAACTTTTCTACCATCTCAAAGGATACTAAATTATATGTACTTCCACTATCAACTATGACCTTGCAATGCTTACTTCTTACCTTGCAAATGATTAAAACGAACTCGTCAATTGTTTATATTTCCTTCTTGTTGGTTTCAATAACATCTTCTTTAGCATGAGAATGCTTAAATTTCTTTGTGTGATCGAGTAATGCATTTCTCCTCTCATTTTCTAAAGTAACATGACTTTGAGACTCACTTCTATCATTGTACCACTATATTTTTGGGAAACTTAAGTCTCTATGACACACTTCTCCACACTTGACACATTCTCCCATGAATCCTTTACCTTTCCTTTGACTAGATATACCTTTATTTTTTGTGGAGTACACCATTCCTCTTGCTTCATGACTATTTTCTTGATTGTAAATATTTTTTCCTTTTCACATTGATTGTATCTTCTTTTGGTTGTATTTGTTGGTCCTTCATCATCATCATCATTGGCGAGCTCAATTTCCTCTTCAAGTATTCTCTTGCTACTAGTTGAAACTTGTTGTTTCCTTGATGATTTCTCATTGGCCTCTAATGCATATTGGTAGGACTCATCAATGATTCACAACCATACCATGCTTATCTCATCTTATATACTCAACATCAATCCATCTACCCTCACTTGTAGTCCCTTAATGAATTTCAAAATTTCATCAACCCTTCCTACAAATTCTATTGCTAAAATCTGTATCATTATTTTTCTTGAAGTCGTCTCCTCATTTGACCTTTCCTGATTACCACCATAACTCTCTCCTAGTTGCAACCCTCTTTGTTATAGGTGATACACACTTGCACGTAAACAATGCTTTGTTAGATTTCACCTTTGATTTCACACTAGATATTACGCTTCTTCCTACATTTGTAGTCCACTTTAAACCCATGTTAATGGCATTCCCAAGCATGCAATGCCACAAATTGATCAACCTTGCAACCACCCTCAAGGAAATCAAGATATCCTTTACTACAAGTAGTATTGCAACTAGCTAAGGCAACTCCTATAGGACCTCACCTAGACATAAATTTATTATAGGTGAATTAAATATAACTTCCACCCTCTGTTGCAAGTCATAACAATACACACATGAACATTTACATTTTTAAAATATAAAAAATAAAACCAATGCCAACATAAGTAACCACTCAAGAATTTAATGAAGCATGAGCTCTTCAAATTGTATATAGAAGGATATCCCCACATGGATACCATAATGAGTAACATAAAATAGGTATTTTTTTTAATTGATAAAAATTACATAAGTTACAACTATTTAACTTTTATAACAAAATATAAGGACATAATAGATATTTATGCATGTCCTTGTTTGTCCTACACTCAACATCATTCCACTATTACCTTCTTTTTAAAGTTCACTTTCCTTCCCAAACTCCTTTTTATCCTTACCTAGCATTTCTCTTTCTTCCCTAGTACATGAGGATAAAATAAAGATCACCCCCAAAGATTGGAAACTCACCAAATTTAATTTCTTTGTCTTGTAACTACCCCTTCTCCATGCAACTTCTCCCTTTTTTTTCATATTCCTTCCCACATAACCTACCCATTTGTTCTTTCTTATTCTTGCAGACTCTCCCTCTTTTTACCTCTTCATACACCTCACATCTCTCTCAAACAAAAAAATCTCATGAACAAGAACTAGTGCCAACATAAGCAACCAATCAAGCATTTAATGAGCAATGAGCTCAAAATTGTACATAACAAGAGATGTCGACATGGATACCATATGTAGCATAAAAAATGGTCACCCTTGATAATTTCACACTAGGTTTAGCTCCCCCCTATGTGCTTGAGCCTATTATGCATTAATTGCCCATTTTTATAAATATTATTAAAAAATCAAGCTATCCATTTAATATTTTGCTCTCGACACTTTTAATCCTAAAAAAAGGTGGATTTGGTCTAGGGCGTACTGCACCCTAGACCAACTAATTTGGCTCCAAATTCAAATATGTCAATGTTATTAATTTATTATTTTAATTTTTTAATTTCAAATCTGAGTGGTGAGTTGCAACAAGTTATTAATTCATTGTTTTTTATCATTAGGCTCTATCCAATCAAGGATTCACTCTTTTCTATCATAATTTTCCATTGTGGAGGTAGAAATACCAACATAAGGTTTGAATTAGGAAAGACCTTATATGACACAACCCTTCCTCTCCTCTTATGTGTGTAGGTTGTAGATGTGAAGTGAGTTGAGGCAAGATTGAAGGATACTTTTTCATTCATGCACTCTAACCCTACAAGTTGTCAACTCACATAATCTACATTTTCTCGTCAATAAACAAAGTTTCAACAATAAATCCTAAAAGATAGAAGCTATAGACCAAGGACCTCATGCCTATGATTTTAATTTATAGAAAAAAGAGAACAATCTAATGTGTACTACATCCTAGACTAGCTAGATCTGCATCTAATTCAAATCCTACGTTCCTTTATGTCCACCCTCTACATTTCTAGATTTGTATTTTGTCATTTTCCAATTAGTTTATCAAAATTTGTAATAGATTGTTGCATTCTCATAGTTTTTTTTATGCATAAGCAGCTCCCTATATTAATAACAAAGATAAAGTTACATATTAACAAACAAAGGATGGTTGGTAAGAAGGCACACCCCAAGAGTCACATGGGTCAAGCCTAGAAAACCAAAAGAAGAGGCACTTGGGCCTAGCCCAAAAACAAAAAACATTACAAACATATAAATAAAAAAGGCTATTAAGCGACCAAAGCAGTGCTAGTAGAGCCAGGAGGGTCTCTATCATCTATATTTTACCCCATACATCAACGAGGTCTAGAGTGACATCAGGAGGGCCCCAACCATCACCATCACCATCTTCTTTCTCTTTATCTTCTTCTTTATTCTTGCATCGAGAGCAATATTTCCAGAGCCACCGCCACTCCTCGCCACCCCTCCAGAGGGCCACCCTAGGTCAAACCACAGAGGAGGAGAACACGAATGTCGAGGAGGGTGGGAGCCACAATGAAGAGGATCTTGAGAGCGAGGGTGAGCAGAACCACTTCGTCATCAGCCCCATGAAGGCGACTGACTGTAGGAGTGGGTGGACGAAGAGGGCACCCGAGCCACAATATATGGGGCATTGCCCCAATGGTCCAGAAGCACCTGGAGGTGAGACACATCAAGTGAAACTTTTTTTACTTGTACCTGAATATGCAAAAGCACATTAGAGAAAATAATAGCTTTATAATACAAAGAAACATTTTTATCAATCTAGCTATGAGCAAATATGTAGGCATTTCTATCTTTCCAAATACTGAAGAGGATTTCCACCCCGAAAGTGTACCAAAGTTGGGCATACTTAGCGGGAACCCTGGGTGAGTCACCTAGTGGAACCATGTGCCAAGAGAACAACTGGGCTCTGGTACAAAACCAGAAAAGATGCTTAAAAGACTCAGCTTGCCCATAAAATGGGCATTGAGGGTCTTGGACCCCCAAGTGAACAAGCTAAGACCCCACTGGTAAGCCTTGGAAAAGAATACACCAAGCAAAGTGGGCGAGCTTAGGCTCAACACTTGCAGACCAAGTGGCAGAGAATCATTTTTGCCAAATAGACATAGAAGGTTGAAGATGCCACCACTGGTTCAAACTATCAATCATAGGAAAGTGTGGCGAAAGCCACAGATAACCAAGCCTAGGCTTGTAATTTATGAAAGGGGTGTCTGGGTACCACTTCCAATCCTTCCACCAGGGCTTGGTACCACGAATTCCCACTTTATGAAGCATATTTGCTAGAATAGCATTCACTAGACCATCATAAGTATCACGGTCTTGTTTTTGAAGTCTGTAATGAGCACACAAATATTCCCACGACATAATACACATCATAGGTCTATGAAACACGTGTTGCAAGGTTTGGATACATTTCTTGTGAAATCTTAAAGCCTGAAGCCAAGGTGATTTGGCTAGCGGTTGACCATTATTGGAAAAGAGGGGTGACCACCACACATTCTGTTGATTGAGCGAAAGCCCATCACGGAAACCAGAGCTAGCCCAATGAAGCCAAGGCTTAACTACTTCCCAGGATCTCCAAATCCTTTTGGCCACAAAATTTCCCATAATTTGGACTGGTTCCTTCATAAGGTGTTCCATAAGGGTTAAAAAGCTAATCCCCTTCTAGGTCAGTCTGTGAACAAGAAAGATGGACTAAATGCAATGCCTAAGGAGAATTTTCCAAGCTTCATCACCATTAAGAGCTCTGATTATCCATTTCACACATAGGGAAATCCCTTTCCATTGAGTGGAGAGCAGGCCAAGCCCTCTAAAGTCTCTCGGTAGGAAACAAAACTCCTAGGCTACGCGGTGAAACCCTCGATCATTGTATTTTAGAAATTATTTAGGTAACAATCATAACATTCACATTTCATTATCCACACACCAAATAAAAATTGGATTAAAGATCTGATCCACCATTTTGGCTCTCTCAAATAGGCTTGTAGCCAAGTGGTCCTTGAGGCCATATTTAATCTAATTCAAAACAATTGGGAAGAGGGTCTCAAATCCTTTTCCCAATCAAACACCATAATCAAAAGAATAAAATATATATATATTATTTTCTTTAACCAACTGAAATATCATAAATTATTGTAGTAACGAAAAAAGTAGCCATTTTCCTTACTTGGTTTGATAATGGACATTAAAACTGAATTAATGATGTCTTGGAGTGGTGTTGTAATGTGTTGTACACATTCACACTATTCTAGGACCTTTATTTGACTAAAAAATGCCTTAATTGATCCTTTTCAAAGGTGAACTATAAAGTGTTGTAACACACTTTCACACTTTTCTAGGATGTATTTGCTTAATTAAGCGTAATGGGCCCCTTTCTAATAAAATGTACATAATGTGTACCTTGTTTAAGTGTTCTAAAGTGTTAAATAAAAAAATTTAATATTTATCTAGGTGGTCATTAATTAATTGTGGGTAATTAAAGTAATTAACCCCCTTTTAATTCAAATTTAAGCCTTAATTATGACACCTCCCGAAGATCTATCCCAATACTTACAATCTAATTAACAAAATATTTCATTGGGAAAAGTTTGGTCTTGGAAAATGGTGCTAGGACCCATTCACCCTAGGTGGTGAATGGGTCCTCCCTTAATAGGACCCCCCATTTTTAGTTGATTTGGAATGGGTTTTTAGCCCTCTTTCAATCCCCCAGGGTTAGGTCCTGGTAAATTGAGCCATGACCCATTCACCCTAGGTGGCGAATGGGTCCTCCCTTAATGAGACCACCCTTTTTGAATTTCATTTTGCCGAGAATTTAAGAATGTTTCTTTCTAGATTTGGTGTCGGCCTTAATTGTTTGAATTTTGAGGTTAATCTCCTAATTTAGTATAAATAAGGGGTTAATTCACATTGTTTCACCTAGAAAGTTTATGAATCATCCTAGCAATTACAAGAGAGCATTATAGAGAATTTCAAGAGCATTCATAAATCATTTCAAGGCAGATTATCAAGAGTTTATTGCAGCAACTCAAGGGTATGTGCAGGATCATCATGGAAAAAATAGGCCCTTAAGTGGCGATAAAAATTCAGAAAATCAAAGTTAGGCAACTTGACGTAGAAATTTGAATAGGTTATCTATATTATTTTAAAAGTATGTAAGAATAGAATCTATAGAAAATTTAATGTAGTTTCTAAACTACTAGGTTTATTTAAAAAAAATAAAAATCTATTTAGTGAAAATTTGAAATTTCAATGCAGCAGTACTTAAATTTCAGGGAAAAAATAAGAAGTAGGTGTCTGTCTGACCACCCTAACCATAATAAAATGATAATATTTTTTTTTAATATTTTAGATATAAGTAGAGGACTTGTGTCCCGATGTGATGCATATTTTTTTGTAATTTTTTTCCAAGTAAATAATTAATTATGAATTTTTTTATTATAACTTTTAGAAAATATAAAAAATTGTATGTCTAACCACCTTAGCTTGGTCAAAACTTCATGAAATTCATTTTTTTTTTAAATCCTATAATATGTGAAGCATAGAATGTGACGCATGTTTCAAATTCAAAAAATGTGATACCGTTTGAAAGATATAGAGGTTTTTCAATTAGCCTATCAATTAGGACTTTAGTCGTAATTCAAATAGAAAATGAATAATAATTATTTATTAAATTCAAAGTAAAGCATAATTTATATTGGTGGAAAGCTGAGAATCTCTTTTAAAAACCCTTTTTGTTTCATCAATTTTGGGTAAAAAAAAATTCATTAGCCACATGGTCCATCATATCGCCACTTTTTGGCCCATCACGATCCTGCACATACCCTCAAAGTCATTTCATCATGTCAAGGATTTAGTGCATTCATATGTTTTTGAGCTAAGAAAGTTGATGTAGCATTGAAGATCCATCTTTCAAGCATTATTTGAGATCAAGATCTACATTTTTCATGGCCACTTCATGTTAGATTGCAAATTTTGTATTCCAAGACATCATCCAAGGTGATATAAATTTCATGTTTGATATTTCATGCTTCAATTAAATTGTTTCATCATTTGGTTTAATTACCTACAAGGGGTTTGACTTAGGCAAACCCCCATTCACTAACAATCAACAATTTTTTCTTCCCTTCAGTGTGTGATTGCAGATTTATAGGTTGAAGATCAAGTTGAGCAAGTTTAGAGAAAAATTGTCAAATTTGCAAAAAGTTGTCATTAAAAGTGCAAAACCAAGGAATCAAGGCTACAAAATTGTATACAGACTTCTAGAAGCTAAAAATAGGGAATTTGAGAGTGCAGACATCAAGGAACAGGATCATGAAATTACTTTTTTGAAACCCTAAAAGGATCCATTCACCACTGAAGGCGAATGAGTCCTCTATAGCTCAAAATAAACAACTTTTTAACCAGGTACATAGCTTTTTATGCTCTAAAAACTTCCCCCATAGTTACTATAACAGTTAGGTATCATTTCTGATTGTTATTTGCATCTTATCATACATATAATTAAGTGTTTAGGGTCTTAGAAAAATTAGTGGTAGATCCTCTTGTTAATTCATTTTGGTGAACCCGACATATTGAACATTTCAATTTTGTAATTTTTGGAGTCTCTCATTGCATCTTAAGTTATATTGCATTCATTAAGACCTCATTTAGAGTTACTTGTTTTGCATTGAAATCTTGCATATCATATAGGGTTTAGATTTGCATTGTTTTGCACTTTCTAAATTTGAAAAATACAAAAACAAATCAGTCATTTTACATCTCATTTAGACCTCATACAATTGCATTTTAAAATCAAAACAAAATTGCATTTCAAATTAGGCCTTGCATTTCATCTTTTCATTACATTTTTACATTGAATTTCTGGAAAATCTGAAGCTGAAGCTCACTATCTCAGACCTAGAACTGAAAGATATAATCGAGAACTTGCAAATCATTAAAAAATAGTTTAAAAATACCTAACTAGGACCCTTTCACCCTTACTGGAAAATGAGTCCTTGATCAAGTTGAGACTATACCTTCTGGCATTTGAAAAGCATAAAAAATCACTTAGAAATCACCATAAACATTTCAAAAACACCTAACCAGGACCCATTTGCCCTTACTAGTGAATGAGTCCCTGTACAAACATTTTAGGAAAATTTCTAGATAGTTGTTAGTCTCTGGTTTGCATTTTTTTTTACTATGTTCAGATTTGAGAAATAAATTCCTGAAACTATTTTTTTTTGCATTCAATTCATTGCTCATTTAGATAGATTTTGCAACATTGTGGAAAACATTCTCTTACATATTTAAATTCAAAGTAGTGTTAGATGTCTACATTTTTCTTTCATTTTCGGCATCATTGCAACATTAGATAGATTAGTTTACATTTTGTAATCATTAGAAAATGATTTAAATAAAAACCAAAAACATCAAAAGAAACAAACAAAAAAATGATGAGCCTTGGAGAAAGCATATCCTTCAAACCCTTTAGTTGTGATGACTTTGACATGTTAGATGAAGCCCTTGAGGACTTCATCTCACCTATATCATCCACTAAATCTTTAATTCAAGAGGATGCAAGCGTAGACAATCATGATAATCACAATTGTTCTTCTCTCGATACCTCTCATATTAGTGATGAAGGTATCTTGGTGTAAGAAGATACAACCATTGAGAATCACAAAATTCTTATTTTTCCTTCTCCTTCTCCCCCTTGGGAAGATATTATGACACAAGACGATGAGATCATTGTCACTAATTTACTTAGTCTACATTCCTCTCCTAACACCTCCCCTACTTGTGAGAATGCTTTAGTGAAACAAGATGTAATCATGTACAATCATGAAAATCACATTTATGAGGAAGACATGTTGGTGTTAAGAGATACAATGATCAAGAGCTATGACAATCCTACCTCTCCTACTTGGGAAGACATTATAGGACATGGTGATGTAGTTGTAGATAACCATGACAATCAAACTTGTTCTTCTCCTAATATCCCTCCTAGATGTGAAGAAGGTAGTTTGGTGTTAGAAGATACACTTATTGAAAGTCATGAGAATATTTCTTCTCCCTTTCCTAATGCCCCTACCATTTGGGAAGATCTATTTAAACGAAAAATTCCAATCATTAGTAAGCATGAAACTCATAGTTATCCTTCTCTTGATGCCTCCCCTATTTGTGATGAAGCTACTTTACAAAATCTAACCACATAATGTGATGAACATCTTAAAATTCTTCCTACTAGGGTAGATATTATGGTACAAGAGAATGAGACCTTAGAGAAAAAGGATGAAATCATTGACAATCATAACAATCAAATTTTTCCTTCTCCTAATATCTCTCCTATTTATGATGAAGATACTTTTGTGTTAGAAGATCCAATTGATTAGAGTTGTGAGAGTCCTATTTTCCTCTCTTCCCCTAGAAAAAACATATTGAACAAGAGAATGTCATCATTGATAAGAAAGAAAATCCAACCATTGAGGAGTCCCCTAATTGTGATGAAGTTATTGAATGTCATGAACATCTAGTTTTTAGCTCTTCTAAAAACTCTCTTACTAGGGAATATATCATGGAGGAAGCAAATGAGAAAATTGACGCGTGTCTTTCGAACAATAGTGATGTGACTTCCTTAGATGAAGATGATGAAGTGACATTAGACTCCCCTTTGCTAAGAGATCATGAAAATAAGGACAAGTGTGTTGAGGTTATGAACATTATAACTCCTTTGAGTCCTCTAATTATTGAACCACCTAAGCCTCAACTTATCATTTATCCACCCTCACAAAAAACACAAGTTCAAAATCAACCTGAGCTTATCTTAGAACCAGCTAAAAGGAAACTCAATAATGATAATGTTTCACAAAAACCAAGTTACAATGACATTTCTGACATATATAACAAAGTGTATACAATCAAGGCCAACCATGAACCTGAAAGTTTTTTGCATGTTGAGAAAGAAAAAGAAAATCATATTGAAAAATTCACAAAGTTATTGGAAGATGCTAGGAGTTCCTTTGATTTCATACCTACGTTCATGGGAGAATACAAGATCATAACAAAGGAATTTGACAAGGGAAAACAAAAACCTGTAATGTCAACACAAATTTCAAAAGCATCTACTTCAACCACTTTAGAAGAAAAGGAAACATACATGACAAAATTTGATGAAGTTGATTATGGGAACCACCGAATCCTAAAGAAATGAAAAAGCTTTATGGAAGAGGTTATGAACTTATGAAACAACTTGGGTATAGTGGAAGAGGATGTGGTGCTAGAGAAAAAGGTATCCGTGTCCCTATAAAGCCTAACACACAAGAAAAAACTCGTGGTCTTGGTTATTGTCCTTTGATATAAATTGAACCATCAAACAAGCCTTAACTTAATAGAAACACTATTACAAAAAGATTCTTCCAAGATGAGTTTAAATTTGGTGCATCTTGAATTGATAGATACTACATGTGGGAATATCTCATTAGATAAGCATCAAGTGGATACTTTGCCTACTCATTATAAATAATAACATTAGTTGCTTCTCCTTGCCATGTAATAGTTGTAGGATCATAGCATACTCACTATTGCATGTTTAAATTAATTGCGAATCATTTCCTTTTTGAAATGAGTAGCATACCATCATCAATCACCTTGGCTCATCATTGTCTCACACTAAGTGGGGGCAAGGAGTTAGGTAGCTTTGTATTCATATGTCACTTGTCCTTGTCTCTTTTGGCTAGTTGACTGCCTTCCACATGTATATGTAAGAGAAATCTTGGGATGTGGATAACATGCATTAAGTTGGCTCACATGTGACATAATTTTCTTTCTAGGTTTAGCATTGTATTCATGGGGGCAACCCTTCCTTCCTATTTCATGATGCGGCTTATTTCAGAAATATATGACTTGGCATAGGGTTTTCCGAGGAAAGCTCTCATGCCTTAGGACAAAAACATTGGCTAATTTAAAGAAATTTCTCATAGTAATGGTGTAGCAACAACTTTAAAGTGGGGGCATACATCGATATCATCTTTTGGAAAAAATTTATGGTGTGACTTTTCTTTTTTCTTGTGATGTGTCATCTTCTTGGTGGTGTCATTGGGTTTGATTCCGTCCAAGAGTGTAAGATCTACTATCATGGCATGATGCGAACGAGGCATCCCATGGGTGACAATCTAACACTTTTGACTTGTCCTCTCTTGAAGACATTAGGCACAATGCTCCCTAAGAGGAAGACTGTTACATGAAAAAAGCAAAACCCCCTTTAACAAATTTTTTACTTGATATTCAAAATAATTTTACAAAAGCATTTACATTGTGGTGCCTTATTAAAGTTATCAGGAGGATAACTTTGGTATGGTTAGTATGATGGGAAGCCGATACACTAGCATGAATTTCTCATTATACAGTGGGAAGCCGACACACTGGCATGAATTTATCACTAAACCACTTCATTGGGGCAACTCACCTAGTGGACAGACTAAGGTTCCACTACCCCATAGTGAGCACACATATTTTGGGACAACTCACCTAGTGGAAAGACTGAGGTTCCACTACCCCAGAGTGAGCAACACAAGTTATGGACAAACAACCCCGTCTCACATCATGTTGAAACAACTGTGCTTGATCCTTTGTTTTTTGTTTATTTTTCTTGTCCTTTGACAGGGTATGATCATGTATATTTGTTATTGTTGCATACTTAAGTGTCTTGGATGTCTACTTTAGTGTGAGTTTGACATGGGGTTATCCTCTCAGTAAAATGGGGGAAAAATGTAGTAACGAAAAAAGTAGCCTTTTTCCTTACTTGGTTTGATAATGGACATTAAAACTGAATTAATGATGGGTGATCCCACAATAGTGGTTTACAATTTTTGGCAAAACTGGACACTGAAATTATTATTTTTAACTAAATCTTCACATTCAGGCACCTATAGTGGCTAAACCATGAGGAATTTGAAGATGATGCAAACTAGAGTCTTGTCACATTTTGTCTGTAGATTCTGAAAATATTTTTTTCAAAATTTTTGGAATCAGATTGCACTTCAAGTTCTATCTCCCACAAAAATTGGTTTTTTTCAGAAAACAACATTTTTAAAAAGTGACACACACTGTATAATGCATAAATTTTTTTCCATGAATGATAAAATTCTAATTCTTTTGAATTTAGATTTTTAACTCTGATATCTAGTGCTTCCACTTGGTTAGATAGTTTTTTATTAGATATTTTTTCTTTAATCAAGTTTCGAAGTCAAACCAATTACAATTCAGACATAGCACGATCGTATAACGCGTAATTTTTTTTGTATATATTGAAATTCAATTTTTTTTCTTTTGTTGGATCAAGGACTTCAATATCTGGTGCACTCATATTTTTCAATTTTTTTTTTGATAATCTGATATTTTTGGACACATGTGCAGAACAAAGACCTTTATTTTCGATGAAAAACCTATGTTTAATAAAACTAAAAAAATAAATACATAATAAAACCAAAACATATTAAAATATATTCGTTAGATAGCTTATTCTGAGGACTACCATAATCATTTGAAATAAATTTTAAATGAATTCATTTGATCCCCCAAAAGGTAAATCAAAAGTGATTTTTTATCGGTATTTGTATAGGTGTAAAGGAGACTCATTTATAGGTATGGTTTAAAACTAGCGAGGTTCTATCCAAGGGGGTTTGATCTAAGGTGGTTTGATCAAACCCTCTTCAATTGGGATCCTTAAAATGGAACTTTTTAAGGCTTAAATTATTATATTTTTTAAAAATATGTGATTTCAGCAAAAAATATTTCCTTTCAGAAATTATAAACCAGCTTTGTGGGATCACCCTGATGTCTTGGAGTGGTGTTGTAATGTTTTTTACACATTCACACTATTCTAAGACCTTTATTTTACTAAAAAATGCCTTAATTGATCCTTTGCAAAGGTGTTGCAAAGTGTTGTAACACACTTTCACACTTTTCTAGGATGTATTTTCTTAGTTAAGCTTAATGGGCCCCTTTCTAATAAAATGTACATAATGTGTACCTTTTTTAAGTGTTGTAAAGTGTTATAAAACACTTTCACATTTATCTAGGTGGTCATTAATTAATTGTGGGTAATTGGAGTAATTAACCCCCTTTTAATTCAAATTTAAGCCTTAATTATGAAACCTCGCAAAGATCTATCCCAACAATTATAATCTAATTAACAAAATATTTGATTCGGAAACGTTTGGTCGTGGAAAATGGTGTCAGGACCCATTCGCCCTAGGTGGAAAATGGGTCCTCCCTTAACAGGACCCCCCTTTTTTCAATTGATTTGGAATGGGTTTTTAGCCCTCTTTCAATCCCCCAGGGTTAGGTCCTAGTAAATTGAGCCAAGACCCATTCGTCCTAGGTGGTGAATGGGTCCTCCCTTAATGAGACCACCCTTTTTTAATTTCATTTTGGTAGTAATTTAATAATGTTTCTTTCCAGATCTAGTGTCGGCCTTAATTATTTGAATTTTTGGGTTAATCTCCTAATTTAGTATAAATAAGGGGTTAATTCACATTGTTTCACCTAGAAAGTTTATGAAGCATCCTAGCAATTAAAAGAGAGAATTATAGAGCATTCATAAATCATTTCAAGGTAGATTATCAAGAGTTTATTGCAGCAATTCAAAGTCATTTCATCATGTCAAGGATTTAGTGCATTCATGTATTTTGTTGAGCTAAGAAAGTTGATGTAGCATTGAAGATCCATCTTGCAAGCATTATTTGAGACCAAGATCTACATTTTTCATGGCCACTTCATGTTAGATTGCAGATTTTTCATTCCAAGACATCATCCAAGGTGATATCAATTACATGTTTCATATTTCATGCTTCAATTACATTGTTTCATCATTTGGTTTAATTACCTACAAGGGGTTTGACTTAGGAAAACCCCCACTCACTAAAAATCAACAAGTTTTTCTTCCCTTGAGTGTGTGATTGTAGATTTATAGGTTGAAGATCAAGTTGAGCAAGTTTAGAGAAAAATTGTCAAAGTTGCAAAAAGTTGTCATTCAAAGTGCAAAATCAAGGAATCAAGGCTAAAAAATTGTATACAGACTTCAAGAAGCTGAAAATAGGGAATTTGAGAGTGCAGACATCAAGGAATAGGATCTTGAAATCAGTTTTCTGAAACCCTAAAAGGACCCATTCACCACTGAAGGCAAATGAG
The DNA here is from genome assembly GCA_007115665.2 of Sequoiadendron giganteum. NCBI lineage: Eukaryota > Viridiplantae > Streptophyta > Pinopsida > Cupressales > Cupressaceae > Sequoiadendron > Sequoiadendron giganteum. Next base: position 262,851,768 of record CM021110.1, on the reverse strand, counting down.
TCCTCTGTAGCTCAAAAACAACTTTTTAACTAGGTACATAGCTTTGTATGCTCTAAAAAATTCCCCCATAGCTATTATAATAGTTAGGTAGCATTTTTTATTATTTTTTTATTAGATAAGTAGGGAAGGGCCCTAATCCCTTACAAAATGAAAAATAGAGCCAAACAACTCAACAAAATAGACTAGCCAAACACAACCAACCAGAGAGAAACAACCAATCAGAACAACAGACAAAACCAATCAGAACAACAGACAACACGAAATTGTTCAAGGAACAACACTTGAACGAGGAAAAGCCTCTAAGGGCATGTTAAACGAAATTGTGATCTTCTTAGAAAAATGTTTCTTCTTTTTGTGAACCGTTGTCCAAGGAGAATCGAAAACTAAAATCAAGACGTTTTGATCAGAAGTGGAAGACTCCCCTCCAGAGTAGTAGACCAGAGGAACAACTGATACTTCAGGTAAAGCATCCAAAACCAAGCCCGAAGTAACAATATTTACTACAACATTTTCCAATACATGGACCTCATGGGAGGCAACACAAACATCATTAGGGACAACCATTTCCATAGGCCGCACAATAGTATCCATAGAAGGAGCAACAACCACCACAACCGAATCAAGTGGATCAGAATAAACCTACACTTGAGGAGAAACATCCATCACAACACTCATATAAAACCTCACAGAAGGAGAAGAAGGCAGGTAGAGTCATCATCATAAGAAGAAGCAAATTCAATAGTAGGGAAAATTGTTAAGTGTTCACAGAGTGAATTCTTCCACCAGATAAAGGAAGAAACATGGTAGGAGCCTTTAGAGCAATCGTGAGCCAAGTGGCTAACAAAAAAACAACGTTTGTAGTGAAAAGGAAGACCCTCGTAATCCACAAGATGAGACCAAGACTAACCATTAATCTACAGCACAACCTCACTAGGTAAATCCTTCGACAGATCAACCTCCACTAGAATCCTAGCAAAAGAAGTATGAGTAAAATTATCGAAAGCCATATCCACTTTTAAAAATGTACCAATAGCATTACCAATACCCTCATATGCAGAGGAACACCAGAACTGTAAGGGAAGACAGCACAATCTTACCCAAACTGGCATCACATCCAAAGGTTCTTTCAAAGGGTTAAAAGAAAGAATCCAATTCCTAAAGGAAAGGGGATGAGAATCCCAAACCCACATGCCATGATCTAAAACAACTTGTTTGTCCTTGGGAGAACTAAAACCCACAACAAAAAAACCCCGTGCAGGAGGGTAAATCTCCATCGGGCCAACAACCAAAGGAGACCAATGGTTGGTGATCCAAATGTGCAAAGCAAGAAGAGAAGGCCACAAGCGACAAGATCTACAAATAAGAGCATTTTTGGAATAGAAATCAATATTATCAACAACATCCTTACCAAGAGAAACAACAGGAGCAACCTCAAAACAATGCATAGGCTACACAACACCCTCCCTATGACTCTTAGATTTTATGACATCAACATAAGGAAGAGGGCGAGCAAACTGCCCCACATGAGAGGATGGGTAAATCCTAGAATCACCCATAGTAGTGTCGACAACCGCACCCACCACATGAGGTGAGGTAAACGCAACACCCGTGTTGATGGTGAAGATGACACAAACAACATTAAAACAAAATATTTCTACTCTATTTCTCCTGAAAAAGAAAGAGAACATATAGTAGCCTAACTCCCAAGGTCCTAGTAGTTGGTTCTCAACTATTTGGTGTCACTCAATCAGTTCATGCAACTGTAATATTCAAGGGGCCTGTGCTGGTAACAAAAGATTCAAGCAATGACTCATTCTTTTTCTTGACTGCTTTAGTAAATCAATGGGGTTTTCAAATAAAAGAAAAAGATAGGGAAAAGGGGTAAACCAATAAGTATGAATCGAATTTATCTAGTATTTGGACATATACCTTCAACAATGAATGTTTCCTAACATATCACAAAAACCATAAGATGGCACAATTTATAGCATAATCTATACCACTGTATACATTTTAGGTGCTTAATTAACTTCGCAATTACTCTTCACAAATATTTCAAGGATTTTCACAACAACACATATTCATTCATCATCAAGATTATAGATCAACAGACTTTTAATAACTTTAACTCAATGATAATCTAATAAGATAATCCTTAAATCTGATTCCTTCAAATGACTTTCATCATTCAAGAAACTCTTATGTTCAGCACAATCACTGCATACAGATAGATTATAACTTATCAGCCTTATCAAACAGACAATTTAATTCTAAACACCATATTTTGAGTAAACCTGTAATTCTATTAACTGTAAAAGATCAAGTACAATGTATCTCTGTAAAATCACTACAAAATTCTATCTCCTAGTATTAGGTAAGCCAATCCAGTTCTCAATTAGCCGACCTTTACAATATGATACCCATCAGGTATTTATAGATATACAAAAAGTCCGAACTTCACTTCTATTTTAAGCTATCCACCTTTTTAGGAATAACAACTTTCTTGGAAACTTAGATCCATTTGATCTTGAGTTCTTACATTAGATGTTCAGTTTAACTAAAAATAGAAGATAGAAGAAAAGAAAAGAAGTCATGCGCCCCAAAGACTGTCAGTGTTGTATGCATGCAACATGCAAGGAAGATAAAAATCATGCATGCAGCATGCAAGGATTCATGCATGCGAAGCTGTATCTGCCATGAACTCATCGTAGCTGGTGAAGACTTGCTGTAAAGTATCCATCTCTGGCCCATCAATCTAGTCATCTTCAAATTTGATCTGATCCAACTCGGCTGCAGCAAACTCCTTCATACTTTTCACCTTTGTCAATTCTCTTCCAGCAGCTTTTATCTCTTCTTTGACCTCTACTAACCGATCCAACATTAATTCTTCTTCATCATCCTCTTTTTGCATGAGTCCTTTGAATCTTTCATCCCACTTTTCCTTTATTTGATTAAAAGGCATGCCCTCTTCTGTAAATGCATTTATATCTACAATAATGGCAATAACTGCTTCTAACTCTTCCAATTGCTCAGTCAAATTATTAACAATCTCTTGAATTTCATTCTTATGCTTACACAAAAAGTCAGTCCTAAACCGGAGTATACGAGAAGTTTTCTCCACAAAATCCTTGTTGTCTTCCTCAAGTATGGATTGTTCCAGAAGAGTTGTTAGAGGCAATTCACTTACCTTTTCTAACTTTTGACTATATTCTTTATACTCTTCTACTTGTTTCTCTGATACCTCAATGTATTGATACATTTCTTTAACTAACCCTTTTGTGTCTTTATAGGCTTCAAAAATTTCTACCAAAACTGCACCTACCTCCCGATTTAGCTTGTCTACCCATCGGTCTACCATCTCTGCTTTGCCTTTTACTTGCACCAAATCATCTACCTCCTTTTTGCTTAACAAAATAGGAGTCTCAATGGCTGCTACCTGTTGTGATCTTGGAGAGGAGACATTCTTCAAGAATGAATGTAGTTGATCTAATTGAGCTTTAAGCTCATCCTTCTTTTGCTTGTCCTTGATCATTCTTGACTTGGTCGTTGAAGCCACCACATCAATCAAATTCATTTGCTGATTTCTAGTGGGTCTTCCTAAATTGACCGTACTCAGCTGATAATCTGTTAGCTGCATATCCCCTACCTCCTTTTCTGTCATTGGCATGGCACATTCAGCAACAATTTCTCCTTTGTCTGTGAGCCGGGTAGAATGTAGAATCTTAGCCTTCTTTTTAGGCCTCTCCTGCTCAATTCCTTTCATCATGTCCTCCCAATTGAGAGGTTGTGAAGGTATTACTGCCCTCTTCTGCAGGTCCAATTTTAGCCATGTAGGAGCACTTGGAGTAGTAGTCATCGTAGAGGAAGAGGGAGCAATAACTGTAGAAGGTGGATGCCATCACACTTGAGATTGGGATTCAACCCTTGCTTTCTCTTGTTGTTCTTGTAGTATATGCATTTGCACCAATCTTTCAGCCTCTTCTCTATCCTTTTGGTCTTGTATTTTCTTATCTTCTTCTTCTTTCCTCAACCTCTCTTCCTCCAACTGATTTCTCTCTACTCTTTCCTTTTCTAGAGCTTCCCTTTTTAGAGCCTCCTTTGCTTGTGTTTCCTCTATTCTTTTTATTTCTAATTCTTCCTTTTCTAGAGCTTCCCTTTCTAGAGCCTCCCTTTCCAATTTCTCTTTTTCTAAGGCCTCTAGCCTTTCCCTTTCTAACCTTTCTGCCTCCAAAGTCTTAAGTTTTTCAGCTTCTGCTTCTTCTTCCTGTTGTTTCTTAATCAGCTCCTCGGCCTCCTTTTCCTTCCTTATCTTTTATGCCCCTTCCTCTTTTTGTCGAGCTTCTTCTGCAAGTTTTAGCTTGGCAACCAAGATCTCTTTTTCCCTCCGGTCTCTTGCTTTCTCCTCCTCAAGATCATGGATCTTTTGTATCAACTCTAACTTGTCATTTTCTGCTTTAACTTTAAGCTCATGTTCTTGTTGCCTCCTTTGCTTCTCTACTTCATCAGCTGCTGCCTTAATTTCAACTTGTTTTGCCTTTAATTGTTGTTGGTGAAGTAGAGCATCCATTTCCTTTTGTTTCTCCACTGCAACCCTTGCATCAAAATTTATTTTTTCCTCTTCAAACAACTTCCATTGCTCTTCTTGTGTTAGAATCTGCTCAATATTCTCCTCAAAAGGCATGTTTTCTTGCAAATCCTTTTCTAACAGAGTTTCATCTGAATCTATCTCAACTTCCAGAACTTCTTCCTCCACTTCTTTTCCCTTAGTAGCTTCAGCCATGGTATGAAGAGTTCCTTCTTGAATCTCTTTACTCTTCTTTCTTGTAAGTGGGGCTTGGGCAGATGATTCACCTAATGTAGGTGTTGAAACAATAGATCCTACTGGAACATCTCCTTCTTGTGTTTCCTCTCCATCATCTACCACCTCTAGTTCTATTTCTTCAATGTCTGGAGGAAGGAATTCTAATGGCTCTTTGGGAGGTGTCTTTCTCTTAATTCTCTTGTATCCTTTACCCTTTTTAAGAATTGGCCCTTGAGAAGCTTGAGTTCTTAGCACTAACCATTGCACACTTCTATCCAACATTGTCCTTCCAATCTTCTTAATGTCAATTGTTTCTTCAGCATCCTAATCAATTGGATCCAGGCTCTTGGTGCCAATGTTCAACAATTCATAGGATGGATCCAATACCATTCCATCATCCACCAGGTGTCAAGAATGTTTTCCTTAATACCAAGCTCTGACATGAGTGAGACCGATAATCTTTCATAATTCTTCTTTCTCAAGTCATACTCATCTTGCCGATCACTCCAAAAGTCTTCTAACAAATTAAAATGCCTAGTGAACACTAAAGGTAACAAGGCATACATCTTCTTCTTCGGATCAAAATACTTACGAGTTGTATACAATCCCAATTTCAATTGTATCAACTCATTACAGACCACCTTTGCTCCCTTCAAGTATTGACAGCTATATTCACCCAACTTCATGGGAAATTTATGACATCCAGTTTTATGCTTAATCCCAAACCAAGCATTAACTCCAATAGCTTGATATACAAACTCCATTAGCACCATCCTGTTACTGCAACACCTTGGAAGTAAATGTGGATGGCCTTCAAAACCAAATAACCTGAAGTATGTAAATTTGGGGTATTGGATATACCAACTTTCCCATTCAACAATGAACGCCATGACTTCTTGACTTAACCAGTATCCTGCATCTCCATTCAATTGATTGATGACCACATATAAAAATGCATCATTGACTCTTCTAAAATGAGTCCCAGGAACCTAAAGAGATAATTGATCATAGTTCTCCCATACCTTCTTTTGTCCATCCAAGGACCCCATTACGCCCACTCTATTCAAACCTGGGAAAACACCCACTCTTGCTGTTGCATAAACAATGTAAGAGGTCATAAAGAAACACTTGGTTTCTCTAATCCTGGTTAACTGATCATGTATGGCATCAGAAACAATCATTGACCAATCAAACTATTGTTCTCCTTTCAAGATAGTCTGAATAAAAGGAAACATCCACTCCTTGAAGTAAAATGCATCCCTCTTTCCAAACACCCTAGACAACATCACAATCAACCTTGCTACCTCTTCATAGAAATCTGCCCTCTTTGGCTGATCTGCAAGCTTGGTTAGAGATTTCTTTTCTATCTTCAACCACTTCTTGTTTAAGTGAGATTTATTCATTCCCTTATACGTACTATATTGCTCCAAGGCCTCTACCTCATTTAGTTGCACCAAATTCTTTGGATTTGGAACAACAAATATACTCTGAAATGCTTGAGGAGTGAGATTAATAATCACATTGTCTTGTGAATCCATGCATAGTCTTGTAGCAGGATTGTAAGCACTGGTTATTGTCATGATTAACTCTGGGCACTGGACAGATATAGGAAATAAAGTGATATGAGCTAACCCAGAGCTAACAATTCTTTCCGTAGTCAATGTAATATCCTTGTCAAACGCTTCTGAATACCACTCCTCAAAATTGTATTGACCTAAATTGGTGTCAGTGATATTTGACCAATTTGATTCCAACTTGCTCACCTTCACAACCGGACTCTTGTGATTATACCTTAAGGTATAAGGCAGTTGTTCTGGCTTTAACTTCTTTGGTTTTGATGCTACCTTTGATATTTCTGCAAGCTGGTTTCTCCGAGCAGCTTCCCCTGATGTTCCTAACATCTTTCAACTTTCCTGCAAACAAAAACCTCTAATTAGATCTTTAGATATTATCATAAAAACATGCTCTAAAAACCATACCTTTCATATATGCACCGGAGGCGAAACCAGGTAGAAACACAACCTAAAACAGTCCCTTTTTACAACACTCCCAGACTCAGAGCCAAAATCGATATAGAAATTTCTCTAATAATGAACGGGCTCGGAGTCGAAATCGGGGAGGTTATCGAAACTGGGATCAGAATGGAAAACAGACTTGGTTTTCTTCGAATTTTCATTTTTTTATATTCTATTTCCATTCCTCCTCCGCTTCTGATTTGGTCATCATTATTTTGAAAGAAGATTTTCTCATTATGCGCGGAGCCGGATACGGGATAGAAATAGAACCGATAACTTTTGTAAAACCATAATTCTCAAGTTCAAAACGGATTCCGATCCCATCTCCGCCTAGATTGACCATGACGTCATCAAAGATTTTATCGATTTAACTCCTAACTTGATGACTAAAACCAAGGTCATATTAGATGAAAAGAAGCTTTAAAACACTATACTCATATGACCATGAGGAATGACTGAATCCTAAGATATCATACTTTAATCATTTAAATGTGATCACAGAGACCAACGAAACCCTAATCTAATAAACACGATAAAAACTAGGGCACGGATTTTAAACCTTGCCATTTTACCAGACCGCAAAACACGACAAAACCCTAAGTAAAAATGATGAATCAATTTACCCTAACTCACTGTAAATCTCTAATCTACCTCACTATAGATTTCTAATCCAACTAACCACCATTTAAAAACCTAAACTTAATCTAACACACTGCAAAACCAAAATAGCACAACGCAATCACAACTAAAGCATGAAAGCGACCGTGCCCTAAAATAGAAAGAACTAAAAATAAAAACAAACAGAAACAAGGAAACAACCAGACCAACAAAATAAAACAAGACCCAAACCAACAAGCACGCCAAGAAATATGAAATCATTTGAAAACAACATGATTCTAGACATGGGGAAACATATATATACAAAACATGCAACAGTAAATAAAATGAAGAACAACAATAAGAAAACCTACCTCGAATACACAAGAACCCAGCTAACCTTCTGAAATAATCCGCTCGCAACAATCTTCTCTTCCTTCAATCTTTTCGCTCAAATGAACTCTACCGTTGCTCTTTCGTGCTCTTCAAATTTTGTAATAATGATAATAATGACTCGTTTAATCCTTATATGAAGGTAAAAATTAAGATTTCTACCTACACAAGCAACTGTCATTAATGCATTAACACGCAGTTAAGGCGGAGTCGGAACTGAAAGAGAACCAACACTTCACAACAGTGCGACTTCAGTCAAAAAGTCAACGATCCAAAATGGCAGGGGCGGAACTAAAATCGAAACTGATTCAAAACCTTTAGAGAAATTTTCAAACTTCATTCTAATTCTTTTTCCGGGTCCACCAACTAAACATAAAACAAAACCCAACACAAAAAAAAAGCAAAACAAAAGACCGACATAACAAAACTAAACAAAAAGACAAGACCAAAACCAAAAGTCAAAATAGCGGAGGCAGGGGCGGAGTTGATTATGATTTTGCAATTTTCGGTAAAGACTAAGTTAACACCCATTCCGGCTCCGGTTCCGCTAAAGACAAAACAAAAGACATAAAGAAAAGACTATCGGGATGAAAACCAAAACAAGTTTCAAAAGAACTTTCAGAACCCGATTCAGTTCTAGTTTCGATTCCAACAAAGAAACAAAAGAAAAACAAAGTATTGGCAAAAACAAGACTCCAAACTTTGTTTCAAAAACTACTAAGTACAAACATAACAAAGGGGGACCCATTTTGATCAAGGCAAAAGATGGGGTGGTTATGCAAGGCATAACAACCCGCAGTGAGATCAACCACGAGCTCACAACTAGGCGAGGACAATGACAACACCACAAAGACTTTCAAAATATCACCTAGGTAGGAGAGGTAGTGGCATAACGAGCAAAAAGTGTATAATAATAGCATTTATGATTATTATTTGCATCTTCTCATACACATAATTGATTGTTTAGGATCTTAGAAAAATCAGTGGTAGATCCTCTTGTTAATTCATTTTGGTGGACCCAATTTTTCACCCTAATCAATTATAATTAGTTAAATTTTATAACAAAATATAGGGGAGAGAATATAGATTTATACAGGTACCTCTTTTTTTAGCACTCGGTCTCATTTTCATATTACCTTCTTTAAAACTATTCCTTTCCTTCCTTAACTCCTTTTGTATCCATATATTGCAATCATCTCTCTTCCCTAGTGTACATGAGGACCAAATGAAGGTCTTCCCAAAATATTGAAAAATTACTAATTTCAATGTCTTTATCTTCTAAACGTCCCTTCTCCATGGAACTTCTCCTTTCTTCCATATTCCTTTCCACACAACCTACCTAGTTGTTCTTCCTTATGCTTGAAAAATCTCTCTTTTCACCTCTTCACACACATTACACCTCTTTCAAACCAAAATATTTCATCAAAATCTTACTCAAGTCTTTCAAGCACCAAAACTAGGTGAGTTAAAATGTTTGTCATAACAAAAAGTAGGCTTATTTCTTTAAACTCCCACTCAAAACTTTAATTTGAATAGAGAAATAAATTGTCTCCATGAAGATATTGCCTGGAAGTTTTAAATTTATCTAACCCATGTGCTTTTTTCTAGCCCATGTACTTTTTCCTAGCTATGGTGTAAACAAAATTACTAATAAATTGAATGATTCTTGAACCTAATAGTTAACATAATTTTGAAGTTCCAAAGCTAGTGAGGGATGAAGATGTACACAACTCTTATAGTTTGTATGATGCCATGGCATTATATTACAACACATAAAAAGACAATGTTTATATCTTCATATAGTGGTTGAAAAGTTTTTAAAAATGGCACACTTCGTTCCTTTTCAAAAGTCAAATTATGCATCTAAGATTATGGACTTGTTTTTCAGGATATAATGTGATTGCATGCCATTACATTAGATAGGGATATGAACTTTCTTAACCATTTCTAACATTTTTCTAAAATAAGTTGGGCATGTAGCTTTATTATAGTTCTACAACCACCAAATAAATGGTCAAATAGAAGTTCTCAATTACAATCTTGGTAATTTAATTAGATGTTTAATGGGAGAAAAACTCATGCAGAGATTTTGTGCTGGCATAAGCTAGGTTTTATGCAATAATTCGATGAACAAGTCAAAAGGAAAGACATTGTTCAAAGTGGAGTATGGGACATCTCCAATGGATTTATAGATATTGAGGGTGACAAGTGTATCATTATAAAGGATGTTATAATGATGAAAACATCATGCATTATATGAAAGAATTTAATGTGTAGGTCAAGACATAGTTAAAAGAGAGAACTGCCTTTAGCATAAGGCATGCTTAGATAAGAGGAACAGAGAAAAGACATACTCAAAGGGGATTAGTCATATAGTGCACTGGAGGAAGGAAAGTTCCCACATGAATTGTATAATAAACATTGTATTTTCGCTAAGTGTGAGATTGATAATATGTAAAAGGAAAGCGTAATTGGGAAATGATGTAAGCCCCATAACCTTAACCATATGCAATAAACCAAATCCGATTGTAGACTATTGATATGAATAATTTACATGTATTACGTAACATAATGGATTGCCAATCACTTTCATGACATGGGATGTTCTGATCTCTTTACCTTACGACATATGTTTAGATATTTTATGTATTATTTATTTATGGATTGCTAGATACAGTACAGATTCAATTATTTATGTATTAATGAGCATGACAAGAGCCCACAAGGCGAGATGGCTGGATATGACCGAATGAAAGCAAAAAGCTCAGGGGACGAGAGGAAGGGTTTTTGAGAAAAGGGCGTCCTTCACACTATTGGGTGCCACGAAATTTCTGTGGAGTCATTTCATAGGCACTAAAATGCAGATTATCTGACCTTCTTGGGTGGTAGATTGTTGTTCTGCTCCTTTGTTTTTGGATGCTATAATCGTTGATTAAAAACCTCTGCTATTGGATGCAATATGTAGGTCACAACCTCTTGGAGAACTACACACTTGGCTGCCATTCATGCACTAACCTTGGATTTTTTAATTACTAAATGCTGGAAGGAGTAATCCTGCAACCACTTTGAAGGTTGCATTAAATGGTATGTGCTTCGATAAACTACCTGTATGTTTTTGTTTCTCTATGTTTTGACTGAAAATAAGGTTTTAGTAAAGTATGGAATGGGCCTTGTTATAGATCAAGAATTATTTAGTAGAAAAAATGGAAATAATTGTTGTTATTGCTGATCTATAAAACTGTTGTAAACCACCATACTGGATTGAAAAGCATTAAAGTTTATATCTGTTCAAAACTGCTATATTGATAAAGGTTATTGTTGCATGAATCTGTATAATATTTATATGAAATTATCATCATATGTCTTATTATATGATATCGGCTCATGAGTGAAACAGTGTTATTCTTGCCTTTTCTTAATTCTGTAAGATGTCTCCTCAAAAAAGATTGTACGGAAATGGTATGAATCTAAAATGATTTGATATGAAATAGGGGAGAGGACCTAGTAGTTGAGCACCCTAACTTCGTGCTTCTAATTATCCTGAGTCAAAATTTCAAATCACTCCCAATTTTTTATAGTAGCTTATTTGGCAAGTCCCCTACTTATAGCTTTCATTTTGGGGCCACATCATCAAATATGATGCCATATCAACATGCTTTTTAGATCAAAGGAATACAATATTGGTAGTCATGTCATGTCACAACTATTGGTCCAATATTAATAAAAATATTGGGCATTATATAAACAACTACTATCACAACTATTGAAACATGTTCAACTACTAGGTCCTCTCCTCTAAATAATTTTTTTTTATAACAAATTATTAATAGCATTTAAAAATATGATCAGATAGTTGTTAAGTATAAATATTTATAGTATTATCAGTCAAATATTTGTATATTTATATTTTTAAGAGTTATTTTGTGTATTGATCAATAGAAATATCAATTGATTTTTTTATAATATCTTTAAGTGTTGTTAAAAAATTTCATGCATGTGATAGTTTCAGAGATTTTTGATGATTTGATAAAAAAGAAACAACTTCAAAGATATTTCAATTTATTAATATTAATGATGATTTCTTAAGATACTCGATAGTGACATAATAAGTATTAAATATGAGGAGGATCAGCTTATAATTTATTTTTCAAAGCATTTATTATCCACATTAACACCATGAAGGTGATAGTTTTTTTTATTATTGTTATCATTACAAATGCTTTTGACCAAATCTATGAACTAGACAGAGGTATTTTGAAATGATCCCACCCTTTTGTAAAGACCAAAATAAAAAAAATCGAGATGCATGTGCATCAACATGAAACATCAACAACAAATATACTACACAAGAACAAAAAAAAAAAAAAACAAGAAGATTGTGAATGAAAATAAAACCTCACAAAATGAGTAGCACTACAAAAACAAACTGAATAAAACTAACTGTCAAGAAATAAACTAGTCAAGTAGATTCAACCCATAGAGCTTGAGGGGGATTTGAATACTTTTCCCAATTCTACTCACCAAGTTATTGAAGTAGAGGTCAAATCTCCCTTCTTTGATACCAAAATCATGTATGTTAAATTTCTAATTTCTCATGCTCAAGCAAACAGTACCCTCCACTTTTATTTTTTCTTTAGGAGAAATGTTGGAAGAAAGCAAAGCAAACTAGAAAGAGTTAGACACCATGCCATTACTACATCCAATCCCCTCCCTAATTACCTCCTTTATACCCTTCTCACAATATGCTTGAAAAGAGGTGAATTTTTAACCAATTTTAAGGACTCGGTGGCTCGTAAAAACCTTGATGAGCATTAGGCGATCCTTTTCATCGTTCCTCCTCTAATCCTTTTGTATTAGAATATTTCCCATACTATTAGTAGATGAATTCCCAACCATAGGACATATTTGGCGAACATTTGAGGCTATCTCATACTTGATATGCTATTCTCAAACATTGTACCTAGAAGAAAAGGTAAATGAAAATGGTAAATTTTTATCAATTCATCAAAATCCACATGGAATCTAGAAAAAACAAAGCTTCCTAGAACTAGTCACAAGATTGATTGCAATGAGTTTTACAAAGGAATTATCTATCCTTATCACCACCTCTTTTTCTCAATATTCCAATGGTAAGCCACAAAACCCAACCCAAATGGGAATCCTATTAAAACACTAATTCACAAGATCAAACTATGATCTCCAATTAGATTTTATTTCCTCTAGGCCCATCTTGTCACAACATAAATTTTAGGCTTAGCACTATAAATATTTTCAATGAGGGAATTGTGAAGCTTAGAGGAATACCTTTTGGAAGTATCATTAGGGATCTAGATGTAATTCTCAAGCACAACTAGTTCTAGAATGCTTGAAAAATAGGGACAAAGGAAGACTTACCACTAGCCACATCTATCTAGGACCTCTTGCTCACACCATTTTCTAAAAGCCTTAATCCAATGGGATATATAAGTCTTTAATATATTTCTAATTTTCATTTCTTGGGGTGGGAATTTTAAATTCATCTTTAATATGTTTATTTTTTTTATTTTTTAGGGTGGGAATATCAAATTCATACGTAATTTGAATTCAATTCAACTCTTTGATAAATGATTTAGAAATGAAATTATAGATCATTTATATTTGTTATGTGATTTTTTTGCTAAGTTTAATATGCAAGATTTTTATTTAGCAATGTTCATGGATGAATTTCATACTATTTTCTTTAACACTATCTTTTATGAATTTAAGTTGTATTCTCCACCTCTTCAAGTTAACTCTTGATCTTTGATCGAATCTCCAACATCCATTTGTTCTTTTGAAATTCTATAGATTCATCCTCTCATCCCTCATCATTATAATCATAAATATATAAGAAAAATAGCTCTATCAATTTTATAATTCAAAAATAATTAATGTTATGTTGCAGAGTTAAGCATCCAAATTATTTAATTCTTGAGAAAATCACTTTGATGCACTCAATCAGAGGTTTGCAGTTAAGTTTGAATATAAAATTTTAAATTATATTTTTAATTCTTATTTTTAAATATTTTCAAAATTTAATGGCATAAACTTGCATTGAATGTGACTTGTAATTTTCTAGTTTGGGAGAAATACTATGCACACATATGACTGCATCTCCTAAAATCCCACATTGATTGTGCATTTGTGTCTCTTGGTAGTTTATCCTATATATACCTACCTATTGTTCTTATTTTGTACACACAATGATCAAATAGTGATATTGCATATTGTAATATACTAATTTTTTAATCTATTGTACTTTCCTTTACTCTTTTGATCTTGTGTGGCTTCCATAACCAAATATTACACAAAAACATTAAAAAATGAGTAATGAATTATCACATAAGAGCACAATAAACCCTAGAAAAGCTAATATGAAAGATAAGGAACTGAAAAATGAGATCTAAAACTTTTGTGAAAAAAACTAAGGGGAAACATTAGCTCATGTAAGAAAACATTGGATTTTAAAAAAAAAAGGTTTCTAATCATACTTGAATAAATAAATAAGATAATTAAACAAATACAATCAAGGAAAACATAATCAACCTAAATATAGGAGCTAGAACAAATTATTGAATTAAACTTACAAAAATAAAGTGAAAAAAATAGGTGTACTTAGCTCTAAGGTTGATGATGGACAAATGTTATTGATGCTTTTATGAATTAATTTATTGCTATCAAAAATTAAATGTCACAATTTAATGAATGCGTCTAAGTTTGAGATGCCATAGAAAATGATGGATATCCATCTCAAGATTTGTGAGTTTGATCTCAACTACTACAAATTTGATCAAACATGCATAATTAATTTGAGCCTTGCAATTTCTAATTTGACAGAAATTGTGTTTAAAGAATTTGCATGCCCTTGTCTTTCATATATCTAAGAATTCAAGGTGGTGTCTAGAGACACCATTGAAAAACTTTTCAACTTGATAGGTGAGCTGGTTCTCCTAGGTCAAACCCTGTTATGGACTAAATTAATGAAAATGAGGAAGATCTGCATCATATACAAACATGTAGATGGCCTATATATAGTGACAATGTAAATTCATTCTTTTAATGTTCTTAAGCTTGAAAGTGAATGCTCTAATAATTCTTCAATTTCATCCCGATGTGTTAAAATATAGTGTGTCTTTAAATACCATAGCATAACAACATATTGCATGAAATATATATTAGCTCATTTCACAACGGATAATAAAAAGTTTGGAGAAGGTGATAAGAATTTAAATTTGAATTTAGAATCTCGAAATTTGACACATTTCTGGACTCCTTATGATGGATCACGATCAATCTCACATAATAAAAAAATAATCTGAAAAGATAAAATAATGATCTCAAAATATATAACAAATATAAGAAAATTAATATGAATGAGACAAATAAAAATAGACCACAATAAAATCTAACACAAAAATATGCCATTACATATTTCTATGTAAAATTTGCTTTATATTTATTTGGCACGTCTAGCCTGTCGAAGAACACCAGTAATACCCACAGAAAATAACAGAAGATGGAGAAAACGAGATTCGGAATCGTAAATCATGTGCTAATCTTAAAAATACAAATTTTGTTAATATAATAGATGAGCGGGCATTGTCAGAGAGCTTTAAAAACGTAGTAAAAAAGTAGTTAAATGGAACGTGTATGGATTCCCTGTTATACTATAGAAAACTAAACTCGGATTAAGAAACATACCCAATGCACTGATTCGGTTTGTAAGACATATGCCAGTGTATTAAGCCTGACGTGAAAGTGAGCTGGATAAAGACGTGCGTGTTCATCAATCCTCAAGAGCTCATAAACTCCAAATAGATTTCTTTTTTGTTTACTAACTTCCTTATGAAATGGTACATAGTATCAATATACTTGCTGCTCCTATGAAAAACATGAAAAATTGGCAATGTAATTCAAAAAATTTATCATTGTTTGGATCTTCTTATTTATGCAATAAATCTTATAATAGTATATACATCCAAATTTCTTGACATGTTGTTGATGTTGTTGCTACGTATCATAATTTAGTTGATGAAATTATCTCTATAGATTGATTCGTTGATGTAAATGAAACTACTCCTAATCTAAAATGAAAAACATATTTTGAAGTACCCTTCCTATCATTTGTGTGACTCGCAAAATTATTTTCAATATAATTTTACAAATTAAAATTATTATTTGCGAAATATAGTATTTCATATTTTGTTGTTACTACTATATATCTCAAGATTCTTTTTCTAACTTGTCAATGTGAATCTTTTGTTGGCTCCATAAACCATGAAATTAGACTAACGACATACATTATAGTTGTCTATATGGTTGTGAAATACATCAAACTTCTAATTTGAGTCTTTTGAACATTGTTGGATCAATATTGGATCCCTTGTATTCTCTATTGAGTTTGGCTTTTGTTGCAATAAGAGTTGAAGCTAAATTATAACTCATCATCCTAAATTTCCTTAACTCATTCTTGGCATACTTAGATTGAAAAATGAAAATACCATATAATCTAATTGAACAACTTTAATGCCTAGAAAATATCTAATTGATAATAAATGCCATTTCAAACTCTTTCTTCATAACTAATTTTTAAATATTTGTATTTAGGCACCATATTATTGGTTATTTCTTCATTATACATTAACATGCTTTAGGAAGGTCTCATGATGGATTATTGTAGTTGGGGATGAAGCTAAGGAGATGCAAT
This sequence comes from Sequoiadendron giganteum, assembly GCA_007115665.2. NCBI lineage: Eukaryota > Viridiplantae > Streptophyta > Pinopsida > Cupressales > Cupressaceae > Sequoiadendron > Sequoiadendron giganteum. The sequence goes on along the minus strand of CM021110.1, from coordinate 262,835,237 downwards.
ATGAAGGGCATGATCTTTTGGAGAACTCCATGCTTGGATGACACTCATTGCACTAATAATGTTGGATTTTTTTCTTACTAACTATTGGAAGGAGTAACCTTGCAATCACTTTAAACACTTAACTAAATAAATACCTATGAAGGCCCCATTTAATGGAATGTGCTTCATTAAATTATTGATATGTTTTTATTCTTTATATTTTGGTTGAAAAGCTAAAGGCTTAGTAAAGTGTGTAATAGGCCTTATTGTAGATCAATAATTACTCAGTATAAAGGATTTCACATCCTACCATAGCTACAACAAACCCCCTCCCCAACAATCAAGGAATGTGGCTCATCAAACCTATAATAAGCACTCAACTCATTTTCTTCTTTCCTCCTGAGCATGGTTGGTTGGAAAAGGTTTTCAAAATTTCCTATCATTGATTAAATCAAGACCTTTGTACCCATTAAAAAGATAAATTATATTTAAATTATACTTTCTATTATTGTAGCTCATTAATAGGAGGTTCATCAGATGAATGTGAAGAGTAACTTTATTCACATGGACCCTAGGGTGGAGATATACATGGGTAAACCATAGGAATTTTTATAGGATTATTCTATTTTGTATATAATTTATAAATATATGGTCTTGAATAGGCCCCTTGAGCTTTGTATGCTAAGATGGATTATTTCCTTCTTATTATCAAATTCTCCAAATGCCATTCTAAACCAAGTGTCTATGTTTTATAGTAAGATATTTCTCTCTTAATTTTGGTTCTTATTTTGATGACCTATTAATCATAAGAAGTTCCTCATCCTCCATTATGATAGTGAAAAATTCACTAAATATTAAAATTGACTTGGATTTACTATATTAATTTCTTAGGACTAAGATCACTCAATTTTATTATGGGAGATCACCATTGAAAAATTAAATTATGCTCTTGATTTTTCCTCACAATTTTAGATGGTATATTACAAGCCACTCCATCTCTCTTTCTTTCTAGAGTCATACTTGATGCTTAGTGCTCTTCACCATTAGTTGATGATGCTTTGTATCAACAACTTGTTAGGACGAACCTTATTTACCCAACTTATGCTTGAAAATTCACATGCCATGGGATGATCTCTTGGTTTATGCAAGAGCCCCATGGCCTATGGCTATAGTAGAAGGCAGCTAGATAGCTTCTCCATTATACTTAGGGTACATGTATAATTTTGGGATTCACTATGAAATAGGTGTCAATAAATTAATTTGGTGGGGTATACAAATTCATATTACACACTTGATTCACAAGGCCATAAGTCTACTTTAGGTCTATTGCTAGTTGGTTAAGAATTAGTCTAGTATTTTTGTATCTTCCTTAAAGGCTAAGTATTGAGGGTATATTAGTATGACAACTAACACTATTTAGGCTCAATTCATCCTCACTAAGCTTTGTATCCAATACAAATGACCATCTATCATTTTTTGTGATAACTATAATTTGGTTGGACACCATTAATGGACTAAGTATGTAAATTAATATGCACTATATTTAGGAGATCAATCATGAATATTCTATTGATCTTTGGTAATACCTAATTTCAAATTAAATATTTGATTTTATCACCAAACCCTTTATAGAGGGATTTTTTTAAGTTATGAAATTTATTAAGGGTGCAAGAGGCTTCATCTACAAGGAAACTTAGTCATTTATACTCTTTATTTTCTTTACTTTTAGCAAGGTATCCTCTCTAGGGGAAATTTTTTCCTTATATTTTTTCTCCTCTACTTCTTTGAGGGGATCATTTTGTACACAGATTCCTAATATGGCTACAAATTTTTTAAGACCCAATCATCCTTCTTTTCATAACTACCTAAGCTATGCTAACAAGGGGTGTTGTTGCATTATTTTATCTTTACATTTAATTTGTACTATTTTATTATATAGTATGTACCTTTTATAAGATAAAATGGCTTAGTTAGGCATCTACTTAGGTAGGTTATAATTGCATCATGTGACTTAAAATTTCCTATCTTGGGGGAAATGTTATACACACATATGACTACATCTCTTATAATCCAACATTATCTATAAATTCACATTTCTTGGTGGTGTATCGTATATATTTTCACCTATTAATTTCATTTGTATACATACATTGATTATATATTGATTTATTATGCTTTTCATTAGTCTCTTGATATTGGGTGGCTTCCATAGCCAAATCTTATATAAAACCCCTAAAAATAAAGAAAAACATTTTCACACAAGAGCACAATCAAATTGTAGGAAAATCTAATAGATGAAAGGTAAGGAAACAAAAAAATAGATCTAAAATCTTACTGAAGATGAAAAAACTGTAAAGGAAAATCCTTGGTCATGTAATAAAATATCATATTCACAAAAATTAAGGTTTTAAATCACACTTAAATAAATATCTAGGCTCTTTAAACAAATGCTATGAATGAACTAACAATGATCCTAGATATAAGAGCCAAAACAAAGTACAAAAATAAATGTATAAAAATTAAATGAAAAAATAGATGAACATAGTTCTAGGGTTGATGATAGATATTTTATAAATTAATCTATCACTTTGAGATAAATAAATGCCTCGATTTGATAAATGTGTCCAAATTAGAGAGATCAAAGAAAATGATGCATTTCCATCTCAAGCCCTATGAGTTCAATCCCAACTATTATGAATTTTATCAAAATTAATTTGAGACATGTAAAATTGATTTGATAAAAAGTGTGTCAAAAGTTTTTCTTGCCTTGATCTTCCATATATATAAGAACTCAAGGTGGTGTCTAGAGATACCATCAAGAAGCCTGCAAATTTGCTAGGTGTGTTGGTTCTTTTAGGTCAAACCCCATTATAGACCAAATTCATGACAATGAGGAAGATTGAAAGCATAATTCACAAACATACAAATTGCCTATATGATAATGATGTAGATTTGATTTTCTTAATGTTTTTGAGTTTGAAAGTAAATACTTTAATAATTCTCCAATTCTATCATGATGTCTTTAAATAGAATGACATAATGACATGTTATATGAAATATATATTAAGATATCTCACAACAAATAATAGAAGGTTTAAGGAAGGTTCAATGAGAATTTGAATTTGAATTTAAAATATTGAGACTTAAGAATCATTTCCATGTTCTTTAAAATTGACCAAACCAATCCCACATCTAATATAGGATTTCAAAGTGTTAAATAAATATATAAAATTTAATACAAGTTAAAACTGAAATTAAAATAAATTAAAATTAGATCATGAATCAAACCTAATACAAAAATATGTCATTACATCTTTATATATACAATTATACTTGTTTGACACGTCCAGCCTGCCGTAGAACACCAGTAATAACACGGAGAAAAGCGAGCTTTGGAATCTTGCATCATGTGCCAATCTAAAAGTCTAAATGTTGTAAATATAATAGATTGGTGGGCAGTGTCAGAGAGTCCATTTGCAGTAAATAAATTGTTCAAACGGAAGAACGTGTATGGATTCCTGTTATACTATAGAAAACTAAAATTAGATGAAGCCTATGGAATAAGAAACTCCATTTCTAAAGCATATACCAAATATACTGATTCGGTTTGTAAGGCATATACCCACTCATTAAACGCATATACCAAATGTACTGATTCGGTTTGTAAGACATATACCCACCTCACTAAACCTGACGTGAAAGAAAGCTTGGTTTTCCCAAGGCAAGAAATTGGGAATTGTTTCCTTTAGAGACGCGCACACTACATCACCTAACAATTATAGTAAGAAGAAGAGGAGGGAGCATTACTGACGTTACCAAACTTAATATAATTTAGTCCCATGAAACTTTCAATGAAGTCGTATTCAGTCTCATCCAAAACTCTACATGCTTAAAAACGTGCTTGCTCATCAATCCTCAAAAGCTTATAAATAGACCTCATCAACACTGTAGAGGGCAAAAGAAACGATGGCAAGTTATAGTCCTCTGCATCTTGTCATACTTGTGGTGCTTTTATTTCAGTGTTGGGCTGTTGCCACGGCAAGATCCTTCGATTTCTATTACTTCGTTCAGCAGGTATTATTATAAAGTGATATGGTGGAGAAAATCATCTGTTTTCTCTCCTTGATTTGTCTTTGGTTTTGTTTAATCTATGTGTTTGGTTGGCTAAATAGATTGGGATTGGTGAATAATGAATGCAGTGGCCGGGGTCCTACTGTGGTTCAAGAAGAGGATGCTGTTATCCTCGCACGGGGAAACCTGCATCAGAGTTTTCCATTCATGGCTTATGGCCAAACTATAATACTGGAAAATGGCCCCAGTTTTGCAATCCTTCTGACGAGTTTGACTTCTCGCAGGTGATCTTTCTGCCAAGCGTTGCACATTTCTGTGCATTTTCTGTGTATGCGATGTTGATTTGTCTTTTGTTTTTGCACAGATCTCGGATTTGGTGGGGGAGTTGAACAGTCACTGGGGATCTCTGAGCTGCCCAAGCAGCGATGGGCACAAATTCTGGGGCCACGAGTGGCAAAAGCACGGCACTTGCTCTCTCAATCTGGACCAGCACGACTACTTCAACAAGGCTCTTTCCTTGCGACGCAAGATCGACCTTCTCACAGCCCTTAAATCTGCAGGTTGTCTATTTTTCTAAAAGTAAATAATTATATTCCATATAACAAACGTTGGATGTAGCCCATTAATCTGACAAACTCCTGTTTCCGCTTATGTGCAGGTATTAAACCGGATGGAGGAGAATACAGCGTGAGTGATATAAAAGAAGCGATTCGGAATGCTATTGGCAAGGAAGTAGGAGTGGATTGTAATGTAAGCGAGGATGGCGAGTATCAACTGGATGAGATATACGTGTGCGTTGCTAAATCTGACGCTTCCACAGTTATCACTTGCCCTGTTTACCCACACAGCAAGTGCCCTTCTACTGTTAAGTTTCCTCTTTTCGGAGAGGAGGAAGATAATGCAACTTCTTCCGACCAAAACACTGGGTCGGACGAGTTGTAGATCGAAGAAGTCCATCAAAGACGGAAATTTGTGCAATAAGGTTTTCCATACGAAGCTCACACCACACGTCATGACCACCAGTATTTTTTTCTTTTCACTATTAGTTCCTGCTTCAGGAATACTCAGTGCATCTGAATACTAATGTATCCATTTTTATCAAAAGAATAAATGAGATGGTAGAATTAAAATAATATGATCAATTTTTTTTTACTATTTTTTTAGATTTGTTTTAAAATAAAAAAATTAATTTATCTATTATTTTATTAGATGAAAGTTGTGAATAGCATTAATAGTGTGATTTAAGTTATGATGAATTTTTTATTTTTATTTTCATTTTGATTATAAAATATTAATAGTGTAAATTTATTTTCATTTTGCTTTTTTATTTTATTTATTATCCTATTTGATGACATTATTTTTATTCAAAGAGTTGTAGATAAATGAATACAATTTTTTTAATCATATTTGAATCAATTTTAGTTTATTAAAAAAGCAAAATTTAAAAAAAAAATGAGAGATTGTGAATAAAATAAATAAAATTTATATTTATTAATTTAAATATTTTTAAAATTAACAATAACAAAAGTAATATTTAATAAAAGATAATGAATAATTATATATTTTCAATCTATTTTATATCTATTTTTAATCACTATCAAGAGACAGATTCTAATCCATTTGATACATTCAATTTCTTTTATTATTTTAATCAATCACAATATAGAATCAAAAAATCAAAGCAACAATCATATAGATTAAATTTAATTTTTCATTTCAAAAAATTGTAAACGTTCCATTTATTTTTCTTTCTATTGGTTCATGTTGGGAATAGTCATTACAAAAAAAATTAATTATTTTTTGTCAAGTATATGTCTAATCCAATGCATTTAATCTATTAAATCAAATTTCAAGTATTTTAATGTCGTGATTGACATGAACACTATTATATATATCATAATAGTCATTTTCTGTGTGAGAAGGTAAATTAATATGAAAAAAATTGTTTCCCTTAATAAAATTAGTTCTAAAATTATTCTCTTTAATTGATATTTCTATCACTCAATTTATTAGACACAACAAAATTTGTTGCACTCACTACAATATTAACAGAACTTGACACAATGTGTATATTGCTAGAAATTGCATGTTTTATGATTTATCCCTAAGCTTTTCAAATGAGTAAGTGGAAATAATTACAAGATACTATTCATCCATAATTTTCCCACTTAGTATATTTTAGGTAAGGAAAATAAATACACATTACAATTAATTTATGAGAACTATTTGATAGTTACAATTAACATAAATAATAAAAATTAATTAAAAGTTGAGAAAATATATGTAAATAGTAAATTGTAAGAGGATAAAAGGATAGGATTATTTTGTCAATTTGTCTTAAATAATGATAATATTTTTTATATTATATTGATAATTAGATTAAATATTGTGAAATTAATTTATGAGACTCTAGTGAACCTATATTGTGAATCTAGGCTTTCTCTAAACTAGGTTGCACCTACAATTAACTTCCTAGATACTTTGTCTCTACACAAATTGTTAGAGGAAAGCACCCAGGAGCGCCTACAAATGAAGAGAATCCTTAACGAATGATAGAAGCTATATAGGAGAAGCTATTTACCAAGAGTGAAGAATGAATAAAAAATGAGATGAGAAATAATGTACAAACCTATATATTAATAGTCTGGGTGTGATGAGGTACAAAAATAACCAACCCGAACTACCTCAACAATAAAAAATAAAATACACCTAACAACATTATTAAATAATAACTATCTAATAATGCTAAAAGTCCTAAGTAAACTTAAGACTACTCTTAACACCCCCCTTAAGTGCAACTTAGGGAGATTATTATGCAATATGAGGTGTAAAATGGGTCCTGACAATAAGGTCATGTTAGGTACCCATGTACAACTACAATGCAAAAAAGAAATCTCTCACAACAGAAGAAAAAGAGAAAACCCCTATGCGAAAAAACCCCTTTCCAAAAGGGAGAAAAATAGAAAAGAGAACAAGAAGGAAGGAGACTCATCAAGACCCCTCAAGGACAACTTCCTTCACCCCAAGCATTGATCTCACCAAAAAATATTGAGATGCCAAAGGTTTAGTGAAGATTTCTACAACATGCTACTCTATAGGAAAATACTCCAAACTCAAAACACCCTCTTGAATGAGCTATCGAATGAAGTGCATGTGGATTTGAATATGCTTCGTGTGTTGATGATCCTCTAGGTTGCGAGAAATATGAATGGAACTCTAATTAGCAAGAAAGCCGAACTCAACCATCAACTTTCAAAGCCAAAGAACCTCCTGACTAGCCAAGACTACTCCTTGATACTCAGCCTTTGTCGATGATAATGCAATAGGAGTTTTCTTCTTGCAAGACCATTCAATCAGACCAGAACCAAGACAAAAGACAAATCCAAAAGTAGACTTCCAATCATCAACATCACCAATCCAATCTGATCAGTGAAGCCCACAATCTGAGTAGTGCTCACCTGATGTGTAACATGAATGCCAAATTGTGTAGTGCCCTAAATGTACCACAAGATATGTTTGGTTACCTTTCAATGACTATCATGAGGATCTTGAGAGAAACAAGAGACAAGACCAACTTCAAAGGAAATATCAGGATGACTATGTGCCAAGTACAAAACACTGCCAACCAATTGTCGATATAATATAGCATCCACTATTGGAGTACTACAACTGGAAGACAACACAAAACCTAATTGAAAAGGAGTAGGGGATGGCCTGCAATTAGCCATCTCAAATCTCTGGAGAAAATCAAGAGCATACTTCTACTAGAAAATAGAAATACCTGTAGAAGACTAATGAATTTGAAGACCAAGGAAGAAATGCAAAGGACTAAGGTGAGTCATATCAAACCGCTCCATCAAAGCTCTCAGATGTATCCTAAATCATGGAAGGAGAACTACTCCTAGTGAGAATCAAGTCATTCACATAGAGAAAAAGAATGAGAAGATCCCCTCCATGCCTCTGAATGTAAACTGTAGGGTCAAAGTGACATCTAGTGAATCTAAAAGCAAACAGAAAACTATCCATCTTCTCATACCAAGCCTGAGGGGTTTGTTTAAGACCATATAATGAATGTTGAAGCCTACAAATAAGTGAAGGGTCCTACACAAATCATGGTGGCTTCTCCATATAGATCTCCCCTTGAAGATCACCATACAAGAAAGCACTCTTCACATCCATCTGATACATTGACCAACATTGAGATGCATCAATAGAAAGTATAAGATGAATGGAATCCATCTTGGAGATAGGAGAAAATTTCTTTGAATAGTTAATGCCCTCAAGCTAAGAAAACCCCTTATCCAAAAGGCGGGCCTTGTACTTGTTAATAGAACCATCAGCTACAAACTTGGTACGATACACCCACTTGCACCAAACAGACTTTATTCCCTTAGGAAGAGGAACAAGATCCCAAGTATGATTATTCATCAAAGAAGAATATTCATTAGCCATAGCACTATCCCACTTTGGAACACCTAAAGCATCTGAAAATTTTTGAGGATCAGTACTAGAAACTACGCGACTTAAAAGACTGATACCTGAAGTATGAGAATGTGTGTGGCAAGAAGTTTTGGGATCACTTGCATGAGAACCAGCATCCTTAAGAAGAGTGTGAGCCCAAAGAGGTTGTGTGGGTGCAAGCTCAAGAGAAGATGGATTTATGCCAACAAAAATACCAATACCATCATTAGGAGCATCAGGAGCATCATCATCATCAACAGGAAACAAAACATCCTCTGAAGAAGAAGTGGGAAGAAGGGAGGTAGAGGCTTGTGATGGAGAATCCTTCAAGATGAAGGACTCATCAAAATGAACATCATGATGAAAATTTACCTCTTGAGTGACGGGATCAAACAAACGATAACCTTTCACATCCTCACAATAGCCAAAGAAGATGAATTGTTGGCTCTTCTTCTCCATTGTTTTCTTCCTACCTGCTGGAATGAATGTCCATGCATCACTACCAAATACTCTAAAATACGAGACCTTAGGCTTTACATGAGACCAATCCTCCATAGGATTCATATTCTGCACTACCTTGTGAGACATACAATTCTTAATGTAGTTGGCACAATTGATAGCCTCTACCCAAAAAGCTGGAGCCAGGGACCTAGACTGAATCATACAATTGGCCATCTCCCATAAGGTTCTATTCTTTCGCTTGACCACACCATTTTGCTAAGGAGTGTATGGCACTATGTGTTGATGAAGAATACCTCAAGCATTGTAGAAGTCCTGAAACACCCAATTGACATATTCCCCCCATTATATGTGTCAATCTTTTGAAGGGAATTTCCTAACTGCTTCTCCACAAATGAAAGGAAGGTCATGAAGAAATGAAGAACCTCATCCTTGTACTTCAAAAAATACACCCAAGTATGGTGAGAGAAGTCATCAATGAAGGTGAGCATATACTTGGCCCCTGAAAATGAAGGAGTGGGAAATGACATAAGATCACTATGCACCAACTCAAGGGGTGTTGAAGCACATGTATCCATACCTTTTGAAAATGGATCTCAATGATGTTTACAAAGTACACAACCTAGACAAACCCCCATTAGAAAAACAGATATGAGGTAGACAAATCACCAAGTTCTATGTGCTCATCTATTAGAGATATCTATAATTCAGGTGCCCAAACCACTCATACCAAAGTTTACTCACTGAATTTGAATGATTAATAAAGGATGATCCTAATGAATGCTCAAATCCATCAAACTTATACAAATAGGCTCTATGATCAACTACACCAGTAGAAACAACCTTCTCAGGATTCTCTAGCTCTCAAATAGTCACATCACCGGGAGATAACTCAACAAGCCTTCCATCACCATGTTGAAAAATATGATAAATGGAGAGTAGATTCTATGAAATATTAGGAACAAGAAGAACATCATTAATGCAACCATCTTGCATCTGAATTGATTTTAACCCTAAAATTGAAATATGTGAAGACTCCCAACTAGTAGTATGACTATTGGAGAGAGAATCAAGAAGATCTGCATCATGAGTCATGTGATGTGAATCACTAGAATCAAAAATCCAATTGTCATGGGTAGAGGACAAACCTCTTACTGCAAGGGCTTGACCTTTTCCCAAGGAAGAAGACTTAGGCATGGAAATGTTGTGCTTCCTCATAGCTTCCTTCAATGTTGTGAGCCTCATAAAATAATGTGCATCATTATGCCCTAACTTTCCATAAAAGGAACAATTATCCTTCTTCCTTTTAGACTTGGAAGATGATTCTCATGAGTTAGAAGAAGGAGGAGGTGTAGTCTTCTAATCATTCTTCTCCTTAGGCTTGGAGGGATGCTCACCACTTGGAGGAGAATTTGTCTTAGGCTTCTTCTCATTCTTACCCTTGCCCTTGGAAGATTGAGCCATCAAGGTGTGTCTCTTAGGAAGAGCATCCATGTTTGGATTAACTTGGCTTGCTCCCTAGCTAATTGATCACAAAATACCTCAAAAGAAGGCATCTGATTTAAGCATCTCCCATGGCATCCATGGTAGAATAGAAGGTGAAATAAAATACTTGAAATGCACCACACAACTTAGACAGGATCAAGAAGATACACTCTTTATCTGTTTTGTCATGACCACATCCTTTCAACGGCGACAAAATCAACTTGAACTATGCAAGAAAGTCTTGAATAGTGGGAAAGGAATCTATAGAGAGAGAAGTGAGATCAGCTTTGAGCTACAAGATCCCAAAATTATTAACCTTTCCATACAACTCAGCAAGCTTATCCTACACCTCCTTAGTTGTTGTATACTTCACAATATGAAACAACAAATTATCAGAAACATGGAGGCCTATGAGTCCTTTTGCCTCATCCATTTTGTTTTGATGAACAAACTTCTCAAATTCCTTAGTGAACATGTCTTGTTCAGCATCCAACATTTTCCAAAGACCTCGAAATTGCAACAATTGTGTCATCTTAAGCTTCAATGTGTGATAGTTATGTGGAGTGAGAGGTTCAATCTTCGGTTCTGACATTCAATGTGAAAATCAACACGAAAAGACCAATATGCTACTTATACCCCCAAGAATGGTTAAAACCAACAATGTACAATCCCCCCAAAAAAAACACTTTTCCAAAGAAACACCAGATTTGAGGCAAAAACTAGCAATAGATGGCAAAAATTCAAGCTACAAAACTTTTAATTTCACGGTACAAAAATAGATGGCAAGATTTACCAAAAAAAGAGTACTTAGACCAAGCTCTTGGTCATGCCATTAAACAAACTACTCACAAATCTCTTTGTGTCACAACAACGTCCATACAAGAAAAGAAAATCACCTTTGATTTCACGGTACAAAAATAGATGGCAAGATTTACCAAAAAAAGAGTACTTAGACCAAGCTCTTGGTCATGCCATTAAACAAACTACTCACAAATCTCTTTGTGTCACAACAACGTCCATACAAGAAAAGAAAATCACCTTTGCGCCAGCAAAAGAATGTCAAATTACTATGAACCACTATGCAAGTCGTAGCTAACACTACCTGGAGGGTGTCGGTGTAAAAGAAGACTTGTTTTGATGTACTTCTCACCAATGTGGGATAATGTTGTGCAACCAAGTTAAAAAAATAGTGAACTTTTTCACATTGAGAAAGAAGGAAATCGTACTTCGCCCAACTTGAAAAATAAAACCCAGCAACATAAAATCTATTTTAAATGTTCTTCCAATGCACAAATTCGTACTATTCCAGTGTAGAATTGAGCCTCAAATGGACATAATTGTACCTCCCAACACAAAATTGGGCCCTCCTAGTAATTGATACAACCTCTATGAAAAAAATGTGCCACTGATTTGATTCAGGTGACCTCTTCAACCTTTCTCAATAGAAAATTGAGCCTCGGAAAAAAATGCAACCAATCTGCCTTCAAATCGTGCCTCCAAACTCCATGGTGTCTCCAAACAATAAAATTGAATGCCTCTTGAATAGAATCGGGCCCTCTTAGCAATATTTTCGGCATTCCACAGTCAAAACGTGACTGCCAGCAATTAAATCACCCTTCTATAGGATTAAATCATCCTTTGGTGGCGTCATTGATAGAGTGTGTTGGTTCAATTATGCTCTCATGTCCTTGCAGAGTAGATATAGGTACCTTACGGACCCCCGCAGAATATACCAAACATAATGATTGAATTCACAGGCTCATCTGAAGACTCTGATATCCCCAATGGAATAAAATAAAGAGTGTGCTCTCCCAAATCAGAGATCACGCATTCACAAATAGACTGCAAATAGAGATTGTTGAATGCCTCTGAATAGCGATCTGGAAACTCACGCCCAGTGAGGACTCTCAGCATGGAAGGTGGTTGCAAAAGAAAACATTTGATACCATGTTAGAGCAAAGAAGCCAGAAGAATCTACAAACCAAAATAAACCTTCACGAATGAGAGAAGCAACACAGGAGAAGCTATTTCACCTAGGTGAAGAATGAATAAAGAATGAGATGAGAAATAATATACAAACCCTAACAACCAACCTGATGTTGGCATATGGTTGGGGAGATTGTTGGCATATGGCTTGTAAGTGTTGTCATTGATGGCAACCCAAGTCATGGAACTTAAGTTTTGCATCTGAATGTGTAGTATAATTTTGGTTCCTACCGGTAGAACAGAGAAAAGAATAGGGCATCCGATTACAGACATAAAAGTTGATCTAAACACCTTACCAAACAGATATTTTCAGTTGAGAATCTTTGAGGAAGGTCTGTTGATGTTTTCAATACCTTGGTGAAGGATTGGCCAACAACTTGAAGGTAACTTAATATTTTATGAAGCCGACTGATGGATGAATAAATCCTTGATTGTGGATATATATAAGAGATTGGTTTTATCATTTATATAGCGAATGTAAGTGTGTATTTATGTAGAAGTGTGAATGTGTAATATATCATTGTGTAGTGCGAGATTCAACAGTGCAGTAGTGTGAATTTGATCATAAGTGATGGGCGAGTGCATGGAAATGAGTAGTAATTTTGTGGACACCTTCCAAAAAAAAATTTGAAAATCCATAACCCGAGCGCATTATAACGCACTCGCGTTATTGATTGTTAAAAGAAAAAAAAGAAATGCAAATATATCATTAGCATTTCAACTATTTTTTTTTTGCAGCCGCGGCCAAAAGCCCCACAATTTTGCGCTCGCATTCTAGGAGGAGCAATTCAACAAATTTATTCACCAACAATTGATATTTCTTCACAACGATGGCGCCACGATGAAAAGGAGCTATGAGAGGTAAGGATTTTATGGTTTTTGTTTTGATTTAGTTAGTTTTAGGTTGAATTTGATATATATTTGTTTGAATTTTTAGGAGATGCAAATCAACCTCCAAACCCTCAAAATCCTCAACAGGAAGACCAACCAAATCCTCAAGATCAAAATCAACCACAACATCAACCTCCTCCACCAATCACTCAACCCCCTCCTGGCACTCAACAAAATTTAATGAGTGAAATTGAGAACAACAAAAAGAAAATTGAGGATTTGATCAGTAGGTTGACTGATCCAAATGGTTCAACAGCAGAAAGAATGACCCTAGCAAATTCATTGAAAGATATGTTAAAAAATGTAGATTCAATTAGCAAACAATTAACTGGATGGCAAGATAGGAGGCAAGCGGCTAGGGATTATTATGCAAATAAACTATCATACAAAGATGTAAAGGATTTTAAAATTACAAAAGGTGATTTGTGCTCATTATTCACCGACCCACGCACAAATCAAAATTTTACCTTCAATGCGAAGAGGTTTCCTATCCATTGGTGCCACCACCAATAGATTAGGGACCAGTTTTATGATAGGTGGTACATGGTCTTCGATTACCCACCGTGCAACAATTGCGAGGTCCCGCAATATTTCCTTAGGAAACTATACAGTAAGTTCATATTGAACAAGATCCCAAATTATTTTGATATGAGGGATTTCCAGGGGAGAGGTGGGGGGTCAGCTCAGGATAGACCTGGTGGAAAACCGGATCCTATGCGGCAAGGTAGACGAGCTCTCAATAGGCCACCTCGTGAGCACGTTCTTATGCCTTTCATCGTGAAGGAAAGTGTTGACGTAGAGACATTGCAAACGATTAGCACTTTGAACCAGAGTGTCATCCATCATACTAGCCCTATTCTATAGCGCCATCCAGGGGAGTCTTCGAGTGGTGGCCTTCGAACACATGTGTGTCAATCTTGTGGGGCTACTTGTTCATATGACCCCACCGACACTCAAGAGACTGGTACGTAGGATCCATCTGCAGCTATGGAGATGGAGAGGGCAGCTAACATTTTTCATCAGGCATATGGCATTGATAGTCAGGTAAAAGTTAGTGCATGTTCATTGAATTTAATTTATTAAATTTTGATTTTGAAATGCAAGATTAACTAAAAATGTTTTATCATTTTAATAAAATTGCAGGGTCACAGTGTTGAGACTGGATACACCGGCCCCCCACCAACTTATTTCTGCAGTAGACCTATCGGTAGGGTAGGTAACTAGTAAACAATTATAAATTTATTGCATGTTAATTGCATTGTTTTACGAATGGTAATTTAATATGCAATTCTGGATGTTGAACAGACTAATATTGGAGGTTTTGATGGAACACTTCCTTGTGGTGGTGGATTTACTCAAACCTACATGGATGTAATAGAATAAAGAGTTTAACTAATGAATCAGGTACTTAATAGATTTTTGTAGTTTATATGCACATCGTTGATTACGTTGAATAATTTGTTGTTTTATTTTCAGTTGTTGCAAGATGATACACCTCTGAATGTGACGAGGGCAATGGATATTGGTGTGACATCTTCTATACAATCCTCGATGGCTCTGACATGAGAGGTATGAGGCAAATTAGTAGATTTCAATTTATATTTGTTGTTGTAGATGTTAGTTAGTAAAAAATCAAACCATTATTGATTCACATAGTTTAATTGATATTTGTATGGTTTATACAGGGCTTGAGCACGCCTAAGCATGGGCGTGAGAATATTTACCTCGTGGAGAGAGATCTTGAGATGGCGGTAAGTGATTATTTTATCAAATATATCATTTTTTATAATGTAATTTCTATATATTTATGTCTTTATTTCTTATTGTTACAGTTAAAACTTCACAATGAACTAAACCCTAGGAGGAGCAGTGGGAGCACTCCTTGAGTGCAACAAAAATGAGTGACAGACCTATCGCCATCTGATCGAAAAGGAAAGGGAAATATTTTATTTCCAAGGCATGGAGAGCAATGACTTTTGATTCCAGAGCCCTTTGTTGTATGCCTACATGGCAGTTTTGTACATATTTTTTATTGGACATATTTGACATTGTATGCCTATATGTCATTCTCGTAAGCCTATATGTCTATTTTGTACATATATTTCATACTTATATCGACATATATTGATGTATGCCTACATGGCTATTTGGTTAATACAAATATCTTTTATCGATGCCTGTCCATATTTGCATTCTAAATTGATGGTTCAATAGATATGAGTTACCTGTATTCAAGTGTATACTTTACAACTTACATGTATACTTTGTGACTTACGTGTGTTCGAATGTATACTTTGTGGCTTACGTGTTTTCATGAGTATACCTTGTATTTGTGCATATACTTTGTTTTAATTTGTGTATACTATGTATTCGTGTGTATACTTTTTGAGGCTCACGTGTTTTTGAGTACTTGTACTTCCCTTATTGACATGTACATGCTTGACTTATTCATGTGTATAATTATTAATTGGTTAGCCCTAGCATTGATCTATGTCATCCTCAATGCATGATCCTTGAGATGGAGTAAGAACACCCTCAAGGTCCAAAGGAGTTTCACATGCATTCTTCATAGGCTCATTTTGGTAGTCAAACCAAAAACCTCTTGCATCGTTGAAACGAAAAAATTTATCCTTTATGGTAGGTTTGAAGCCATTATCATTCTCCGTCGGTTCTTCATGTATCCACTCCCCATTAATGGTTGCCTCATGACCTTCATGAAACCAAGCACTTATCTCATTTGTGATAGAAGAAATGTATGAAGATTTATCTTCCTCCTTATGAACTATTCATTATCATGAGAGATGGGCTCTTGTGAACCACTACTCATGAATCATGGGTCAATGAGTTTGACTTGTAAAACTACATGATTGAACCCTGATAGCAATATCCTAATATTTATATATCTAAATGTGTTATTTCCTTCAGCTAAAATTTGTGCTTATACTTATGTGATTGATGTATGTTTGTGTATGGGATCATAGTAATTTCTATTTGATAATTCTATTGTGTCTTTAAGGTTTATTTATTAAAGGGTGCATGAAACAAGTTTTAAATCCTTAAAAATCTTTGAATTTCTTAGGTTTTTCTATTTGTCGAGTCTAGGCTCCAAGCCGGAGTCCAAGTCAAAAATTGGCTTGTCAAGTCCAAGGAGAGTCCAAGTCTTGTAACACTAGTGTGAACACATCGAGGAATAATGTATATGCCGATGAAGAGAGAAGCCATCCTTGTTTCTAAACAAACCATAGTATAGATATGGTTGGTCGAGATAAAACATCACTCTTCTGGATAGTTCAAACCATGATCTTTCATGGCTACAAACACACCTTCATTATGTGTGTTCTTGATCTTACTGAAGAAATGGTGGAACATGTTGTAGATCAAATATTGCAACCCTAAGTCCACAAGAAGGTTACTTGTCCCGATTTCCACAAATGTCTTTAAGATGTTCATCCTTCTTGAGTAATGTGAACTATTGATGTCATCTAGATCTTTGAAACTATCTGCAATCATGTGCAATACTGTAAAAGATAGAGCTATATCTAATACTACAAATAACAGCTCAATAAAGCCTAAACATTCTTCTATTCTTTTCAACGTGACCATAATGGCATTCCTTTAAGAAAACTAATAAGCTTACTACCTGATTCATAAAGTAATCTTGCCAACCACTATCATCGGTTGCCATGCTTCCAATGGAAAGTCAATTTGTTGCAATACCCAAAGGCTGGCAAGTTCATTCGCTCTAATACCACTGTAATGACTCGAGCTCTGGATCAATAGATTTTTTATTTATTTCTTATTGGATTGACAAAGGTTGTCATCTAATATTATTAAGATAGATAATGGAGTCCCCAAATTATAAATGAAATAAATTATGAATATGAAGTCTAATTCAAATATTAATTTGATAATGGAAATTTGATAAATAAATATAATAGTTGTTTCTAATTAATCAATTAAAATCATGTGCTAGCTTTGAATATGAATCTGCCTATCATTGATATATAGGCCTTGAGAATTGAGATGTCTTTCCTAATCAATACTTTGTACTCATGCATCTTACTTTGAGTCCTTTCCGGATTATATGCTTGAAACATATACTCCCATATTATAAAAAATTTCTCATATAGACCAATACCACACTAGGTAATTCAATAATAAAAATAAGTCTACAAATCGATTACCCTGATCTTCCCTTCTTATTCTCTTTTATACTCGAAAACTTCACAATTGAATCCCAATAGCAATATCACAATTTGACACAGTGTAGAAAATACCTCCTACTTATCAATTGATGAGCTAAAGGGGCTCTATAATGAATGTTTCATAAGGCACAACACTTTCTGAAGGTTTTGCAAATGGGGTTGCAAGCTAAGTGGGCTTAACCTTGGGGAAAAGACTTTGTGGTTAAGCGCTTGAGCTAGAGTAAAACTGGGATGGGAGACCTCTCGAGAAGGCCTAGTGCCTCACCTCTGTGAGCATCACCTAGGTGCAATGAGTGCTAAGTGGGCCGTTCATTATCATGAGAGATGGGTTTTTGTGAACTCATCCCTCTTTCAATCCATGTCAACCTTGGGACCGTACAGGAAGCTGGAGGTCATACCAAGTTCGGGATCAACAAGTTTATATAAAAAATCTAAAAAATAGAGAACAGTGTGAATAATTCTTATTAGATCTTCTCCAAAAGTTCATCAACAACCTCCATTCAAGCCTCTCAAGGATTTACATAGTGTTTTACACCCTTCTCTAACTTATCTATGCCCTCAAATAACTAAAAACCAACTTTCAAAACAAGTAACCGTTGCATTTCAAATTTGTTGCTTTAAGCAACTTACAAATTTGCAACTTTAGACTCCTCCAACCTAAGGGATCGATCCGATGGAACATAGATCAGAGTGATTCCACGTGTTTCGATGTGAAAGAGGACCATGCCTAGTATAAACATACCTATTCAGACATATTGGAGCAGTCCGCTTGGTCACACAAGTTGCAGAACGAAAGTTGCACCACTTTGCAACTTTGCACTGCTTGCATTTGATGCTTTTTCCATCAACTGAAAATCCGCCGCCATGGGAAAACCACTCCGAGATAGCAAAAACCGAGAGAGGTTTTTGTAGAGAGGCCCAATGATCCTATAGAATCAGACGAGATGTTTCTAAGCGTCACGGTATTCGAGTAATAGCATGTTGAAGTTTGTAGTCATTTTGCACTTTGGACCCTTAAGGGATTGATCTGGTGGAACGTAGCTCGAAGCGATTCCGCGTGTTTCGGTGTGAAACAAGACCATTCCTAGGATAAATATACCTATTCGGACCTGTTGGAGCAGTTATTTTGGTCACACGAGTTACAAAGCGAAAGTTGCACCACTTTGTAACTTTGCACAGCTTGAATTTGACACTTTTTCCATTAAGTGAAAATCCGCCGCCACAGAAAAACCACTCCGAGATAGCCAAAATCGAGAGAGGTTTCTCTAGAGGGGCCCAACGCAATCCTGTAGGATCAAACGATAATTTTCTAAGTGTCATGGTATCCAAGTAATAGCATGCTGAAGTTTGCAGCCATTTTGCACTTTGGACCCTTTAGGGATCAATTCGATGGAACATAGCTCATAGTGATTCCACATGTTTCGGTGCAAAAGAGGACCATGCCTAGAGTAAAAATTACTATTCGAACGTGTTGGAACAGTCCGCTTGGTCACACAAGTTGCAGAACAAAATTTGCACCACTTTGCAACTTTGCACTGCTTGCATTTGATGCTTTTTCTATCAAGTGAAAATCCACCACCACGGGAAAACCACTCTAAGATAGCCAAAACCGAGAGAGGTTTTTATGAGGGGCCTATCGCAATCCTATAGGATCAGATGAGAATTTTCTAAGCATCATGGTATCCGAGTAATAGCATGCTGAAGTTTGCAGCCATTTTGTAATTTGGACCTTTAAAGGATCAATCCGGTGGAATGTAGCTCGGAGTGATTCCGCATGTTTCGGTGCGAAACAAGACCATTCCTAGCATAAACATACCTATTCAAATGCATTGGAGTAGTTAGTTTGGTCACATGAGTTGCAGAGCGAAAATTGCACCACTTTGCAACTTTGCACAACTTGAATTTGACACTTTTCCATCAAGTGAAAATCCGTCGCCATGGGAAAACCACTTCGAGATAGCCAAAACCAAGAGAGGTTTTTCTAGAGGGGCCCAACGCGATCCTATAGGATTGGATGATAAGTTTCTAAGTGTCACGGTATCCAATAATTAGATTGTTGAAGTTTGCAATCATTTTGCACTTTGGACCCTTAAAGGATCGATCCGGTGGAACATAGCTTAGAGCGATTTCACGTGTTTCAGTGTGAAAGAGGACCATGCCTAGCGTAAACATACCTATTTGGACGTGTTGGAACAGTCCGCTTGGTCACACAAGTTGCAGAACAAAAGTTGCACCACTTTGCAACTTTGCACTGCTTGTATTTGATGCTTTTTCCATCAAGTGAAAATCCGCTGCCATGGGAAAACCACTCCGAGATAGCGAAAATCGGGAGAGGTTTTTGTAGAGGGTCCCAACAAAATCTTGTAGGATCAGATGAGAAGTTTATAAGCATCACGGTATCCAAGTAATAGCATGTTGAAGTTTGCAGCCATTTTACACTTTGGACCCTTAAGGGATTCATCCGGTGGAAAGTAGCTCGGAGCGATTCCGCATGTTTCGGTGTGAAACAAGACCATATCTAGCATAAACATACCTATTTGAATGCGTTGGATCAGTTAGTTTGGTCACACGAGTTGCAGAGCAAAAGTTGCACCACTTTGCAACTTTGCACTGCTTGCATTGGACACTTTTTCCATGAATTAAAAATTTGCCGCTATGCGAAAACCACTCTGAGGTAGCCAAAACCAAGAGAGATTTTTCTAGAGGGGCCCAATGCAATCCTATAGGATCCAATGATAATTTTCTAAGTTTCATAGTATCTGAGGAATAATATGTCGAAGTTTGCAGCCATTTTGCACTTTCGACCCTTGAGGGATCGATTTGGTGGAATGTAGCTCGGAGCGATTCCACGTGTTTCAGTGCAAAACAAGACCATTCCTAGTATAAACATACCTATTCAGACACATTGGAGCAGTTGTTTTGGTCACACGAGTTTCAGAGCGAAAGTTGCACCACTTTGCAACTTTGCACAGCTTGAATTCGACACTTTTTCCATCAAGTGAAAATTTGCCGCTATGGGAAAACCACTCTGAGATAGCCAAAACCAAGAGAGGTTTTTCTAGAGGAGCCCAACACAATCTTGTAAGATCAGATGAGATGTTTCTAAGTGTCATGGTATCCAAGTAATGACATGCTAAAGTTTGCAGCCATTTTGCATTTTGGACCCTTAAGGGATCGATCTGATGGAACATAGCTCAAAGCAATTCCACGTGTTTTGGTGCAAGAGAGGACCATGCCTAGCGTAAACATACCTATTCAAACATGTTGGAATAGTCTGCTTGCTCACACAATTTGCAGAACGAAAGTTGCACCACTTTGCAACTTTGCACTGCTTGCATTTGATGTTTTTTCCATCAAGTGAAAATCCGCTGCCACAGGAAAACCACTCTGAGATAAGCAAAACCGAGAGATGTTTTTCTAGAGGGGCCCAATGCAATCCTATAGGATTAGACAATAAAGTTCTAAGTGAAATGGAATAATTTTTATGGGGTTTATGTTGCTGCCCCTGTAGATTTTGATGGAAAAGGGCATGAAAAATGAGGTTTTGCCCTAGGGTTTGATATAATATTGCATAAAATAAGGGTGGAGTGAGTTTTTCCTGAGAAAAATTGTGGATCTGAGGGTTTGGATACATGATAATTGCTGCCCCAACAATGCATTATGTAAGTAAATCTTATTACAATGCCTCAAAGTTTGTCATTATGTAAGTAAATCTTATTACAATTGTGGATCTGAGAGTTTGTCATTATGTAAGTAAATCTTATTACAATGCCTCAGGCACTTCGTTCTCACAGATCCTTTACAATGTCACTCATATATTCAAGATTCTCTTTAAATGTCTACATCATAGGTGCTCATTATGAAGTTAACTTCAATTGAGTAACTTGACATTCCCTCGCTAAGCTTCACATGGTCTTTTATAATGGTTTGAAATCAAAATTGAGATTTTTCAAGATCATCAAAATAAGGATGTTGCATTGCTTTTTTGGCTGAGATTCTCTTTGATTGCTCTTAAATCAGCATTTTCTACAATGAGAGATCAATCAATTTTTAGTAGTTTACTTACAAATACGCAAAGTAAAAGAGAAAAAGAAAGAGCATCCAAAATGGAAATGAAATAAAAATAGATGGAAGGCACTTACAGATAGGCATGTAGGTTTCACAACTTAGTCACTCTTGGTCATACATCTTCACTGGGAATTCCAACATACCTATTGCACACAACACCTCTCATGAATAGAGTAAGTTGAAATTTCAGATGCTCTTATAATGTCTACATCATAGCTGCTCATGATAAGGTTAACTTCAAATGAATAACTTGAAATTCCCTCACCAATATTTGCACACTTTTCTAATGGTTTAAAATCTTGATCAAGATTTGTCAAGATCATCAAAACAAGGATGTTGCATTGCTTTTATGGCTGACATTCTCTGCGATGGCTCATAAATCTATATTTTTTGTAAGGGGACACCAATCACTGTAAAAGAAGATGATAGTATTGGCATCAAACAAATTAATGTGCATACAAATATAAATTAATAAGAACCAATGTGCATATACTTACAAATTAATCCAACGAACCATCTGGGTCTACTCTACTCTTTATTGTGTCAAGTATAGCCTCATGGTTAGACTCACGGACCTTCCACAAGGTCTGTTCAAAGGTCTACCCCCATATTCGGTCAAATGAACATTGGATGCCATGACAAGGTTCGAGTAATGAAGAATCTTATGATGCATGTCAAAGTCCTGAAATAGCCAATGTTTAACACTTGAATGTGGGTACCTTCTAAGCCATGTTCCAGTAACCACAATTCAGCCTGTAGGGTATTTGATGTTTTCTCCATCTATAATTGGGGCCTCCAATTTCTTTTTGGCCTCAACACAATGACACAAGTAATAGTTTGTTCCCTCTTCATTGTCTTCATCTACAATAACAGCATAAACAGGCCCTGCATTGATATGTCCAAAAAATCTCTTGAAATTTGTCAACATTACGAATACAGTACAAAGTAAGATAACGATATGGAATTTCAACAACTAAGCAAGTAGATGTATCACCTAGATGAACTAGATCTGATACGTGGTCAAATTCAACCAATGATTCCATCTATGTCAGTTCCAATGCTATCGGAGGGCGATACGTGTGAAGTGGGCTAAGATAACTCGTGAACCATTTGTCAACCCACTCCCCTGACTCACAATCATTCCAGGCTTGCATTGTACATGAAGAACAAAAGCATGCAATCTTTCATGTATCGATACTCGATGAACCTACATTTGAGCTAAGGAAAGAGTGTACCTCACTCAATCCTATTAGTGTACAACAGTCTTCATATGGTGCAATGTTAGTATCATCCATCAACCAAAAAAATCTATGAACTGAAGACGTACCTTCATTACCTGGACCCATGAAAGCATTACACCACTCGACGATTGATTTTGCATCTGTCAACTTTGTACTATCTTTATACTTTAACTCTTCTCATGCTAATGCTCTTTTCACGCATGCTCCCCATCATGCTCCCCCTTTCCATGTTCTGCCTCAAAAAAGTTCCACATATTTTAAACACCTGTAATGACATGCATCCTGCACAACCAGTAGAACATGCGCGAGTTCTTGAACTGTGCTACACAGTTATCAAACCATATTATATGTCGATCATATTTTATGCCCCTCTGAGCCAAACCACTGCAGAACATCTAGAAGCAACCTTGCACGAACTCTGGAGAATGCGTGTGATCATCACTAATGTAAAAGTGGTACTCTCTCAATACCTTACTTTGCTCACCTGTACTATCAGATGCATGAATGAATGTTATGTGCACAAATATTGAAACTTGTGTGGAGTTTTAATATTGTGACTGCACCTCATGTTGTGGCTGTAGAGTTTAGTTCTCCACAAAGTCAACCACGGATACTATGCTTCCAACTGGAAAGGTGTCCTTGCATAGCTTGAATTGCGTGTCCAACCATCAGGCTCTATGGGTATGCATTGCATACTTAGACAGTATATTATCACGAAATGTGGTCATAAATTGGTACACTAGAATCTTCTCAATAACCAACTCACACCTTTTTGCTTGAGACTCGTCTTTTGTAGTATATCTCATTATTTTATACTTCCCGAACTCTACTAGTTTTTGTCCCACCTCATCTATGCTTTCCATATGTTGACATACTAGCATACACTGGAAGCCACCACAATGCTCTCATGAACCATCCAAGCATGATGTCCTATAGAATATCTGGCCATCCTCTATTTCACATAAAAGTTTTGATAAGAACTCTCTTGAAGATTTTGGTGGGGCTTGTATGCCACAATCCTACAAAATATGGTTAGTATTCAAATCTACACATATAGAATGATAAACATCATAATGGTTAGAAAATTCAATATGTAGTTTACAACAACAAGTAGTGCGTGTGTGATTTATCTTGACATAAAAAGGTTTAAGCATTTCAAAAAATATTTGAGAAATCCTAATTTGAGGATAATCATTTTCAATTTTTTGAAAAAATTGGGTTTGAGTCATCCAAAAAATGCTTTGGATGTGGCTCATGATTCCAACTACCGATTCTCCTTCTTACCACGTCCCTTTGATTCGAAGATGGCCTTGTGTTATTCTTCCAATACTCTTCAATTAGTGTTCTCAAGGCTTCGACAACTTCTTTATCTTTTCGTGATAGTCTCCCCGAGAATGCCCATAATTCATTTGAATCATTGCCCTCAATTCTTTGCCGCCTTTGAATGGCTCTTGATAAGGTTTTTCTACTAATTATTGTGTGTTCACTCATCTATTTAATGAGACGAGCTCTCTTTGTTTGATAACTTACCAAAGTTAATGTAATGACACATCAGGTGACATTACTATCCTTCGAGCGTGAGGTCTTACCCACACTCTCATAAGCATCTATTAGATTCTTCACAATAGTGTCTTCACTCGATGCATTTTATGTTCTCAACCCAAGATTCTTCATGATGTTCCTATACTTTACACCCCGTATCATTTCAACAAATAGTTGACATCTTGTAGTCTCATTTATCCTTTCAAAGAATCATTTCCAAATCTTATCAGCATATCTTCTATAAGTGCATGTTGAAATCTTACCTTCCATGTGCTGCAAAATATCATCATCAATATTAATCAAATACTTTGGCTTTCTACGCAAAATTCTAGGTGGTATTCTGCTAGGTACATACATCTCAACATTAGGAATTTCATCAATATTTAATTGAGGTGGGCTAGATTGCGTACCTTCGATCGAGGGTGGAGAAGAAGACATACCTTGAGGTTCACATGGGGATGATGGCATACCTTCTTCATCAATTCCGAGTGATGAAGTATTCTCAACTTGAGATGTGTTGGATGGTGTCCAACAATATTCACTTGTGGTACATGGTGTCCTTCCATATTCACTTGCAGTAGATGGTGTCCATCCATATTCACTTGTGCTATATGGTGTCCCTCCATATTCTCTTGTGCTTAATGGTGTCCCTTCATATTCACTTGTGATTGAGGGTGTATCTCGAACTACGGTATCTGAATCTGTCTCACGATGATTCTTTCGCATTCGTACCTATTGTGCTGCCAATTCCCATTCTCTTTTTTATGGTTGAGGTTCCTCTACAATCGTCTTGTTTTCATCAATCGTTTCCAATTTCTTCTTTTCATGATATGCCGCCACCTGAACTCTCTCATTTTCTTTGAAGGTTTTGTTCTCTTCATCTGTTAGTTTCCTCTTTGTCTTTTTCTTCGGCATGGCGGATAATTTTATCTGTACCATGGTAATGAGATGAATATTAGTTCCTAAAAAATGTATCCATTCAAGTTAATTGAAAAATATATGTCATTGAAGGATTCATTTAAATAATACTTACAATCATCGTGTACAAAAGTTAACCTAGCATAGACAAATGTATACAAACTATGGAAGCATAGAGAAAGTTTTTATATGCTTTCAAAGGTGGTTGTTTGTTAGTTATAGGAATTGGGGGGAGTTGGTTTTCATTTCAAAAGGTTTAAACAACCTCCATTGGCTCAAAGGGAGGAGTATTGTTCATTTTGAAATCCATTTTTATGATCAAAAAAAGTTGTTTTCTAGAAATTCACTTGTTTTTTTGCACATTCTTGCACTTGTATAGATTTGTACAGTATCCCCTTGATACAAAACTAATATAATATTTTAGGCACATGTCTTAAATCTCTAATGCATCAGTTCTGAGGGCTTAACATTACGTTTGACGGGAGCAATTCACAATTTTCTGAAACAGCTCATTTCAAGCCAATTAAGGGTTTGAGTAGGATTCAATTAGGAAATGACCATCCCACCTACTGTTATGATTTTTTTCTCAGTGGGATGGAATGTACATTGTTAGAGTAGGGTCTTTTATTGTTTAACATGTCTTGGAATGAAACTAATGACAATAGGATGGGGTTCTTAGGCCGAAACAAGCACTTTTCCATGAGAATTTGAGGAACCAAGGAGTGATTTTGAAAAAGTGTTGAAGGAGTGGTCTATGTAATGAAATTTTGACCTTTTTCAGGGTATTTTGAAGATTTTATTCTTTGGAATGGTCTGGGAAGGACCGGGTATAGGATTTTCTATAAACCCTCCCTCTTTGCATTGAAAAATGGGGGTTTTTGTATTGGAAGCCTAGTTGAGCGGGTATGGTCCTAAGACCTAGAAAATATCTTGTTTTGAGACCTAATTAAAGACTTTTTTTGGGTTTGGAAGTCTGGTGTGAGGATTTAATGGTATTTCCTTTGTAGAATTGGCATACTTGGAGGCCTAAAACGGTGAAAAGGTCAATTTTCTTAAATTTGTTCCAAAGGAGTTATGTGATGGGTTAAGGTATGTCTTGCAAATCTGAAATGGGTGCTAGAATCATTCTTTTATTTTCCTACTATTTTGGAAATTTTTGGAGTTAAGGACCCAAAACTGGTTTTGCACTACTATTAGATTCCAAGGGTGAAAAGTGGGAAATAGTGCTTTTGTTTGTTGTCCAACTTGGAGGAGTGTTGGGATTGGTCCATTAGGCCTTTTTAATCTTGTTAGATGCCTCTTGAAGGAAATTTGACATCTTGAATGGTTTTGGGTCCTCTAACTCTGCATCAAAAATGAGTATCGCAGTCTGAAGTGTGTGCATGGTTTGGGAGATACATGTGACAGTTTGCAGATGCTTGGCTACTAGTAATGTGGATAGTGAACAAAGGAACTAAGTTTGTGTGTAAGGGCAGACTTCTAAAAGGTTTCATTTTTTTTGTACAAACTCAAACAAAGATTTCATAAGAAAATAATGGTTTGGTTGTGCCTTAAGAATTATAGTTTGTGTTTGTAAACAATGGTGCCATTATGGAATATTTAAGACAAGTTGTGAATGACATAATCATTGGTTGATGTTTTGAGGAATCTAGTTGATTGTAATCAGTTATTTTTAAGATTTTCAAGGTGTTTTGAAGGTCCATAAGGAATTGGGAACTCTTAATGCTAATTTGAGTATATGAATCAAATGTGTTGTGAAGGGAAATATAGTTGAATAAGTGTGTCAAGAAAGGTGTTGATTTCTTCCTTTGTACTGCATTAGTTTGTGCAGAGGTATTGGAAGGTGTTTGGACCCTTCGGAGGAATGGGAGAGGCTTGGAGTTGTCTTAAAGGATGAATTTATATGAGATATTTGGAATGTGTATTTGGTTTATTTCAATCAATAACATGTTGATTATAGTGGCTTGGATGTCTGGATAAAGGTTGGTAGTTACCTTCCACATGATTTGTTGTTATTTTTCCATGTAAGTTGCAGCATTGAGTTCTTGAATTAGTGTGTCATGAATGAATTGAATGGTTTTGAGTTTCTAATTAGCTTTATGCCATGTTACAATGACAACTTAAGGTTATAATGACAAACAAAAATGAAAGCAATCCATAATAGAATGAAATAAAATGTGTAAAGACTTCACATACCTAAAAAACCAGACTTTCAAATGGAGGAGTTCAACCCAATTATGTAGCCTTAGCTTCTTCTTTCTTCAAACTCCACAACAATTTGACTTGTTCAAAATCTTGTTCCCCTCCAAACTTCAATTGTATATTAGTTTTTAATGGAATTCAAACTTCAATTGATATTATATGTCTTTCAATGTGGAAACTTTGCTATTTCATGCAAAGGTGGTAGAAAGATCATGGAAAAGGTGATGGAATGTGAAAAACATGCTTGCACACTTCACAACATCATCAAATAGCAACTTTCTATCGGAGCACGCGCATAACCAGGGGAATATGCAAACTATGGGCCTTGAAATCATGGGTATATAGAATTTTTTACCGTTTTTAGTAGATTAAAACACGCGCTTGCAGTATAACGCAAGCGCGTTATGTGAAATATGGTTTTCTTAATATATTTAGTCTCTCCCTCTTTGTCTATACCCTCTATCCTAATTCTATATATGTCCCTTGCAACCTTATAGTAGAGGAGATAGAGGTGAGTGTGTGTGTGTGTGTGTGAGAGAGAGAGAGAGAGAGGTA
This sequence comes from Sequoiadendron giganteum, assembly GCA_007115665.2. Lineage (NCBI taxonomy): Eukaryota > Viridiplantae > Streptophyta > Pinopsida > Cupressales > Cupressaceae > Sequoiadendron > Sequoiadendron giganteum. The sequence goes on along the minus strand of CM021110.1, from coordinate 262,807,174 downwards.
GAGGGAGAGTGGGAGAGAAAGAGGGAGAGGGAGGGAGGAAGGGAGGAAGAGGGAGAGAGGGAGGGAGAGGCGGCAGAGGATTAGGAAAGAGGATAGTGGAGGAGGATGGGAGACAGATAGGAGGAGATAGGGAGGGAGAGGGAGGGAGAGTGGGAGAAAGAGAGAGTGGGAGAGAAAAAGGGAGAGAGGGAGGGAGAGGGAGTGGGAGAGAAAGATGGAGAGAAGGAGGGAGAGAGAGAGGGGGAGAAAGAGAGAGTGGGAGAGAAAGAGGGAGAGAGGAAGGGAGAGGGAGAGGGGGAGAAAGAGAGAGTGGGAGAGAAAGAGGGAGAGA
>CM021110.1:262526228-262806765 GCA_007115665.2 Sequoiadendron giganteum | reverse complement strand
TCCTCAACCCCTAAACCCTAATCCCTCAACCCCTCAACCCTCTTAATCCCTCAAATCTCAACCCAATACTCTCTACCCTAAACCCTAATCCCTCAACCCTAATTCCTCAACCCTTATACAATGAAATCCAAGAAAACTCTCTACCCTAATCCCTAAACCCTTAACTCTTAATCTTTGAACCCCTATAACCTCTACCCTATTTATTGGACCCTCAACCGTAATCCCTCGACCCTATACCTTAAACCCTCAATCTTCAACCCTCAACCCTTAAACCCTCTACCCTCTACCCTTTACCCTATACATTAAACCCTCAACCCTCAATTCTCAACCCTAAACCCTTAATCCCTCAACCCTCAATCCTTAGACCCTAAACCCTCTACCCCTATACCCTCTACCCCTTACATTGGACCTTGAACCTAATCCTTCAACCATATACCCTCAAATCTATACCCTAAACCCTCTACCCTCAACCAAGTAAACCCTTAACCCTAAACCCTTAACCGCAAACCCTTCAATCCTAAACCCTTAAACCTTCTACCTTATACCCTCAACCAAATACCCTCTACCATCCACCCTATTCCCTCAACCCTCAAACCTTAAACCCTAATACCCTAGAAACCATCAACCCTATAGGTCCTCCACCCAAATCCCTCAACCCTATACCCACAACCCCTATCACTTTCTCCCTATCTATACATCTCACCTCTCCCTCCTTCCCTCCCTCCTACCCTCTCTAATTGTCTCTATCTACCATCTCCCCCTTTCTACGTACCTCTCATTCAATCAATCCCTACCACCCTCTCTCGCTCCCTCTATCCATCTCTCTTTATGTCCCTCCCAATCTATCCCACTCTCTCCTCCCACTATCCCTCTCTCCCTTCCACCCCCTCTCTCTCTCAGGTCTCTCCCTCTGGCAACCTACCTAGGTAACTCTCTCTTTGTCTCTCCTCTCTCTCTATCTATCCCTCCAACCCTACCTAGATAAGTCCGTCTCACTCCACCCCCCTCTTTCTCTACCTCTATCAGGTCACTCCCTCCCACACCCTCTCCCTCTTTCAGGTCTCTCACTCACACTCCCTCTCTCTCACACTCCCTCTCACTACCTATCTCTCAAGTCTCTCCATTTGGCACCCTACCTACATAACTCTCTCTTTCTCTCTATCTCTCTCTCTCTCCCCTCTCTCTCTCCCTCTCCCTCAATTATCTCTCCCACCTCCCCTCCTCTCTCTCTCTCCCTCCCTCTATCCCTCCCACCCTAGCTAGCTAAGTCCCTCTCACTCCAACCCCTTTTCTCCCACTCCCTCTCTCTTAAACTCTCACTTCCACCCCCTCTCCATCTCTCTGGACTTTCTCTCTCTAAATTCTCCCTTCATCTAAAGACATACATAAATGGATACATACAAGCATAATACATATGTACATATAATCTTACATCCATACAAGCATACATACATACATGTGTAGATACAATCTAACATACATAGAGGCATACATATAATATATATGCATTGATACATACAAACATGACATACAAGCATACATGTACATACAAACATACAAATATATCAACATGCATTCAATATATTGGAATTTAACATAAAGAAAGACATAACGCGAGTGTGTTATAACGCGCTCGCGTTATGTCTTAGTTGACATGTTTGCCGCAGAAGCAAAAACCATGTGAAAAGTGAGATATAACGTGAGTGCGTTATAACGCGCTCACATTATATCTTGCTTTGGGAATTCTCGAGCCTTACGCTTGGTATTTGCCTTGGAATACAAACCCAAAGGCTTGGAGGGAATTCCCAACGACCAAAGACATGTTTTTTAAAAATCTACCATATTTCTCATAATTGAGTTTGTGCTCACCGTCAGGATTAAACGTGGTTCAATATTGAAAAAATCGAACACATGGGTAATGTTGGGTTCTCTCTTAGCTATCCAATGATGTAATTTTTTTCACTTTCTGAAAATTTTAAGCCTTTCATCCATAATTTATTTTATCCGTACGTCTTTTTTTTTCCAAAAAGTAGTGTTTGGTATTTTTTTCGTTATAAATTAACCGTTCATCGTTTTTCAAATAAATTACATTTTTAGAAACTAGACTCCATTCTACAAATTAAAAAAAAAAATCAATTAGTTTCCAAAATTTGTAGGGGTAGCACGGCCAAAAAAAATTTTATCAGGAAATGTCCACTTCAAAAATCAAATATTCATTAAAAAATTATCAGAAAAATCGTGCATCAACTACATACTGTTAGCTAACTTCTGACCGTTGCGATTTTAAAAATACTAAAAAAATTTCACTGTATGAGGGTCGTACAAGAGTTGCTATGTTATGTTTTTCTGACAAAAACAACACCAATTTGTGTACGTCCCTCGTTTGAACCCCTTAATCTCAACCATTTTCAAAATAAATTAGTAGTTTAGAAAGTCAACTCCGAGCACTTGAATCCTTCTTTTTGTTCCATCTCAAAATTTTGAGTATAAGTGAGGGGTATGTGCAAGATCATGATGGGCCAAAAAGTGGCGATATGTAAGTGATATGATAACCCATGTGGCTGACGACCTTTTTTTTACCCAAAATTGATGAAATGAAAAGGGTTTTTAAAGGAGATTCTCAGCTTTCCACCAATATAAATTATGCTTTAATTTGAATTTAATAAATAATTATTATTTATTTTCTGTTTGAATTACGACTAAAGTCCTAATTGATAGGCTGATTGAAAAAAATCTATAGCTTTCAAATGGTATCACATAAATTTTTAATCTGAAACATGCTTCACATACTATAGGATTAAAAAAAAGAGAATTGAATTTCATGAAGTTTTGACCAAGTTAAGGTGGTCAGACATATGAGTTTTTTATATTTTTTAAAAGTTGTAATAAAAAAATCATAATTAATTATTTACTTGGAAAAAAATTACAAAAAAATATGCATCACATCAGGACATGAGTCCTCTAATTATATCTAAAATATTATAAAGAAATATTATCATTTTATTGTGGTTAGGGTGGTTAGACAGACACCTACTTTTTATTTTTTCCCTGAAATTTAAGTACTACTACATTGAAATTTCAAAGTTTCACCAAATAGATTTTTTTAGTTTTAAAATAAACCTAGTAGTTTAGAAACTACATTCAATTTTCTACATATTCTATTGTTAAATATTTTTGAAATAATATAGATAACTTAGTCAAATTTTTACATCAAGTTGCCTGACTCTGATTTTTTTGAATTTATTGCCACTTAAGGACCTATTTTTCCATGATGATCCTGCACATACCCTGAGATACAAGTGAATGCAAGATCTAATCTAAGATGCAAAGAGTTCAAAAATTTTAAAAATCGCAATGTTCAATACGTCAGGCTCACCAAAAATGATTAATGGGGAAAAATTAGGGCTTATCAAAATCAAGATAACCCACTAGAATTTCTCCACCAAATTCACTATAATTTGAGCAATTATGAGGGCCAAAAGATATAAAAAATAATAAGAAATTGATCCTAATTGTTATGGAAACTATGAGGGGAGTTTTTAGAGCTCAAAGAGGTGTGTCCCTTACTACAAGAAGCATGTTTTTAGGGCACAAATGACTCATTCATCTTTAGTGGAAAATGCGTCCCTATTAGGGTTTCTAAAAGCGAGATCTAGGTTAGTTTCCTTGATGTTTGCACTTTCAAATTCCTGGTTGGCAGCTCACGAAAACCTGTACTTAATTATGTAACTTCAATTCTTTGTTCTTGCAATTTGAAGGTCAATCTTGTAACTTGAAAACTTTTGTAACTTTTCTCTAAACTTCTCCACTTGATCTTCAACTTGTAAATCTATAAACACACATTCAAAGGAATAAAAACTTGTTGATTTCTAGTGAATAGGGTTTTTCCACAATCAAACCCCTTGTAGTTAATTAAACCAAATAATGAAATAATGTAGTTGAAGCATCAAACATGAAATTATGCAATTGTTGGCTTTCAGTTTTTTATGTGTTAGTTTTTCCTTGATGCCAAAACTATTTAATGGGGTTCATGACATCACCAGTTCTATTCTTTGCATTCTTAGATTGGTTGATATGAAGTTGCATTGGTTGGTGTTATGATATGCAGTGTGATATGAATGTGATGATATGCTTGATGGATGTTGACAGGATGCAGATTGATATATGATTTGCAGTTACATGTTACAGTTCGATCACATGGTGATTCACATGGTTCATGGTTGGCACATGACACATTTACATGATGATCTTGGTGTTCATGATGATTCAGTTTTTGGTTATGCATGATATTCAGATGTTGATGATATATGGATATATGGTTTTAGGTTACTATATGATGATGCTAATGTTGACAGTGCTTTTCATTTTGATAGGATGGTCCTTCATTATTGCATGTCATAGGTTCAGTTTGACAAAGCAATCATTTCTCAAACATGGTATGGCATTAATTATTTCAGATATATTCTTGGCCTATAGATCCTTTTTTTTCAGTTGTTGTGACACTCTGGTATAATGTCAAATATGTGTGCAAGGTTTCGTGGTGACATATTGGTACTAATGTGTCTTTTTAAAAAGAATTTTTATTGGTTTTTCAATGCTAGGATTTTAGCCATAGCAATTCTTTATGAGGCATTTGATTAAGGTGGATTATCAGATCCCATTGCAATCTAAATTGTCAAGGAAATTGACTTTTTACAAGTCTCTTGGGAAGGTATTTATACCATGTATTACATGGTTGGCATCTCTTGTAAAAGTAATTTGTTTACTTTATGATGATTGACTTACATTGTTTTAAGATCTCATGATCATCAACATTCTATAAGGATCTCGGTTTATTATTGTCCTCCTTTGGCATAACGGGTGGCTATTTCATTTCTTTGGATATCAAAAAGAGACATCAGTATGTGGTCATAGTCGGCATCAAAAGGTGTTTAAAGATTATTGTGGTTTGCATGTAATATAAACCCTATCAGGTTTCTTTGAGCTTATGATTTTAGTGACCTTAACCTATCGGTCACTTTGCACTTAAAATTGAAATTGTCTTTAAACTGAAATCGGTCACATGGTTGTGTTCATTTTTTTTGTAAAGGCATTAGGTGCTTAAAAGACCTTATCATTCAGCATAAAGCAGTTGGCATCGGCATTTGATGAGCTGGCACCAGCTGTGTGTAATTGAGTGTGAGGTGGCAATGATGGTGTCGACATTCGTGGTAAATGACTTTGACAGTGGATTTAAAACTATTATGATGTTCTTGTTAAAACATGTGCATATGTCATATCGGACTTCGAATCATAATTATCTTTTGTAAAGTCTTCTAAAGACTTGAAGGAATGAAAATTTAGGGCAAAAGACATTTTTTGAGAAGAACCCTAGCTGCCATGAGCATTTCTATAGAATATGTAATATTGAACTGGTTAAGAGAATGGGTGTCGGTTGTGGAAGTTGGATGATTGTTGACTATGGAAGTTGAAAAGAGAAGCGGTGGAGCTTGTAGATGGAGGTCTTCAGCTGGGTAGTTACGATTCTATCTGGTATTTGTTTGTTTTCTTCACTAAATAAATAGGTATTACTTTCATTGCTTGATGAAATTGATAAAAGGCAATTATTGTTTATTTTACTCAAATGTGGAAGAAGAATCAATGGGTTGTTAGAATCTTCTTGACAGGTTTTTATGCATTTCACTTGGTTTCTTTCTCCATTATTTGGCATTTGCAAATGCTATTTGATTTATTCAGGCCATGTGATCATTAAAACGGTTCTCTTTCCTTGCAGTTTTAAGCAATGATAGTTTATGTTTTAAAACCCCGTGGCTGAAGAATTTTTGTATGGGAAAAGATTCCTTCATGTGTTGTCCATCTATCATTGCATTCATATTTTCTCAAATAATCATAGTTATAGTATTATGTTTCATCTTTTTGAAACGTTCATCTTTTGAAGATGCATGATAGTAGAGGTGCATATTTTTTATTTCATATAAATACAGTGATTAATCACTATTTTGGGTAGGAATTTTGAAAAATGTTAGTGCAAAAAGCTTTGTAATAAAAACATTGCAAATATGATGCAGAGAACATACAAATCTATAGTGTTTGGTATTTTAGAGATTCAAGCATGAATCTTTAGGATTTTAGATAGATTAGAATGAGAGGAAGATGTGAGTTGAATTGAAACAAAGAAACCCTCTGATATTTCTATTATTCCGATTTTTATAGAAGGGGTTGGTGCTCCTTAGAATGGGTGTTCCTAAATTTTCTAGGGGTTGATGCTCCTAGAGTGGGTGCTCAAACAATTTCCAATAAGGCATTGTATACATTGGTTTTTGAAGTTAATCCAGTGAGGCATCATTTTTCTGGAGTGGATTTTCTACCCCAAGAGGGTTTTCCACTCGACAAATTCTTTGTCTTATGGTCTCATTGCTTTGATGTGATAATGCTTCAAGATTGTGATGATTTTGTGAGTGATTGTTCTTATTAGTCTGAACATTGTTGAATGTTATTTTCTTCATCTCTGGAAATGTTTATATCAAAATGACTTGCACAAGTGCTCTATCATTGTTGAAATTTTTGATTCAAAAGAAAGCATAAAAGTATTCATTTGATTCATAGCTCAAGATTTTTATGATGTACTAAATCTCTCAGTTGTTTCATGCTTATCATGTGACATTCTATTGCATAGTTGTTTTAGTATCTCATAAGTCTGCATTGAAATCTGGTGGTCCTAAAGTGATTAAACAATGTTGTTCTTCATGTATAGTCTTATGAATTGCACATGTTTTGTCATCGTGCATTGATTGTTAAACAATTTCAGTCATCTCTTTTGCAATTGCAAGATATATCACACAAGTTTTATCAGCATAAGTTGTCAAAAATGAACTAAGTTAATGTTGTCATGGATGCTCTCAAAGTGATTACTCTGCTCTGTTAATAATAGAAAGGATATCAAAACTAAAAGTCTTGGTCAAAGTTTAAGAAGGTTTGATTTTAAGGTTTGTCTATTAGACACTGATTCACCTCTCAGTGTCTATCCATACTCCAACAACAATGTAGATACCTTGGATGTTGTCATGTAATGTAAATCTATAAACTAACATGTAGTGTCCATGAATAGTGTAGGTCTTGATCCTTGAATATGATGTGAAACAATTCTTGCAAATAGATCTTCAATGCTACACTCACAATCTTAGCTCAACAACATGAATGAATGCACTAAAACCCTTGACATGATGAAATGATCTTGAATTTTTGCAATAATACTTTGATAATCTACCTTGAAATTCCTTTTTAATTCTCTATAATGTTCTTGTGAATGTACTCTTATGATCACTTGAATTTCTAGGAGAAACTATGTGAATTAACCCCATATTTATACTAAATTAGGAGATTAACCTCAAAATTCAAACAATTCAAGTTGGCACTAGATCTGGAGATAAACATTATTAAATTCTCACCATAATGAAATTCAAAAAGGGGGTCCTCGTTAATGGATGGCATATTTTCCACCTAGGACGAATGGGTCCCGGCACTATTTTCCAGGACCATTCCTTCAGGAAATGAAAGAACACTGAAAACCCATGTAGAATCTACTAATAAAGGGGGTTCCTATAGAGGGAGGACCCATTCGCCACCTAGGGTGAATAGGTCCTAGCACCAATTTCTAGGACCTTGAATTTTTCCACTTAAATTTTATGCAATTTGAATTATGGATTTCAAGATAGATCTTTGAGAGGTGTCACAAATAAGGCTTAAATTTGAATTGAAGGGGCTAATTAACTCCAATTAGCCACAATTAAATTAAAGGATCCTACATAAATGTGAAAATGTGTTACAACACTCTAAAACACTATAAAATAGGGTACACATTAGGTATATTTTATTAAAAGGGGGCCCAAGATCAAAGTGAATTTGTTACAACACATTACGACATTAAACCTAGGTAAAATTAGGTTAACTCAATGGAGATAATTCCCAAATCAAGTTAGGAAAAAGGATACTTTTTTGTTACATTTTTTAAGCTTTAGTGTTGATGGTATGGAGTTTACGGTTGAGGGTTAAGTGTATAGGCTTTAGGGCCTCAGGTTGAGGGTGTAGGGTTTAGTGTTTAGGGTATATAGTTTAGGGTTAAGGGTTGAGGTTATTGGGTATAGGTTCGAGGCTATAAGGTTTACAATAGAGGGTATAATATTGAGGGTGTATATAGGGTTGTGTGTACATTATATTTCAGAGGATTTTATCTTACACACATTAAGAAAGGGCTTATCTACCATTTATGTCTTTGATGGATATACATCAACAAAAATTATTAATGTTGAATATAATTGAGGCTAATATCTTATGTAGTGTTCACAAGGGTCCAACATAGTTATCAAGCTTAATCATTCAAAGAGAACCTAATTAGTTTGCACCTTTTTTTTTTCTTCCTTCTTATGAAAAATGTGGAGATGAAAATACTTGAGATAGCTAGACCACCTTTGATGTTAATTGTTATATAATTTTTTTTTTATTTATATATATTTAAGAGGCTTATGGTTTATGTCAATAACAATGTATTTTCCCAAGATATAGTAATTACATGTTATTTGTAGGCTTGAAAAATGTATATAACTCCTTTTCATACATAGGGTGTATATACATAGCATTAGATAAAATATCACTACATGTTAGGAAATTAGATGACCACATTGAGGACCAAAACTACTCCAACTGCATATTTGGAGGCATGAACCTCAATTTCAAAGAACTAGTGTACCCATTTGAAAAATACATTTGTATTTATAGGTATTATTCTACATATCTAATAACTCAATGGTAACTTTATAGTGAAAAATTATCCACCTTAAGTTGATCAAAGAGGCCATCAATGTAAGGGGTTGGATACTTATATTCACCCAATTTATCTCTACTATTTGATACTTCTATTCACTAAACTTATCTACCTACCTAAATATTTTACCCTTAGCTCACTCATCCCATGGGTTGTCATTGTCAGTGCAGTATTCTCTATAGATTCAATCTCTTAAAAAAATAATAGATATCAAACATTTTTACTTCAACTTTAAACAATGAATTTTTGATCCCTCCCATTCACCCACATCTATGAGTGGACTAGGAGTTCCTTTTCCTCTTCAAGTATCACTTCTAGGAAGAGGGAATAAGGTAAAGGGTTGAGAGTGTAGGGTTGAGGGTTTAATGTATAGGCCTTAGGTCCTATGGTTAAGGGATAGTGCTTAGGGTGAGATTATATGGTTTAGTGTATAGGGTATAAGACTTAGGGTTGATGATATTAGGTATAGGGTCGAGGGTATTGGGTTTACCGTTGAGGCTATAAGGTATAGAGTTTAGGATTGGTGTTATAGGGTATAGGTTTAGGGTTGACAATATTGGGCATAAGGTATAGGGTATAGGGTTTATGATTGAGGGTATAAGGTATAGGGTTGAGTGTCTAGGGTTGAGTGTATAGGGTATAAGGTTTGTGGTCAAGGATATTGGGTGTAGGGTTGAGGGTATTGGGTTCACGTTTGAGTTTATAATGTATAGGGTTTAGGGTTTAGGGTAAAGGGTTTATGTTTTAGGGTATATGGTTGAGGGTACAGAGTTTAGTCTTTAGAGTTGAGTGTATAGGGTTTAGGCTTTACGGTTGATGATATCGGATATAGGTTATAAGGAATAGGATTTATGGTTGAGGGTATATAACACAAGGTTGAGGTTTGAGGGTTGATTTTTTAAGGTTTAAGGTATAGGGTTGAGGGTTGAGTGTATAGGGTATAGGGTTTAGGGTTTAGGGTTGAGGATATAGTGTATAGGGTTGAGGGTATCACGTTTATGGTTGAAGGTATAAGGAATAGTGTTTAGGGTTGAGGGTATATGGTTTAGGCTCTACGGTTGAGGGTATAGGATTTAGGCTTTAGGACTAATGGTATTGGGTATAAGGTTTAGGGTTTAGGGTTTAGCTTTTAGGGTTTAGGGTTTAGCATTAAGGGTATAAGGTATAGGTTTAAGTGTATAAGGTATAGGTTTAAGAATTGAGGATGTAGTGTTTGGGGTTTAAGGTATGGGTTTGAGGGTATAGGGTTTAGGGTTAAGGGTTAAGGGTATTGGGTAAAGCATTGAGGGTCGAGGTTCAATGGTAGAGGCTTTAGGGTTGAGGTATTGATTTTTGGGTTGAGGGTTTAGCATATTGGATTTAGGATCTATGGTTGAGGGATAGTTTTTAGGGTTGAGAGTATAGGATTAAGTGTATAGGGTATAAGGCTTATGGTTGAGGATATTTGGTATAGGGTCAAGGGTATTAGGTCTATGGTTGAAGGTATAAGGTGTCTATTTAGGGTTTAGGGTGTTTCCTTTAGGGTATAAGGTTGAGGGTATAGGGTCCAGGCTTTAGGGTTGATGGTATTGGGTATAGGGTGGGTATAGGGTTTATAGTTGAGGGTATAAGGTATAGGGTTAATGGTTGAGGGTGTAGGGTTTAGGGTTTAAGGTGTAGCGTTGAGGTTTGATGGTATAGGTTTTAGTTTTTAGGGTTGAGGATATTGGGTATAGGGTCCAGGGTATTGGGTTTATGATTGAGGGTATAGGGTTGAGGGTTGAGGGTTGAGCGTATAGGGTTTAGGGTTTAGGGTTTAGGGTTTAGGGTTTAGGGTTTAGGGTTGATGATACATGGTTTAGGCTTTATGGTTGAGGGTATAGGGCTTAGGCTTTATGGTTGATGGTATTCGGCATAAAGTATGGGGAATAGGGTTTACAATATAGGGTTTAGAATTAAAGGTATAAGGTATAGGAGTAAGGGTTAAGCTTTGAGGGTCTAGGGTTTAGGGTTTAAGGTATAGGGTTGAGATTATAGGGTTTAAGTTTTAGGGTATTGGTTATAGGGTTTAGGGTTGAGGGTTTAAGGTATAGGGTATAGGGTATAGGGTCAAGAGTGTAGAATTTAGGGTCGAGGTATGGATTTTAGGGTTGAGGTTTTAGTGTATAGTCTTTAGCTTCTATGATTAAGGGATAGTGTTCAGGGTTGATAGTATAGGGTTAAGTGTTGTAGTGTCGAAAAATATTGTCTATTACATTTTCACACTTGTTTGGTCCCTTGTGAACTAAATGAACCTAATTGTGCCTTATTTAGGGTGTTGTAAAGTGTTTTCTAGAACTTTGACACTAATCTATGGGTTTCATTAATAAATTGGGCTTCTTTATGCCTTATTTGGCCCTATTTTGCATCCACATGCCTTAATTAATGCATCTTTCTGAGGATAATCTTAACACATATGCAATGGCCAATCATTTTTTATTTTTTGGGATTGTATGGCCCAAATCTAGTGATCTAGGACTCATATTCCACCTTGGGCGTATGAGTCCCACCTAAATTTCAGGGCCCCGATCTGGATTTCAAATCAATCTAAGCATTCTTAAAAATTGTGTCACATAGTCTAACCTAATGGGACTCATATGCCACTTTTTGTGTATGAGTCATGTGTGGCTTAAACCTAAATTAAATTCAAATTCTTGGTGGGATTTTATTCTCCTAGATCTAATGTTGGCTTGGAGTGTTGTAATTTCAGGAAATTTGGCATAAACAAGTATAAATATAAGGCTAATTCACTCATTTTCACCTAGCAAGCAATCAAGTGACCTAAGACTTTCATGAGAGAATTCAAGAGTCTTCAAGAGTTGATTATCAAGTATTTTTGAGCATTATTCAAGTATCAAGTATCATATCAAGCTCATCATGCATCATGTTTATTTTTGAGCTAACACTTGTGATGTAGGGTTTTATGATTCAAGCAAGCATTCAATTCAAGATATACAACATTCAAACAAGATTCAAGATCCACATCCATTGGAGCCATCTCTTACATGCTTGCAACACTTTGTTTCTAGGTTTTATGTGTGATTTGCAGATCTAGGTTGAAGATACATCGAAGAGCAAGATTGCAAACAAGTTTTCAAGTGTGCAAAGTTATCAAAGTTGTCACCTTGTTTACAAGATCACTAAAAGACATCTACAAAGCAGAATTCAACAATTTAGATCCAAAAATCAAATTGAGAAGACAAAGCAGAGGTTGAAGAGTAGATTCTTACTTTGACTTTTTGAAAATTCCAAGCAATCTACTGATATGCCACTTCTAGCGTATCAGTCCCAGTATAGTGGAATTTCTATTTTTTATGTGTTCCAGACTTGTCTCTGCCATATTTTTGTTCCTTCCCAAAAACCCTAATCTAGGACTAGATCACCCAGCCTGGCATATGAGTCCTAGTGTGTATTATATTCAACATTTTTAGCATTTCAGGTCTTCAATCAAGTTTCTATAGATTTCAAGGTGCCCCTCTATACTTTTCCAGTTTAACATTCTGGTTTGCATTTATTTCTAGCTCATTTATTGAAGCTTTGCATATCATTAGGTTTTGACATTAGGTTTTGCATGTTATTTGTCTTTCCAAGCCCTAGCTTGGTGGTGAACCACATTTTAGTCATTAATAATACCCTAGGACATCCCTATTGCATATCTCTTTCCCCTTTCCATCTTTGGATTAAGATCTCTAGGGTTTCCTTGAATGATATTTGGAGAAAAGTGTTGATCTATCTCCAAAAAATAGAGAGACAGTTTTTGACCAATCACTATGGTGACCCTGCATTTAGAACATCTTATTTCTTATTTGGAGTGCATCATAGTCATAGATTTAGCTTGCATTAACTTTGCATTAGGGTTTACATTAGCTAATTGGTATTCTAGAGTTTCTAAATCTTGAATTAGTGAAAGTGCATATAGGTTGCTTTTTTTCATCTTGCATCATTAAATTTCATCTGAAAACTATAATTTCAGTTAGCCTAGACATCATTCAAACTAGAAGACATAATATTCACACGTAATTTTCTGAAAACGGTGCAAAAACCCTAATGTGGAACTTATACGCCCCTCTGGGTGATTTAGTCCCAGTACAGCTAATTTTGCTTGATTTCTAAGTATTTTGTGGTGACTGTTATTCACTGTTCAAATCCTTGAAACACCCTAACTGGGACTCATACGCCCCTCTAGTAGTCACATTTCAAATTTCAAACTACATTTTACAACATTTAAAACTCTATTTTTGTGTTTATGTTTTTTTTGTTAGTTCTTTTGTTTCAGTTTGCAGTATTTCTATTACGTTCATTTCACTACATCTAGTTTAATTTAATTTATCTTGTGATCATTACATCTTGCATTTCCTTGATTGTCCCTTGCATGAGCTTTTCAACTTGGTGTCCTATTTCTAATACTATAGTGAGACGAAGTTTGAGACTCATGTCATCCTGCAATAGCACAATCATCATGGATCTTGGGTTATCTAGCTTTTTCACCACTAGTGTTGATACTAGTTCCCTAGGTATGGACCATACCTTTGACAACTCTTTACCTTCAAGTAGTGTGACAAACGTTGAAACAATGGTTGCTAGTATTTTGTAAGAAAACATAATCCAAATTCATGAATACTTGGAAAACCTATAAAATTAAATAAGTACTGAAAACATTTCAACCACTGCTATCTCTATCATAGATAACATACATTGCATGATTGAAAGTGAAGACAGAATTGATCTTGTGTGTAGCCTAGTTCAATTTTTTGGGAAATGTCTTACCTCAACCACTAGTTTTCCTTTACTTTCAAACAATATCCAAAGTCAGGGATGAACTCTAATTCCTCCTCACACAATAATCACCTCTATTCCTACCTATACCAACCCTTAAGTTACAACAACAATGCAACCTACTAGTAATGCAATTCCTTCCTTGGGTATTTTCGTTAGCATCCCCAGTACATTTGTGGCATCACACATCATATCTCATACCATTTTACCTCCTGTAAGCATCCCATTCACTTGTCCCTTGAACACATATGCACCTCCACCTTACTCACCTCCATCTCAAAATTCAATCAATGATCCTCTCATAAATTAACTTTTGTAAATTGTTTCATCCCTGCAAAAACAAGTTTCCACTATAAACCAAAATCAAAATAGCCAACCTACATATTATGTCAAAAGCAATCCCTTATCCTTGGAGATATTGAGAATGTTGATGCCACAAGGTATAGAATTTCCTAGATTCAAGGAATATGAGGGGACATGAGATCCTACAAACCATTTTTCCACTTATACCGCCCTATTTAGTGACTTTATTCTTGAGGATAAGCTCTTGGCTAATATTTTCCCTAGATACTTGAAGGATACCACCGTAGAATGGTTTTTCTCATTACCAAAAAACTCAATTCATTCATTCAATAAACTTGTTGAGGCATTTATAAACCATTTTCAAGTTCATATGACTCCTAAGATGACCTTAGCCGATTCGATGAGGTGTAAGCAAAAATATGATGAAAAGATTACCAACTTTATTTCACGCTGCCAATCGCTTTATTCCCAAATCAACGTAAAGATTCCCAACCCTCACCTTCAAAGGATGTTCATTGAGAACTTTCAAACTAAGATAGAAGATAAGCTTACCATGATGAATTTTCCCCCATTTTTACACTTGTGTACTTCCCTTAGTGATTATCGAAACTCAGTTAGTAGTCGTGACATAAAATCCACCTCTAGTCATCCTGAGAAGTCTGAATCTACAAACCAAAACAATTACCAATATTTTAGAAAATAGAATAAAGGATTCCTTCAACATAACCCCCCTCAACCAACTCAACATGTCGATACCCAAGTATTTTCTATAAGGAAGACAAATCCTTTCGCATTTGGGGATCCGGTTATGCAATTCACTCCCTTACCCAATACCCTCCATCACATAATGCCACAACTTTTAGAACAGAAAATGATTACCTTGCCTCCCATTAAAACTCTAGATCCTAATAAACATTTACCTATGAACTTTAGATCCAATTCCTATTATCATTATCAATGACAAAATGGACATGACACAAAACATTGTAAGCATCTTAAACATCTTGTGCAAGACCTCACTAATTCTATTCAACTTTCAATCGAAGGTATTAATAATCAAGGAAATAAGTATGTTGCCCCTCCCAACTAAAACTTGCAAATTTTTACCAACCCTATGCCTAATCATAACATTTCATTTGTCAAAGCTAGCGAAATTAAAAAAAATTATGTGATGAATATTGATACGAATGATGACAACAATGATATTGTTCAACAATATCCCATAGATATTGATGAACAAGGTCCTACAGATGATATGGTTGGATTGATTGAGGTTATACCTTGTAAGGGCAGAACTAAAAATCCTCTTAACATTCTTTTCTCATCTAAAGATACACTTAAACATGCACTTGATGGTCCTTTTTGCATAGCTGGTTGAATCTATGATAAGCCCAGTAATGGGATATTAATTGATCTCATCTATGGAGAGAATGTGATCACCAAATAATTCTTACTTGTGCATGAGCTATATCAAGAAACATATGACAAATAGAAAGCATGGATAAAGATGCATAATGGTTTCGCTTGCCCTATGATGGGATTGATCACCCTTCCTCTACAAATAGGACCGAAAACATTATATGTCTCATTCTCCATCGTATCGACATCGGACCAATTCTGTGTAAAGCTTGGTTACCCATGGCTACACTCCATGCAAGCCATCCCGTTGGTTGTGCATAAATTCTTGAAGTTTCCCTTTGACAATGAAATTTTCATTGTACACCATAGTGGCTTTAACCCTTTGTCTTCCCATGGAAACTTTTCATTAGATTTCCTTTGGGATGAGCCTATGGAACCTATTAGACCTTGTGAGGACTTCTTTTTCAAATCCTACAAAAACTTAAGGAAAAATGCATAGAAAAACTAACCCTTACAAACTTTCCTGAACCTATGACCGAGCCTACCATCCTTGACAAGACCATGATCAAACCTAAAGACATTCCAAACAACCAAGACCAACCTAAGACAAATCCTTTACCTATCTCCTATAAAATACCAAGAGATAACGAAAGCAATCCCATCATGCATCCTAAAATAAAATAATTTTACAAAGCTAAAGAGAAACTGGTTGAAAAACTTTCTATGCTTCCTTATGTTCCTCCCCTTAGGGTAGAAGAGAAACCTATGGTTGATAAACCCACTCCTACATAAACATAGCTTTAAAATTGAACTAAAAGAAATATAAATGATAGAGAGTGTAGGCAAAGACATTGTTCCCTTTCTTGAAGGTTAAACAAAGAAAACAACAAAGAAAATCAAAACCCAAACTTGATTGAAGCAAAACATGATGAGTCTCCCCCTTCACCAAAGCAAAAATATCCTATACCGCAACCACAATAGGAAGTAAATCCTTCTTTAGACATTATCATTCGACCTCCTATTATGATTAACTTGGATGACTATGATGAGGTTGCTAAGATATATGAAGAAGTGCATAATGAATTGAATACATTGTTTTCCTCTTATATGAGCTTAAACGACAATTCTCCTAGGGAGAGTGTTGAACTTGGTGATGACCCTAGTGTCGCACTTCATATTGTCCATTTAGCTAGTTGTCTACCTTTGATATATGATGAACACGATTGGGATGTAGATGACCTGCTAATAGGTTGACTCACATGTGCCTTACTAGTCTCTTTTTGTTTCTTTTTTCTGATTACATGTGTGTTATGTGATGCCTTGTACTATTTTGTTAGATATATCTCTCTTTATGACATTCCTCTATGTGTACCTACATTCTTCTCTATGTCATAAATCTTTTATCTTTTCCTTTATCAAGTTGCATTTGTCTTGTGTTTTCCTTTTGGGGATGACGTAAGGCATCGATACATTCATGTCTCTTCCATGTTGACCCAAAATCTTTTCCTTTATCTTTTTGTTGTCTTGTTTTTTCCTTTTTGGGATGACACAAGGCGTTGAGACATTCATGTCTCTTCCATGCTGATACAAAAGGATTTTTATTTGTTTTTTCTCTCTTTTTATCATTCTTATTTTTCCATGACTATTTGGGGAATGATGAAAATTCCAAGCTCTCTAAAAACATTGTAGCAAGAACATACTAACCTTGAATCCATGGATCCCTCATGTTTTTGGAGTTTCATTTTAGGAGAAACACCTCTTTTCCTTTTCATGGCGTAGCTTTATTTGGAAACATATGACTTGGCATAGGGATTTCCAAGTTAGCTCTCATGTCTTCTTTATTGTAATCATTTATCATTTTCTACTTTAAAGTAATTCCTCACAGCATGTTGTTTAGCAATTTCTTTTAATCGGGGCCATACATTGGCATTATTCTTTTGTATTTCATGTTTCATTGTGTATTATTCTTACTTCATGTGATGCATCTTTTTATTTGTGGTGACATTAGATGTGATGTCCCTCAATAGCATGATCTCTCTTAGCATATTATATTCCTCTTAGTGGCTTGATGTGACACACTGCATCCCCTAAGTTGTGAATATTTTATTCTTCTATGTCCTCTCTTGGAGACATTAGGCACAATGTTCCCTAAGGTAAGACCTTACATGAACTAAGAAAAACTCCTTTGAACATATCCTTACACTATGTTGAAAATTTTGGTTATATGGCCACCTTGCATAATACACTTTGCTTGCCTATGTTTCCATCTTGTTTGTTCATGAGTTCCAAGCATACGAAGCTTTGCTTGCCTCATGAAGCTCAAAGTTCATTGTTGTGTGGCACCTTATCAAAGTTATCAGGAGGTATAGATTTGGTCTAGTTGAATGGGAAGCTAAACTTAGGCATGAATTTCCCATAGCCACTTGCTTGTCTATGTGAGCACATACCAGTCGAATGCAAATGTGTCTCACCCTTCTAGATACTCACCTAGCAGACAGCCTAAATTTTTGTTTCCTCGGAGTGAGCATTCATTTTTCAAACAAACAACTTAGATCTGATCCACAATATGCGGGACAAATGGTTGAAGCTTGATCCACCCCCAACTTTTGTTTTATTTGCATCTTTCTTTATGTCTTTGGTAGTGCATTCTTGTACCTTGTTGTTGCTACTTATATCCTTTTCATGTGTGTTATTTTGTGCCCATGTTGGTTTGTCATAGGATCTTGATCCTGAGGGCTTGTGCAACCCTTTTGATCATTTTCATCCTATCTTACTGTAATTGGTACATTTGGACCCCTCTTGATGTGTATCTCATCTACTTTAGTGTGATTTTGAAGCAAGTTCCTCCTCCCACTAAAGTGGGGGCTAAATGTAGTGTCAAAAAATATTGTTTGTTACATTTTCACATTTTTTGGGCCCTTGTGAACTAAATGTACCTAATTGTACCTTATTTAGGGTGTTATAAAGTGTTTTATATAACTTTCACACTAATCTAGGGTTTTAATTAATAAATTGGGCTTCTTTATGCCTTATTTGGCCCTATTTTTCATCCACAAGCCTTAATTAATGTATCTTTCTAAGGATAATCCCAACACATATACAATGGCCAGCATAAATTAATGTTTTTGGATTGTATGACCCAAATTTACTGATTTGGTACTCATACACCACCTTGGGCATATGAGTCCCACCTAAGTTTTGTGGCTTCGATCTAGATTTCACATCAATATAAACATTTCTTGAAAAATATGTCTCATAGCCTAGCCTAATGGGATTCATACACCACTTCTAGTATATGATTCCTGTGTGGCTTAAACCTGAATTAAATTCAAATTCTTGGTAGGATTTTATTCTCCTAGATCTGATATCAGTTTGTAGTGTTGTAATTTTGGAAAATTTGGCATAAACAAGTATAAATACAAGGTTGTTTCATTTATTTTCACCTAACAAGAAATCAAGTGACCTAAGAATTACATGAGAGCATTCAAGAGTTCACAAGAGCATTCAAGAATCTTCGAGAGTTGATTATCAAATATTTTGGAGCATTATTCAAGTATCAAGTATCATGTCAAAGTCATCATGCATCATGTTTTTTTTTGAGCTAACACTTGTGATGTAGAGTTTTATGATTCAAGCAAGCATTCAATTCAAGACCTAAAACATTCAAGAAAGAGTCAAGATCTGCATCCATTGGAGCCATCTCTTACATGTTTGCAGTAATTTATTTCTAGGGTTTGTGTGTGATTTGTAGATCTAGGTTGAATATGCATTGAAGAGTAAGATTGGAAAGAAGTTGTCAAGTGTGCAAAGTTGTCAAAGTTGTCACCTTGTTTACATGATCACTAAAAGACATCTACATAGCAGAATTCAACAATTTAGATCCAAAAATCAAGTTGAGAAGATAGAGTAGAGATTGAAGATTAGATTCAAACTTTCACTTTCCAAAAATTCCAAGCAAGACTGATACGCCACTTTTGGCATATGAGTCCTAGTATAGTGGACTTTCCAATTTTCAAGTGTTCCAAGCTTGTCTCTTCTAGATTTGTGTTCCTTCCCAAAAACCCTAATATGGGACTAAATCGCCCAGCCTGGTGTATGATTTCTAGTGTGTATTAAATTCAATTATTTCAGCATTTCAGGTCTTCAATCAAGCTGCTACATATTTCCTGGTGCCCCTCTGTACTTTTGCAGTTTACCACTCTGGTTTGCATTCATTTTGTTGGGTGAAAATTATGTAATCCCTTTTAATAGATTACAAAACTTGATTTTAGCCACAACTGTGTGACATACAATCTCTCCTCTAAAAAAGGGGAGGAACCCTTCTTACGGCTTATTGAAACTAAGTAAAACTAATTAAGCATTCACAATGATGTACACTACGATTAAGAGATGGGGGTGTGTCACATTCATAATTCTCCCTTTTTTCAGAGAATATGTTTTATAATGCTTCACGGTTTTGAGTTCTTGATTCAATATAACTTCAAACTAAAAACAAAGTAGTAATTCTGATATTCTTATCTTGTTGAAGAAAAGACCAAGAATACCAGCATAATAATGATAGATGCTAAAACAAGAAAACTCATGAAGGCACAAAGTCATTTTCTAGATTTCACCAATGAATCCTTTGAGATATATAACCAACATTGTATTAGAGGCACAAAGTCTTCTAGATAATCCATAATAGATCCATGAACAACATGAAAAAATAAAAGAACAAAATCTTGTAGAGAGTTCACCAACAACATTCAATCAAATAACATAAATTCAAATAAAAGAGTGTAACACAAATTTTACATGGATTTACGCAAAGCCCTTTATATCTCAATCACTAATTATTGCCAATCTCAATCAAATCCAAAAGATAATTGATTCCAACACAAAGTCTGGTATGCAACTTTCATCTTTATTGATCAAAATAGATACACAAAGATGAACACAAAGTTTCATGTATTTTCTTCTCAAAATGGGCTGCACTTCATTGCTAAAGATAAAACATAAAATATTACAATAGGATCCTCTCATATTTATAGATAGGAGAGGAGAGAAAAATTAGGAAAATCATAATAGAAAATCTGGGAGCAAATCTAGGAAAATTTGACATAACTAATTGACTTATTCCAAAAATGCCATCCACCTTTATAGGAAGACATCTTTGTTTTTACATGTAATTACATTTCTCAAAAGGACATATAAGATATCGAGAACTATTTACAAAATGTGTAAATGAACGCAACAACTATCTAACAAAGGAGATGAAAAGAAGTCTTCATGGTTCCTTGCATTGGCTGTGGAAGTCTTCATATCTCTTCTTTGTCCCAGGATGAATGCCTCATCTGGACCAACAGTGTAATCCACTATGGTGTGAACTCTGGTGATTGATCTTTTGGCAGATGAGTGAAGCTTCTTGCATCTGTCAAGGTGTGTCTTGAGATTATCAAGAGAAAGTCGTAAGTCACAAATTGCATGCATGGAGGTCTTTGAAAATGTGGCATCCTCTACTTTATTCATGATGGCTTCCTTGTAGATCCGTGAAATTTCACTGGTCGGGAGCAAAATATGGTCTTCATCAAGGAGCTTACCTGGTAACTCCTTAATTTAATTTTCTAGGATAACACGATGTCCTTCTAGATCTTCTTGTAATTGGTTGATGTCTTTGATAAGAGACTTCATCACTTGGATGTGATGCTTGAGGGATTCTCTTACCTCCAGATTTTTCTCTTTGTCAAGAAATACCTCAAATTTTACCATCTTACTCATCTTTTCCTCTTTCATTCCTGACCAAAATGAGAGGCATTTGTCCATTTATTTTTCTCTTGGGAAAGTATTCTTTCTTCTTTATTGAGCTTTGATTTTAGCTTGGCTATTAGAGTGGCCTTCTTATCTATAGTAGTTATAACATGTGAACCATGTTCTATCATTTCATCAATGAAATAATATGCCTTACCCTTGGAGGCAAACTTCTCTACCTTTTCTATTGTTGGCTCATCAACGCTTACCATAGTCAAAGGTTGTACATTTCTTGAAGAGCCTGCTAGTTTCCTCTAAATAGTTGCACAATTCTCGGCCTTCTCCTTGTACACATCTCGAGCTTGTTCCATCTTTTCAAGCCTTCCTTCTAATGCATCTATGACCAAATGTGCACCTGCCTTTGCTCTTTCATTTGTCACTTTGTCGAGCTAGATTCTCATGACTATGTAGTCCTCCCTGTTAACATCACCTTCTTCTTTTGGGGTAGACCAATCTCTACAAACTTATGACCAATTTTGTCAACATGAAGCCTTGAGTGAACTTTTTCCTTTTTCTTCCCCTTGGCTTTTGGAGGGGCTATCTCTTCAAGATCAAGCTCTTCTAGAGAGATCATTTTTTTCTTTCACTTCGATAATTGAGAGACCAACCAAGGAGGAAGGGAGGAAGTATATGCTTCTTGACTTACCGTCAACTCTTTTGTCGCAACTACTTCTGTAGAAATGATTGGTATGGTAACAATTGGGGCAGTATCTATCATGATTTCTCTAGTAGACTACATACCAAGTTGACTCATTAAAGACTCATTCATAAATCTATCAAATTCAGCTTCAGATGAAACATCAAAAGATGGAGATGAAAAACTTGGGATGTATGAAGGAGAGACTGACAAGACATCAACAGTTTGTGTGTTTGAAATTATAGGGGAAGTGGAAATCACGGTCAATGCTATAGGGGGAAGATAAATGTCCACTGCATGTGTGCTAAATTTTGGATGAGGTGAAGTAGGGGGGAGAGGTGGAGGAGTGTTAGGATTAGGAGGTGTATAAGGAAAATTTGAGGTAACGGGTGATGATGTATGAGGAAGATCTTCAACAATGTTTTCATGTGGAGATAGAGATTGTTCATCGTCATGCCCAGGTTCTTCCTCATTACCTTCCTTTTCTCCTTCATATTTTTTAGACTCCTCTTCTTCTGTAGAATCTCCTTCTTTTGTAGACTCTTCTCCTTTGGATTCTTCAATTTTGTTTCCTTCTTCTTCTTCAGAATTTTGTTCCTTAGAAACAAGTTCTTTCCTTGTTGCATGTGTAGGTTTAGATTTTATTGCCTCATGTTCTTCAATAGTTTGTGTAACTTTCTTACCAATGGTGAACTTGATTCTAGGACCTTTTTGAGAAGAAGGAGTAGCCTCTTGTTTATTATTTGCATTAAGTTATGGTCATTGACTAGTTTCTACTCCTGATGCTTCTCCTTTTGATTCGGTCTTGAAAGATTTCATTTGGAAACTGTGTTTATGCAGCCATTATATTGTGTTGTGCAAGATGGGAGCAAGCCTTTCCTTGATAGAGAAACTTTCCTTTTTATACCATTGAATCAGAGGTAAGGGCCTCTTAGCAATCTCGTCTTCTTCATAAGCAGAGTTTAGGATGTTTCCAGGATCTTGGAAATCCTCTGGTAGATCAGCTACACCCAGCTCTCTGATTTGCTCTATTGTTAGCCTACAAAATTCAATTTTGTTGATGTCTTCTTCATCCTTGCAATCTTCCCCTATGTCTTCAAAGCGGTAGACATGTCGGTGATCTTTCTTCAATTTCCTCTTCACATCTTGGTAGTCAAATTCAAATCTATATTTGTATGTTTTGATAGTTATGACTTGTATTTTTGCATAGACTAACTTTTCCTTTTGCACACTGTGAACAATATACCTTATGATTATCGAAGGGAACTTGAAACTTGATTTTTGAATTCTCATGCATTCCTTATGGATTGAAATCAACTATTTGTACAACTCCATGAGTATCCACTTATTTGTTGGATATCTGGGCAACATGTATGGACACCCAATATAGAAAAGCACTCTCATATAGATGAAATTTGGAAATTGAAAAAAGATACACCTAAATTTACTAACCACTTTGTATGCCTCGCCCGATACTCTCTTATTTTCAAGAGTTGGATCAAAACTGAAAAGTAGGGGTGTAAAGAAAGCATTGATGACCCTCGTGAAATGATGAAGAATTTCTCTTAATTTAAACTGATAAAAATACTCATACATAGGTATAGAATGTTTGTTTCCCTTTGTGGATAGCCCTATAAATTGCCTCATTACTATGGAAACATACACCAAATAAGAAGTCATGTAGAACTTTAGAATGGTTGGCATATTTATCAACTGATCGTGAATTTCATCACTGGTTTGAGTCCCCCAATCAATATGATCTTTCTTTCTCTTGATGATACAGATATATTCATACATTCATTCCTAAAAATGGGATAGCAATCCTTTAACCTTGCTCAAGAGAGTAATCATATCCCTAACATCTTTAAAATCACTCCTAGGAAGCCCCTTTGTCCATCTTGAGATAGTAGGCCTAGATGTTTTCAACCATTGACTATTAATCAAATTTTTAGCCTTAGTTGGATCCTGATCATAAACCTCTTGTGCCTATTGCATTGATATTTTTGTATATTCTTCCATGTCATGAACCTGGAAAATAATATCAAAGAATTCAGGATCTAGTCTCATCATGACTTGCCCCGAGGAATCTATTATACTTCTGGTATCTCTGATGTAGTGAGATGCAACCTGAAGGAAAAACTCTGTATTATGAGCAGAAGTCGGGAATGTGGATACTATGTGCAAATTTTTATGGAAAATAGCTCTTAAGTTTTCTTCTAGGGGATTTTGCTCAATTTTTTTCACAAAATCTTCAAGGTCTTCATGACCAATTTTAGTTTATTTAATTTCATCCACCTTTGAGATCACCACGGTAGGCGGAAAGAAACCCTGATATTTGTATTTCATCTTTCCCTCTTTCTTAGAAGATGATGGAGGCTTATTTGTTGTCATCTAGAAGCGAAGGGGTCAAGGGATATCACCTTCTTGGATCACCTAATGAGATCTTCAGAGGAACTGCAAGAATAGTAAATTAATAGATGTTAGGAGAAAATGTAGTGTTGGGAAGCGTGAGGCAAGAAAGAAACTCATAGAAAGTGTGAATGAGCTATTTTGCAAAAAAAATGGAGCATTGGCAAAGAAATGAGGTTCAGAGCACAAGCGAAGTGATTTCAAAGTGTTAGAAAAAATAATTGTTTTTTGTGTAGGAGCATTGAAAATCAATGCTCCTACACTTGGGATATGGATTTGCATGTAGGGGCACTGAAAATCAATGCTCTTACATGCCTTTTAGCACTTGGGAAGTATTAGTGCAAGGATTCTATTTTTTAGCGCTAGTGCATGTGGGAAATATTAAGTTCATGCTCAGGTGCTGATTTTTAGCGCTCAAGCATTTTCACTTCTTTTTTTTTTTAGAGTTGAAAGCTCAAGCAGGACTTTTCACCACTGCAGCATTCTAGCGAGGAGAGGAACTCCATGTAGGAGCGGTGATTTTCACCGCTCCTACATCTGGGAGTTAGGGAAAAACCTTAACAAAACGACAGACATTTTCACCATTTATAGAAACAAGGGTGAGATTCTTATAAATGAAACAACACTAAATTTCGTCACTCATTCATTCAATGGAGAGGATGACGAGTTTGTTTAAATGGTCAAGCAATATACTTCAAAATCAAAACAAGGTGGGAGACTTAGTGAGAGGCACTGATTTTTGGTGAGAGATTATCAAAAATCACCAGTAGAAGAAAATAGCAAAAATAAAAGAACTGTGAGGACACAAAAATAAAACCATGGTGAAAGCTTTCAAGAAATCAAAACCTGGGCGCTAGAAATTAAAACAAATGAAAGAATCAAAAACCCTAATCAAAGGAAAGAAAAGAATCGAAGATAGAATAAAATCAAAGAGGAAAAAACATACTTGGTAAAAATGCAAAACCCTAGATCAGATATGTGAAAAATCTCCAAACTTGAATTCACTATGGTGATGGAGTTTGACTAGGCGAAGAGGAAGGATGAATGGAGGAGTAGAATGAAAAGAGATTAGTTTAAAATTAACTTATAAAATTATTTAGGAAAGACTCAAGTGAACTTCATGTCTGCATTAATGAGGGCATACAAAGTGGCGAAAAAGATGCATGAGCGATGAAAATCACTGCTTGTGCATCAACTAGAATTCAAACACCAAAAAGTGTGCAAGCAATGATTTTCATCGCTCGTGCATTTTTGGTAGATAAACCAAAGTGTAGGAGCACTGATTTTCTATGCTCCGACACTTAGAGTTTGAAAATTTACAAAGGCTCATGTTGGAGAGATTATTTTCAGCACTCTGACATGAACCACAATTTTCACTAACTCTCAAAGGTTGAGAGTTAACAAAGATACTCATTTTGAAGCTCTTTGAAAGAAAATTAAAGGGGAACACTCAAATGGACTGTTTGAGGTTTTGGAATGCACATCGAGGTGAATTGAAAATTACCCTTGTTTTGCACTCTTGAAGTACATGGAACTACGAAACAGACAAGTTTCATACGTGGTTATACCATGAATCTGGCATGCAGCTGGATTTGAGGATAACAGTTGGCTGCAATTGGGGAGATTCTTTCAGTCATTCTTAGAAATGATTTAAGGGAGTAGAACTCCAAAATCAAGTGCCTTCATCCATCCATTTGGCATAGAGTCAGGTGATAAAAAGAAAAAGACTCAAAAACAAAAAGACCCAAAGACTAATTAAAATATTTACATTTGAACACCTGTCACCTTATTGTGTAAAGTGTTTGAGATGTTTTCCAATATGCGGAAGAGAAAATGGTGTTCCATCCTCGTATTCCAATAGGAAACTACTTTCACCATGCAGCTAATGAACTTTGAATGGTCCATTCCACAATGAATCAAACTTCCCATGCATACCTTTCAATTATCTTTGCTTGTCCCATAAGAGAATGAGATCACCAATTTAAAAATCATGAGACTTGGCCCTCTTATCAAAAATCTTCTTGACTTGTTCCTAATTCTCCATGATTCAGTTAGCCACCTGAACTATTTTCTATTCCAACTCAGAGAGATACATTATCCGCTTGTCGACTGAATTATCAAAAGTCGCATCCTCAATGGCCTTAGCCAATTTGAGGGCTGGAAGTTCTAAGTTTATGGGAATTTTTGCATTCAACCTTTACAAGAGTTGGAAAGGATACATACCAATCACCCGCTTTGGAGTTATTTTTTCTTCCCACAAAGCATCATAAAAAGCTTTATGCCACAAACGTTGATTCTTGTCTACAAGCTTGCGGATTATAGTCACCAAATTTGTATTGCTTGATTCGGCCTGGCCATTACCTTGTGGGTAATATTTGGATGAATGAGACAAAGTTATGCCATGTTCACAACAAAACTCAGTTATCTCACTTGACAAGAAAGTAGAAGCACTCTTAGCAACAATTTTGTTCGACACACCGAACATGGAAATGATAATTTATTTTAAGAAACTGCATACCACTTTTGAAGTAGCATGCTTAGCCAAAATTTCCTCCACCCACTTGTTGAAGTACTCAGTCATAGTTAGGACATAGGTGTGTCTCACACTTGAAGGTGGAAGTATTGCACCGATGAAATCAATTCCCCACTGCTGAAAGGGCTCTTCAATAACAACTAGTTTTAAAGGCAAAACTGCCAACTTTGGCTTACCTACGAATTGTTGACATAGTTCGTATTTACGCACCCAAGAATACACATCTTGAAAGAGTGTAAGATAGTAGTAATTTTCTCTCACAATATTGTGAGTGGTAATTGGCATTGAAAAGTGTCCACATGCTAAGTCATGATATGACTTCAACAATCTTTCATGTTGTTCTTTATCAACACAGCCTAGGAAAGTTCCACCCAATGCACGTTGGTACAAACCATTGTCCCATAAGAAAAATTTTGTTGACTTTAGTTTGATGGTCCTTTTCTCTTTTGGAGCCAAATGATCAGGGCATTCCCCATAAGTGATAAAATGGGCAATGTTGGAATACCACTCATCAGTTGTACTAACGAATACACCATTGGAAGTTCACTTGGATCTAACTCCCCAATCTCTGAAACTTCTCCATTTGGATCATTTTCAATAATGATTTGGCACAAACCTCTCCCACGTATTAGCTTGGTAGGTTTGATGTCCAAGTCATATTCTTGAATCTTGGCAATCTAATTGCCTCTTTTTGTTCCAAACTCCTGTTTGTCAGAATAGACTTAACGATTGAATCTGGAACCAAGACTGTAACATGGCTATTAAGAATGTAGAACCAGAAATTTTTAACAGCCTTGACCATAGCAAAAGTATGTTTTTCCATGTGGGAATATTTCAATTCATAATTCTTTAGAGGAAAGCTCATGAATGCAATCAGGGATTCAAAACCCTCACTATTTTACTATACCAAAATTATTGAAAGTGTATGCTTAGAAGCATAACTCTACATGATGAATTCCTTTATGTAGTCTGGGCAGACTAACACTGGTGCATGAGCAATAGCCTCTTTGATATCGTCGAACTCAACTTTTCCTTCTGACGTCCAATGAAAAGTGGTAGTGCCTTTCATCATATTAACAATATGACGAGTCTTATCTACCAAATATGGAATAAATATCCATAGAAAATTTATTTTTCCAAAGAAGGAATGAATAGCCTTCTTACTTGATGGTAGAGTGAGTGATTTGATACTTTTAACTCTTTCTGAGTCAATCTTGATACCTTCTATGAACACTATGTGACCAAGAAGTTTACCTTTTGTAACCCAAAAACTTGACTTCTTGGGATTCAAGGAAATACCATATTGTCAGTATGCTTCCAAGATTTTCTTTAGATGATAAAAATGTTCATGACGTTTTTTAGAAAAAATCGTAAGATCATCAAGATATACTACAATGAACTTACCTAGAACATCATGAAAATCCAATTCCATAGCATGTTGTAATGTGGCACCAATATTTATGAGACCAAAAGGAATCTTGCAATATGCAAAGGTACCCATGGCATTGTGAAGGTCGTCTTGTGTTGCTCACTTGAATTGACTTCAATCTGGTTGTAACCAAAAAAACCATCCAGCATGGAGAGCATTTCAAACTCGGGCATGATTTGAAGAACCTAATCCATTACTAGGAGAGGATAATTATCTTTGAGTGACAGTTGATTCAAATTTTGGAAATCCACACAGATATGGTTCTCGCCATTCTTCTTACAAATGGGAACAATATTTTCTATCCATGTTGAATGGTGGATAGGGAATATAATTTGGGCATTCAACATCTTTTGAAACTCTGCAAGAATATAATTTGGGCATTCAACATCTTTTGAAACTCTGCAAGAATATAATTTGGGCATTCAACGTTGATCCTTACTTACCACGTCCCATTCAAGTTGGAGAGCCATCCAACGAAGCTCCTGAAGTCATCATCATACCTAAGATCAAAGAAGAAGAACCTGAAATCAAGTTAGAAGAACTTGAAATTCAACCAGGAGCAATGGGTGACAACAACAACAACAATAAAACTAACAACAATCGCAATTGGAGGCGAGAGATCCCGTTGTCTTGGGGCAATCAAATTGGAACTTTCGCCTTGGCGGTAAATCATGAACTACCTAAGGGATCGACAAAGCAGTTCCCACTATTCCATGGAGATGGAACACAACATCCTGATGACCATGTTTCAGCTTTCTCAAGAGCTTGCGGCGTCTTGCACGTCACACATGAAGATGTTGCAGTACGTCTCTTCGTCGAGACCCTCAACGGTGATGCAGCTGAATGGTTCCACCACTTAGAACCAGGTTGCATTACAAACAAGGTCACTATGAGTGACAAGTTCTTTGCAAGGTTCAAGCACGCAGAAGATAGTCACCGATTTTTCTCTCAACTATCCAACACGAAGATGGAAGCTCATGAGCCAATGAGAGAGTTTCTGGCAAGTTTTAATCACCTTGTTACGTGTATCTCACACACGCTTGATCCATCACATGAAATTCTGATGAGAAGTTTTGTTAATTCTCTTCCATCTGAGATAGCCTTCTTCCTCAAGTTGGCTAATGAAACAGAATTAGAAAATGCACAACAAGGCGCGATGGAGATGGAGGACAACATGATCACTAGTGGAAAAATAAAGGATGATTCTATCAGGACTTTAGTTCAAAGTTTTGTTAATCCACTATTGCAAAAGGTGGAAAATGAAATGACTATTCTCAAGAGGTAGTTGCCCACTCAGCTTGCCCCACCTGCACCACTTGCATTACCAGCACTGCCACAATATCAAGCTCTGCATCAATAGCCATTCCAACCAAGGAGGAACAACTTCCTGCCTTTCAACAACTTCAAGCCACGAGGGCCACCTCCACCAAGGCAAGCGGCTGATAATACACATAATGTTGTTTTTTTCTCTTTTCATGATACCAACGAACATACTGGCTCTTCATGTCCTGAGAATTTGAGGATGACTCAGATCATGGGTTTTTCTGAAACTGCACAAGAATTGAACTGTGTACCTGCTCCTAGTTTGAATGTTGTCTTACCTCAAATGGACAACTTTGATGGTGACTCCGCAACGGGATACTTAGAAAGTGAACCCGATGAAGAAGAAGAAGAAGAAGAGGATCCCCATCATTACTCTCTTGTCATGAATCCCAAAAATCATATATCTCCTATGTTCACACGAAATCAACATTACAAAGCATAGGATGAAGAGAGACTGAAGGTACAAAGAGAAAAAGAAAAAGTGAAGGAAGTAGCTTCTGCTTCCAAGTCTTCTCAGGAGAATGTAAGTACTCAAGATTGAAATTTTGATATAGTAGACTCCTTGATGAAGAACAAAGTTCATATTTCTCAACTAGAATATCTCCAAGATCACGCAGACCAAGTCGATCAACTTCTCAAGTTCGTAAAGAAAGGACCAGCCAAGCAGCCAACATTGCTCGAGTCATTTGTTCCAGCGGGAGACAAACCCAAGCCCTTCTATATTTCTCCATACATGGGAGGTTACAAATTGAGAAATTATATCATTGATTCAGGAGCCTCAGATAGTATCATGTCACTTCAAGTGATGAATTCTTTAGGACTATCATGCACCAGCATGAAAGACAAATGTTACTCACTAGAGTCCAAGTCGGTACCATTAGTCGAACAGTTGAAAGATGCTCAAGTAAGGTTGGCGACTTTTCTAGAAAAGAAGATTATGATGACCATCTTGATAGCTGACATCCCAGCTAGCTATGCGATGCTAGTAAGCTGAAGTTTCTGCAAGGACCTCGGTGGAGAAATACAAATGGATTGGACTTCTGCGACCATTCCAGTAAAGGAAGGAACTTTCAAGCTAGAGTCGGAGCTCAAGTCTAGATTTGCGGTGGTGAAGTCTCAAGATCCGCAAGCACAAGTTTTATTCCAAGAATTTGGTCCTGGGCCTTATGTGTTGCTGGAAGAAATAAATGATGAAGCAGATCAAAACCGTGAACTCATCAAAGGGAAGTTCACAAAATAAGAAAAAGGAAAGAACAAGATGTACCTCGAAGGAAAATTCATAGAAAATCTAGAAATGTGGACCATGCAATTTGATGGGTTTTTCTTTACTATCGGTTCAAGGGCAGGAGTTGTCTTAATTTCTCCCAAAGGAAAGTTGTATCTGTTTGCATATTGCTTGCAATTCAAATGCACGAACAATACAGATGAATATGAGGCACTTTTGTTAGGTCTCAAGAATGCTCGAGATTTGGGTATTAAGCAACTTAAAGTCGAAGGTGATGTCGAGTTGATCGTCAAACAAGTCAGAAATCAGTATCAAGTAAGAAAAGATTCCCTTCGAAGTTATAAAGATAGGGTCTGGAATGCAATTCATTGGTTTGAAGAATTTGATATTAAGTATCTTTTGCATGCATAAAATAGCAAAGCAAATGCTCTCGCAGTTTCTACTTCTGTTTTCATACCAAATGCTGATTTTCGTCAGAGTGCATTTGCTATTGAACTCATACATAGGCCCAATGCTCTTGATAACAACCAAAAATGGCAAGTTTTCAATGATGATGATCACATCAAAGAATTTCTCACTATGCTAGACAACTTTGAAAGCTTCTTCTTTGAAAGGAGTTCATTTCCTTTTAGAGAATCAATAATTGAGGATTCCAAGGTAACCGATTCAGGCGTTATCCAGTTGCAAGGAAATCATATTTCCAAAGAAGAAGTTTCCTTAGAAGATGTTTTTGACAGAAAAGATAGACATAAAGAAGATGTTGAATCTTCCAAGGAAAAGGATTTTATATAGTTGAAAGGAAACAATATTCTTGAAGGTTTAGTTTCCTTCAAGAATATTTTTGATAGACATGACAGGTGCATCCAAAATCAAATAGATTCAGGTGATAAGACTTTTGCCGAATATCATTCAGTAAACATTGGCACTGAAGACAAGCCTCGGCTTGTAATTTTGGGCAATTGTTGTACATTAGAAGAGAGTGAGAAGTTGATCGCCTTATTCAAATAGTATCGAGATGTTTTTGCTTGGTCCTATGAAGATTTGAAAGTCTTCAATCCTACAGAATTTCTCACACAATTCCTTTGAAACCCGATGCTAAGGCTTTCAGACAAAAGAAGAGGCATTACAACCCGCTCGTTCAAGGTATGATTTATGTTGAGATTCAAAATATGGTTGATGCTAAGATCATTTTTTTGATACATCATTCTACTTGGGTATCAAACATAGTTCCTATACGAAAGAAAAATGGAGAAATCAGAATCTGTGTTGATTTCAGGAACCTAAATCAGTCTTCTCTGAAGGATAATTACCCATTGTCGATCATGGATCACACCCCACAAACTATCACTGGGTCATAAATGCTATCATTACTTGATGGTTTTTCTGGGTACAATCAAATTGCAGTTGCTGAAAATTATCAGTTTAAGACCGCATTCATCACCCCATGGGGAACATTTGCATATGAAAGGATGCATTTCGGTCTTATTAATGCAGGTGCAACATTCCAGAGAGAAATGGATTTGGCATTTGGATATTTGAAGAAAAAAATCATTGTGGTCTATCTAGACAATCTTACTATTTTCTCAAAGAATTGGAAAGATCATTTCTCCCACTTATTAGATATCTTTGAAAGGTGCAAGTACCATCATATCTCTCTAAATCCTAAGAAGTCTATCTTTGCAGTGACTGAAGGCAAGCTACTCGGTCACATTGTTTCAAAGGAAGGAACCCAAATTGATCCAAGTCAAGTTGAATCTATCAGAGATTTATCTCTTCCAACCAGCAAGACAGGACTTCACTCTTTCTTCGGTAAAGTGAACTTCATACGAATATTTGTACCAGATTTCTCTGAATTAACAAAGGAAATATCTTCCATGATGAAGAAGAAGTCCGCTTTCAAATGGATGGAGGAAGGAAAGAAAGTGTTCATTGCAATCAAAGAAGCTATTAGTTGAGCACCAATGTTGGTTCGTCCAGATTTTGAAAACAGTTTTATTCTTTACTATTATGCATCGGAGCACACTATGTCGGCAATATTAACACAAAAGCTGAATGAATAAACAAAATCTCCTTTCACATTCATGAGTAGCAGTTTTAAGGCCAGTGAAACATGGTATTCTCAAATTGAGAAGAACGCGTATGTGGTGGTCTAGGCTGTCAAAAAATTTAGGTTCTACATCTTGAACTCCCATACAATAGTCTATGTAACTGATCCAGCAGTGAAAAGTGTGTTAACACAGCAAGAAATGGGCTCTAAGAGAGGCAACTGGGTTGCAAAGGTTCAAGAATATGACCTGGAGATTCAACCAACCAAACTCATCTGTGGGAGAGGTCTATGTCAATTGATAGCTGAAGATGGTGATAAGAAGCTTCAAGAGAAAGTTATACCAGAACTTGAGCTCGAAGAGAAAGAAGATCTTCCTATGGTCTTACTGGTCGAAACCATAGGAGAATGGTTCACGGAGATTTGGTATTACCTTACATATGGTGATTGTCCACATCACTTGGATAAGCAACAAAGGAGGACATTCAAGTTGAAAGCCCAGAATTATGTGATAAGGGGCAATATTCTATACAAGCATGGGCTTGATGGAACATTTTTGTTATGTGTCACCAAAGACCAGCAACAGTGTTTGTTGGAATATTTTCATGATCAAGCATGTGGAGGTCACTTTTCTTCAACAGTGACAACTTTTAAAATTTTGTGAGCACAGTTATTTTGGCCGACTATGTTTTGTGATGCATACGAATGGGTGCACAAATGCTAGTTGTGTCAGTAGTTTGTTGGCAAGATGAAGTTAGCAGCCATTCCTCTCAGGCCAATTATTATAGACGCTCCATTTCAGCAATGGGTCATAGATTTTGTTGGTCCTATCAATTCACGGTCTACTAAGGGTCATAATTATGTCCTTACAACCACATATTACTTCACTAAATGGGTTGAGGTCATTCCAACTAAGCGAGCTACTTCTGAAGTGGTGTGTGACTTCTTAAAGGAAAATATTGTTTCACGCTTCAGAGTACCTCGCAAGATTGTGACAGTCAATGCATCATGTTTCTCATCAGAGGAACTACTAGAGTTCTATTTTGATCATGACATCACATTAGCTCATTCATCAGATTATTACCCGCAAGGTAATGGACAGGACGAGTCGTCAAAAAAGAATATAGTCTCAATAGTGCGTAAGTTAGTTGATGTTAATCAACGAACTTGGCATAAGAAGTTTACGACGCTCTTTGGGCTGACTGAATCACTCCCAAGAGAGCCATTGGTACTTCACCTTTCATCATCATGTATGGTGTAGAAGCTATGTTCCCCATCACACTAGAGTTGTTTGCTTTACAGCTGGCGACCATAATGGAGGATGGAGAGTTTGCAAATCCGATTGAAAAGTGCATTATGCTCCTGACAAAGCTTCAAGAGGAAAGAGTGGAGGTAGTAGATAGAATCACCCAACATTAGGAATGGTTGAAGAAAATTTTTGACAAGAAAGCTCACCAGCGAGATTTCGAGGTCGGTGATCAAGTCATGTTGTGGGATAAGAGACGTGAGCCCAAGGGAATGCATGGAAAATCTGATTCCTTGTGGTTGGGGCCGTTCAAGATCCCTGAGTTCATTGGGGAGAATACTTATGTTCTCTCGCACTTGGATGGAAGACTCCTACCGTTGCCTCACAGTGGACAATACCTGAAGCATTTTATCCCTTCAAGAGTGGAGTGAAATTTATGTAAATAATCTTTTTATGATTTAGTAATGTGTTCCCCTTTCTGTAATTTTTCCTTTCGTAATGTTGTGTTTCCCTTTCTCGTAACAGTTTCGTCATGTTTTAGGTGATTCTTAGGGAAAGTCCAACTCTTAGGTGATGTTAGAAATCCGGTCATGGGTGATTCTCAGGGAAAGTCTTGCAAATAGGTGATTAGGATGTAATGTTGACTTTGATACCCAATGGACAAGGCATTGGTCTAGCTTGAAATCCAGAGATTCTACAGTTCTACTATGCCAAAAGTATCTGACATGGTCCCCAAACGGAGCCAATGT
Organism: Sequoiadendron giganteum; assembly: GCA_007115665.2. Lineage (NCBI taxonomy): Eukaryota > Viridiplantae > Streptophyta > Pinopsida > Cupressales > Cupressaceae > Sequoiadendron > Sequoiadendron giganteum. Next base: position 262,772,106 of record CM021110.1, on the reverse strand, counting down.
TGTACCCAAAATTAATTTTTTTGCTACACTTAGGCATTTTGAAGAAATGAGTCAAAATACTATTAATTTTGTCAAAAAGGTCAAAATTGGGGTTTGCATGTCTTGCATCAGGGTCAAAAACTTAGAAATTTCAAAATCAGGCAATTCGGGTCAGTTCAAAATGATCAAACCTACAATACCCAGATTTCAGTTTTTCATCCCTAAATTTTAGGAAATTTTCTATTTTTAGCAGTTTTCTAAAAATAGAAACTTTTTCTAGGTTTTTTTTTGGGTTTCTTAAGAAACGGATACTTGTAAAATTTTATAAAAATAGAAATTTTGGCTTTTTGGGCTAAGACTGATTTTGATTGGCTTAAAATACTTCCTCATCAGGTTGGTGCAGTCATAATCACAAAAAGAACAGTTTTACCCTATTGGGTCTATTCTATTTTTTCAGAAGCTTTTTCAGAGATCCAAGGTCATCAATGGAGGTCAGTCAGCTGCTAGGTGTCAGAATTAGGCGTTCGAGCATCAAACAAAGGCTATCAGTGAGGAACATGCACAAAAAAAGGAGGAAGGAGAGTAGAAGCTAAAAAAGTTGGAAAATAAAAAAAATTGGCTAAAATTGGTGAATCCAGGCGCCTCCAGTCAAGAAGGGCGCCCATACTTCAATGTCTTAGAATATTTTTGTTTCCGGCAGTCAAAGACAAGGAAGGCACATTAAACAAGGTGAAAATTTGAAAATTACATAAAAAAAGGTTAACTCTGCCAGCCATGGGCGCCCCTGAAGGAGAAAAGCGCCCAGCTTTTCAAGAGGTTAAAATTCAAAATTAGGGTTTCTGCTTCCAGGTTAATGTTGCTCAGAATATTCCTAGATCCACAACGAATCAGTCATCATGAACATTCGATCAACTAGTCAACCAAATTTTTCAGATCAAACAAAGGTCATGGAGAGAGGTGTTTCAGAACTCTGAAGTTTGAAGATCATAAAAAATGGCTAAGTCTGGAAGAAATGGGCACCCCTGAAGGAGAAGGGCGCCCAAGCTTTTGAAGTGTTAAATGATGAAATTTTTAGAAGGTACTACCAACATAACTTTTTCAGACTGGGTCAAGCTATCCAATGCATTCATCGGCTCGTTCGTTAGAGTTAGCAGCCATCAGATGTCGCAAGCCGAACAGAGGAGGAAAAGTGTATAAAATGACAGAAGTTGGAAGCAACAGTGGAAAATTAAAAATAAAAACTAAGTCTGGAGGAGATGGGTGCCCCTAAAGGAGAAGGGGGCCTAGGGTTTAGAGCCATCAGAAGTCAGTTTCTGGAGATCAGGTATCCAGAAGACCCCTTCCAGAATCTTATTAGCTATCCAGTGAATCTGTTAGCCAGTCAATCTAATCAGTACAACGCCTGGAATCATGAATTCATATGAAGGTCAAAAGACAAGCAAGGTTTTGAAAATCATGAAAATGGCTAACACTAGAGAAAATGGGCACCCCTGTTAGAGATAGGCACCCAACAATTTGAAGGGTCAAATGAAGTTTTTGACAGATGACGTCTCCAGAACAACATCGTCAGATTTGATCAAGCTCCGTAAGGAAATGTTCAGTTCATTCATCGGATCAATCTGGAAGCTGAGAGATAGAGTCAAATTAGGGTTGAAAATTGAGCAAAAGGCAAAAATGGTGAAAAAATGGCTAAGTCTAGAGACACTAGGCGCCATACCTCAAAAAGGGCACCCAACTTCTCATGCCTTAGACAAATTTTTAGAAATTTCAAAAAAAATCAAAGAAGGAAAAAATGCCTTAAGTCAATGCATAAGCTAAATTTAGGGTTTTTAGAATTAGGGTTTGAGAAGTTGTTTCTCAAGACAAAAACTTATTTAAGGACATCTCTATGTATTATTTTTCATATTTTCTTGCAGGTGTCTTCAAAGAAAAACAGAGCTGCAACTTCAAACCTATATTTTTCAAGATTCAAGAACCTAAACTTGTTATTTTTTCATAAATTTTTAGATCAGAACTCAAAGAAGGCTTTCTTTTTCATATTTCTTCATCAAGAACATCAAATTTGTGAAGAAGAAGGCCATTACTTTCAATTTTCAACAAGTTGGTTCATATTTGTTCTATCTTCTGGACAAATTGTTGAAGAATTTTCTCAAGGTTGCAACAGTTGCTTTTATTTTGCGTGTCAGAGAAAACTTCAAATTCATCCATTTCTAATCTTTTGGGTCTATACTAAACCTTCTTCTGGACAAAACCCACATCACAGCTTTTTCAGAGAAACTTAAAGTAGTTTCTTTTTTAGTCAGAAGCCAAGGTTTGCAAAATCTGATCAACTGGGTTCATCCAGAATATACTCATGAACAATACCTAGATGCCAGCTTTTTCTGCTTTTTTCAAAGAAAATTAGGGTTTTCTATTTTTTCAGTCTTCACTGCAAATTTTTAAAAATGAACGATTTGGGTTGGCTTGTAATGAAATTCTAATCAAAACCCATATCTCAGAAAAAAATTCAAAATTTCATATGTTTGACGAAGAAAAATCAGCAAGCTAAAATTAGAAAGTTTTTAAAAACTTGTTAGAACCTAGGCATGTTTACTGTCAATCTTCAAGTTTTTCAGAATGGAGTACATTCCTATAGAGTTCAAGACCAAATCAGCATAGTACCATGATTTCATAGAAACCACCGAGACTAACTTACATCATATCAAGCTAGTATTCAATCTAGGTCCTTTGGAAGATGAAGGAAACACCACCATCAGGCATCTTGGCCATTTAGGTCTTCTCGCGGCAATGTCCATACCTTTCTCAGTACAGAGCTTAGAATTCATAATTGCTTGTATCAAGCATTATAATCCAGCCACAAGGGAAATCCAGTCAGTTGATGGAAGAATCATATGCAGCTTAAAGCCAAACATGATTGAGAAATGCTTCTCCATTCCACCATGGCCTGAGAGTGTCACCATCAACATTGAAGGATGTGAAAGGATATGGTAAGAGCATCAAGAAAAGTATAGCAAGAATATTGTACACAGGTGGCTGAAAGATAAATACAGTACATTGCCAAAGAACGTCGGGAGAGGAGAGTTCAAGGATGAATTTTCTATAATAATCACCCTACTCAACCGGATTACTAGTCAAGCGGATGCAACGAAGTTTCATCCTTGGATGTTCTACATAATACCTCATATCATGAAGAAGACAGAGTTCTATAACTGGCCTACATTGATCAGTGATTGCCTTCACCACTGAATAATTGAATATTTTAATAGACATGCATTCCACATGGTCTCCTACCTAGTCTACTTGGTTTCCTATCAGGGTAAATTCAGAGGGTTAAACACAGAGGGTTCTTTAAATTTTCAACATGTCTACAAATACTACACTCAGTTAGAGTTTACTGTGGCATCACACCATTACAAAAGAGTGAATGAAGCATTCTTAATCTACACAGTGTGTGACCTAGACAATGAGCTACATGTTTGCATCTCATCTATTGTCAGGGCAGCAATGTCAGAATAGGCTGATTGGTTTATTCAGTTTGCCACTTTCACCTACCTAAGGGTCTATGGCTATTCAAGAGCTCCTCTTATGTTGTCAAGGTATCCATTAGATGAAGTCATGTGTATGGAATTTCTAAGATAGGTATCAGATGTTCACACTCACCTGTGCAACAAAAAGAAACCAGCCTTCAGCTTTCCTTTTGCTTTAGGTATTTACAGGTGCAGATCACCTGTAAATGCTAAAATAATGGGTAGTGAATTAGATAAACTTGGTCTCAAGCCTTTCAATGAGAGACGATCATATGACCCCCATGGTGTCTATGCAGCTCGACTTGGTTAGAACTATGCTCATGTGCCCACACTTGAAGACTTTTGGGCTAATTGTAGAGATGAGTACGAGGTGTGAAGGAGAAGTAATAGTAGGCTCACCCTTCATCAAATGAAAGATTATTTATCTGAAGACATTGAAGGGTTATCAGATGATGAAGGGGATGTAATTCTCCTAGCCTATACTAGAAATCAGGTTGAACAACAACCTCTTCCATAGGTCAACTAGGCTAACAAAGAATGCATTACAATGGAAGAAAGGACATGAAAAGTGGTAAATTATAGAAATAATTTCTTAATCCTCAAAAGGAGGGACTCCATTCTCGTAGCAGAGCTACCAAAGAAACATTCATCTCTTCCCTCTTCTTCAAAAGCTCAAACGAAGATGAAAGGAAAATTTCAGTCTCAAGAGGTTACAAAGGGCAGTAGATCAGTAAACAGTGCCAAGAGGAGGTTGGACTACATAGGAATTGTTATACAGGAGCATCCTACAGATGAAACAGAAGTTCCTCCACCCGAGCCCATACTTCAAGAAGAAGTACAAAATGAGCCTTTGATACAAAACCCTTTACCATCTTCTAGGTCTTCGCCAATTCACATTGATTTGGAAGACGAGGAGATAGATATCGATCTTGCAATTATTCCTCCCTTGGATGTTAGTAGAGATACCACATCTTGGCTTGAGAGCTCCTTGGGAAGGATGAGAAGAAGGCCTTTGTACCAGGTGAATGATGATGACCTTAGTATATATAAGGAAACACCCAAGAAGAAGGCCAAGAAACAAATGCATTTTCAGAGGAATCTTGAAGGTGAAATGGTCATGGAGACAGCTACGCCTCTTGAAGATAAAATCAGGGATGAGGTGGATGTTGATGATTTCATAATGGTCAAAGAAAACCTTGGTAAAAGTACCTGAAATTCTGATATAAGTTTGTTTAAGATGGTAACTGAAAATATTCAAGAAAGAGTGCAAAAGGATGGAGAAGATAAGGTAGCCCTCAAGGTTGAAAATCATCAACTCTAGTTGTATATATCAAATCTTATTCAAGGCACCTCACAAACAACCCAGTTGCTGCCACAAGTTTTAGAAACACTAGCTGATCAGTAGCAATTGAGGTAGTTGGTTGTTTATGGAAAATAAACTCAGGATTGGATTGAAGAGTTCATCGTCAAAGGAAAAGAGATTCTAACATAGGTCTTCCAATTGAGATATAAAGCTCATGACTTATGTCAAGGTATCTAGGATTTTGAGCAATTGATAGTCGAGTTCAAGCCTATGCACAAGATCATAATTGTAGATTTAGAGATGGCTTATGCCTCTACAATGGCAAGAGAACACAAAAGACAAATCCTGGAGTGGAAAGAAGGTCACCTTTTCAAGGTAAATACATATGTTAGAATATCTGAGGAGTGTATTGTGTATAAACAAAGAGTCATTGATACTCTTAAGTTCATTAGAGAATTTGTTGCAGCAATTCCTTGTCAGTATTGCCTTGAGGATGGTTCATACATTGGGCTTGGCATAGTCCCAGCAAAGTTTCAGAGAATCTTGCATGGCAGTGATGGCAGTGTTGGAAGAATGAAGATGATTTCCATGATGTCAGCACAGTTCGAGAAAGCGGCCAATGACAGTGAATATTTCTTGAGATCTATTGAGGATGGCGAAGAAATCTTGGAAAAACAAAAATTTTCTATTAATAGTATCAACACTCCCACCACATATGAAGTTGCCCGCTTTTTAGCGGATGTGATCGAGATTTAAATCAGCTTTCTTCTAGAAGCTTCTTCCACCCTTTCTTTCTATTCTAGTCTCAATTCATATCCATTCTTTGAGGATAGAAAGAAAACAGTTGTAATAGTTGTAACAAGTTGGCACTTTCCATTTTTAGATGCTTTCTAGGGTTTATTATCTTTTCTAGGATTAGAAATAAAGCTTGCATGTTGGCAAGTAGTAGTTATAAAAGCAAGGAGATTTTAGGGTTCCCTACTCCTCTGCTAGTTATAAATAAGAGCAGTGTTGTCTCATTTTTCTTTAACTGTACTTGTGATAATAGAATCCCTGAGCTTATGCCTTCATGTCTGTTATCGTTTAGTGTTAGTTCACTTTGTGTAAAGAGAAAGTTTGAATGCCTCCTTAGCTGCAAATCCTTGTTTAGTGCATGTGTTATGTTTCGATTGTAATCTGGTTGATCGCATGTTGCAAGTATTTTGCTACAACTTGTTGTCCCGGAATTGTAATCTTTGTTCCAGAAGTTTGAGTAAATAAAATCCTAAGCGTGCTTTGCTGCCTCGATATAAATATCTCATATTTTCGTTTATTATTTTGTGCTAGAAGTGTGAGGAAATAAAATATTGAAGCTTTCTTTTCTACCCTTGAAGTAAAGTCTCATATTTCCGTAATACTTTTATGATCTCCTTTTTCAGCTTGCATTGAAATTTAGTAGATGTACGTTGAGGAAATTTTATTCAAGTATCTTTGTCAAAAAATAAAACCTCATCAATTTCTAAACTCTCTTGCTTTGTGTTTACTTGAGAGGATAGAAACGTTTTAGCGTAAGTTAAAGTTGTAGTTGTCAAGTTTCATTAAAGGGAAAACCTCAGCTGCAACATCTAGAGTTCTATAACCTTGTGTTCTTGCAGTTGAATCAAAAATATAGGCAAAAATTAGTTTTAGTTTACTTACTTTATGCAACTCAGCAAAAGAGGGAGCTTCCCCTCCTAATTCGAAGAGCAGTTTACTGCATATAGTTGTCCATTTCTAAAACGCATTCCAAAGGTGCAATTTAAAATTCCAACACTATCCATGTTGAATGGTGGATAGGGAATATAATTTGGGCATTCAACATCTTTTCAACCTCCGCAAGGATTGTTCCTGAAATCTTAGGGTTATATTGCCTTTGCTTTTATTTATAAGTCAATGCTCCAATCTTAAATGGAATGTCATGTTGCACCTCTTTTGGTCAAAAATATTTTAGATCCTCATATGAATACACCAAGACATCCATATATTCATGTAATAGCTTAGAAAATTGCTTTCTTTCTTCAATTGTGCAACATTTACCATTTACCATCTTAGGATCCATTTTGGTTCCTATGTTAATTTGTTCAACTTCATTAGTTGAATCAGCATTTGAGAATTGTTTCTTGACATAGCAATCATGCTTATCAAAAATTTTCTCAAGGCATACCAACCCTTTAGGAATTTTATTTCCTTTGAGTTGTAGGAACCCTTCACCTAAAACTAGATCCATATCAGAATAGATTCTCGATGTGGAGAATCACTTCCTTCAAACTACAACTCATCAAAGTTTTTTTCCTTTTTCCAAGAAGGCAACAATTTGATTATTGTCATTGAAGATCTCCTAGTTTTTTTGTTGTTGCATAAAGATATCATATGCATCTGTCACTAAGTCCTTGTCCTCAGATTCATTTTCTATTTGCAAATAGCCAATATTGGAGTCACCAACTGATTCCATTTCTTCATCTTGAAAGAGATCAGTACTTTCTTCCATGGGATAATCTAGATGTGCACATTCATCTTGTTCAGCCTCATAGTATCTTGTGGTAGTGTTAGTATGTGGAGCTTTGAGTGTGAGTCTCCCTTGTGGTGTTGGAAGATGATTCTAATTTATGTTTCTAACATAGTTAGTAAAATTCCTCCTTGGAACATCCTTATAAGTGTTGTTGGAAACTTTCTTTTTAAAAGCCATAATTTTTTTTCCAACCTTTGGACCATGGGATCAGCAAAATTATAGTTAGCACTAGAAGCATTAGCATTAGAAGAAAAGGATCCTAATGCTTGTACCTTCTTGTTGTTGGTATTCATCTCTATTTCTCCAGCAAGGATCATGTCATCTTCGAGGCTGTTATCCAATTGTTGAGTTGCTTCAATGTTAGCGAGAACTTCCCTACACAAGAAAAAACTTACTTTGGGGAGTTGCATGTTGATGAAGAAACATTTTGAGTTATGATATGTCTGTCTTTCCACCATTGGGATCCTTGTCACCATCTTGTTGAACTTAGCCATGAACTTGTGCATGGTTCCATGAGAATCTTCTGCATGGTCATAAGTTGTACTAGCAAGGCATGTGCATCTTTATTTGGTTTGAACCTTTCTTCAAACTTAGTGTGAAGAGTGTTTCAATTAATGACCAAAGTAGTTGGAAGGGTATAAAACCATTTGACAACAACTCCTTGTAGAGATTCAATGAAAAGTCTCACAACTACATCTTCGTTTTCCACACCAAGAAAACCAAAGATGATGTAAAAGGTAGCAATGTTCTCATCGGGATGTTGTTTTCCATCACCTAGAAACTTTGGAATATGCCTTCTCAAGACATGTGGAAATTCATGCAGAGGCACGGCCAAATGAAGGGGACCAAAAGAATTTCCCCAAGGTCCTACAAGTGGTGCGGCCATGATAGGTTGCACAACAAGTACCTACAATGCAACTCTGTGGAGGATAGAGTATTCACTCGAAAGATATCTTATTCTTCATGGAGGATAACTTGCATTTTGTTTCAATGGTGACCTTACTCATAGAGGAGTAGATGGAGTATTATGTCACAACAAGTCTTCAAAAAGTGGATCCACTACTCCTTGAGCCCTTAAGCTTTGCGTACAGCTTCTAGCCGCCAGAATGTAGATCAGAAACAAGAGAGATATTAAAAATAACAATACACAAGGTTACAATAAGATAATGGAAAAACCTACATCTGGGAGTTAGGGAAAAACCTTAATGAAATGGCAAACATTTTCACTACTTATGCAAATGAGATTGAGATTCTTATAAATGAAACAGTGTTGAATTTTTTCACTCATTCATTTGATGGAGAGGATAACGAATTTGTTCAAATGGTCAAGAAATATAGTTCAACGTCAAAACAAGGTGGGAGACTTACTGAGAGGTGCTCATTTTTGGTGAAAGATTATCAAAAATCACTAGTAGAATAAAATGGAAAAAAAGAAAAGAATTGTGAGGGCATGAAAGTAAAACCATGGCGAAAGGTTTCAAGAAATCAAAAACTGAGCCCTAGGAATTAAAAAAAATGAAAGTGTCAAAAAACCCTAATCAAAGGAAAGAAAAGCATTAAAGATAGAATAAAATGCAAGAGGCAAAAACATACCTAGGAAAAATGTGAAACCCTAGATCAAATATGTGAAAAATATCCAAACTCGAATCCACTATGGCGATGGAGTCTGACCGGGTGAAGAGGAAGGATGAATGGAGGAGTAGAATGAAAAGAGATTAGTTTAAAATGAACTTATAAAATCATTTAGGAAAGACTCAAGTGAACTTAATTTTCACATTAATGAGGGTCTACAAAGTGGCAAAAAAGATGCACAAGTGGTGAAAATCACCGCTTGTGCATCAAGTAGAATTGAGAAACCAAAAAGTGCACAAGCGGTGATTTTCACCGCTCGTGTATTTTTGGCAGAGTGACCAAAGTGTAGGAGTGCTGATTTTCAGCACTCCGAAACTTGGAGTTTGAAAATTTACAAAGGCTCATGTAGGAGTAGTGATTCTTAGCACTCTAGCATGAACCACAATTTTGACTAACTCTTAAAGGTTGAGAGTTAATGAAGATACTCATTTTGAAGCTCTTCAAAAGATGAGCAAGGGGGAACACTCAAATGGGGTTGTTTGGGGTTTTGGACCATGAATCGGGGTGAATTGAAAACTAACCTTGTTTTGCACTCTTGAAGTACATAGAACTATGAAACAGACATGTTTCATCAAGGGTTACCCCGTGAATTTGGCGTCCAGTTGGATTTAAGGATAACACATTTCTAGCTCATTTAGTGAAGTTTTCAATATCATTAGGTTTTTACATTAGGTATTTCATGTTATTTGTCTTTCTAAGTCATAGCTTGGTGGTGAACCCCATTTTAGTCATTAATCATACCTTAGGACATCCCTATTGAAGATCTATTTTCCGTTTCCATCCTTGGATTGAGATCTCTAGGGTTTCCTTGAATGATATTTGGAGAAAATTTTTGATCTATCTCCCAAACATAAAGAGGCCATTTTTTGACCAATCAAGTGTATAAGGTATAGGAGTTAAAGTTTAAGATATTGCATATAGGTTTGAGGATATAAGGTATCTATTTAGGATTAAGGGTATAAGGTTTAGGGTATAAGGTTTAGGGTTTAGGGTTTAGGGTATAGATTTTAGGAATTAGGGTTGATGGTGTTGGGTGTAATGTATAGGGTATAGGGTTCATGGTTGAGGTTATAGGGTATAGGGTTGATGGTTGAGGGATTAGAGTTTAGGGATTAGGGTATATGGTTTAGGGTTGAGGATATTGGGTATAGGGACGAGAGTATTGGGTTTACGATTAAGGGTAAAAGGTATATGGTTTAGGGTTGAGGGTATAGGGTTGAAGGTTGAGGGTATAAGGTTTAGGATTTAGTGTTGAGGTTATCTATGTTTTATCCTTTAGGTTTGATGGTGTTGGCTATAAGGTATAGGTTTTAGGGTTTAGGGTTAAGGGTATTTTGTATAGGGTTGAGGGTATGGATTTTAGGGTTGAGGGTTTAGAATATAGGATTTAGATTTTAGAGTATAGGGTTTAGGGTTTAGGGTATATGGTTGAGGGCAGAGTGTTTAGGATTTAGGGTTGAGGGTATAGGATTTAGGCTTTAGGATTAACAGTGTTGGATATAAGGTATAAGGTATAGGGTTGAGGGTTGAGGATGTAGGGTTTAGGGTTTATAGTATAAGGTTTAGGGTGTAGGGTTAAGGGTATAGGGTTTAGGTTGTATGGTTGAGGTTAATGGGTATAAGGTATAAGGTTTAGTTTTTACAGTTAAGGGTATATGGTATAAGATTTAGAGTTGATGGTTTAGGGTTTAGGGTTGAGGTTTTAGGGTATAGGTCTGGGGTAGGTATAATGTCAAGGGTATAGGGATTAAAATGGAGGATATAAGGTTGAGGGTGTAGGTTTGATGGTATAAGGTATAGGGTTTAGGGTTTAGGGTTTAGTGTATAGGATTAAGGGTCTAGGGTTCAGGGTTAAGGATATTAGGTATAGGGTTTAGGGTTGAGGGTATAAGTTATATGGTCAGGGTATATGGTTTAAGGTTGAGGTTATGTATTATAGGTTTTAGGGTTTAACTTAAAGGCTTTAGGGCATAGGGTTGAGTGATAGTGTTCAATGTCAAGGGTATAGGTTTGGTGTATAGGGTATACAGTTTAACATCAAGGATATTGGGTATAAGGTCGAGGGTATCAGGTTTACAATTGAGGGTATAGGTTATAGAGTTGATAGTGTAGCATTTGAGATTGAGGGTGGTAGGTTTATAGTTATAATAGTCCATGAAAGGTATAACACACTCACATTTTGGATATTTTGAAATGTGGTTGTACTTTGAGGAAGTTAAAGAAAACTCATGCTTTAACATGAGCATGTTTTGGGAAGTACAAAAGAATGGTAAAAAACATGTGACCCATGATTTAGGCCCACATTCTTTTTTATTGTCTAGTTTATGTTTGTATCCAACAAAGAAATATTGTTCATGGTATTGACAAAAGGACAAGCATATTTTATATATTCCACCACATTTTTTTGTTTGACAATGTACGAGGAAATAGCCAAGTTTTTAGATCAAATTTGATTATATGAACTAGTATTTTCATGTTTGTAGTGTTGGAATGTTAATCATGACTATTTTTATTTTAATTTCATATTATAGATTGGTCCTTTTCATAGTTTTTACTAATTATATTAGATTTATATAGAATTTAACATTGAAAACAAAGTAACTTGGTGAAAAACTCTAATTTTTGAGAAGTTTGAAGAAAGAAAAAAATTAACTAGACATAATTGTGTAGTTTGTCAAATTCAATCTCAAATTTTAAGGTATGTTCCATTTCTATATGTCACCTTTTCCACTTCCTAGTTCTCAAAAAAAAAATGCAAACGATTACACATTTGTTGAGATAATATTATTTGTATATTAACAAATATAGTTGGGAAAAAAACAAAATTGTCTTTCTACCTTAGCATTCACATAATTGTATCAAATTTGTGTGAACCTCAAAGATTCTTTTCTATCATGCAAATTATTTACAAAACCTCATATATTCCTTGGTAAAATTATTTATTCTAGGGATACATTTCATATTTCCTTGATAAAATATGTCATCCCCACAACTTGAAACATTCTAGATGTGAAAAAATGTGGATACATAACTGAAACCTATATTATTAACTTTTTTTACATTTAGAATTGCATCATTATATTTTATTGATGCAATCTTGTCATTACATGGTTCATGCCACTATTTATTATCATGTTGACCTAATAATAATTATAGTAGGTTATTCCTACCCATCTTCATTATTTTGAAGTACAACAATAGTAGTATTATAGGATGTGGTAGAGGGTAAAATATACAAAGGTTCATAATAATGTAAACTTACCAAGGTTGATGCACCTTGAAGATAATCCTTAATTTGACTATATGCATTAGTTGATTTCTTGCTCCCAGTGACTAATTATTCATTCACATCAGCTTGGAGATCAAGTAAAAGGATTAAATCAATATTGGTCTCTTCTTCATCCTAATTTCATTATTATTTCTTTATGTCACTTTTGTAGCATTTATTTTTCTCATTTTATTCATTTACCTTTCTTCTTAATATTGTACATGGAAATTTTCTTTTATCTCGTAGTAGTACCATTACATCATACAAACACTTGTTTGTTCATTGCTTGTTAATAAGTTTAGACTTCCACCACTACTAAATTTATATGGGATAATTTTTTCATATGGTGGCTTAGACTTATAGGTTTTTTGTCGCATGACTGCCCTTGTATATTCAATACTATTAGTTGAAAACTTATAATGATATATATTGGCATTCTAGTTACCTTTAATGTTATATACATTTATATTATTACACAATGACCTACAATTTTTAACTTATCATGACTTCATACATTGTGTAATCATGTTCCATCACAGATGACCTCATGCTACTCTTTATCATCAAGAACACTCATGAATTTATCATCTCTATATGAATTGTCATAACTTTATGAAAATACATTTCCAATATATGCATCCATTCCTCCCTCCCATCTCACTAACATTTCACCTACCTTTCATACCATCCCTACTAGTGTCATGAATACTCCACGTTCCTAGTGTCTCCTCTACTATCCCAACATTTTAGTGTTATTCCTAACTCTATTATCACCATCCCTTACTATATTCCTTACTCCACCCCCAATTCATTAACTCATTTTATACCTTTTTCCATAGTTTATTCTACACTTTATTTCATACCTTATTCTAAACACCATCCCACGCCTCCTACCATGGTCATGCCTCACTATTCTCTCTCTTATCGACCTATATTTACCTAAATTTTGTGTCTCATGTTCCTACTACCACCATCCTTGTTGCTTCCTTGGACGCACATATTCAAAATCTAGGTATAATGGAACATAAATTTGATGTTATGTCTAATGGTCAAGACAAAGAAAAATATGTGGAAATGTAAAATACATTGTACTTCCTTTCAATATTGTTACTTGTCCTTCACCTTCTAGTAGTGTATGATATTGTACCTCTTAATTTTATGATTATTTTCAAATTTTTGTATGATATTTCATTACTATTTAATACCATGATGGAACTAATATTTATGTATTTTTCATAACATATATATAATTCTTCATCATGTCAAGAAAATTACCAAAGAATCTAACATCGAATGAGCATGAAGCTAAGAGTGAAAAGATAAGATAAGGAATGAGGAAACTTTGTGAAATTATTAAATTAAACACCATAGAAGAATATGTTGTAATTCAAGAGGAACATGAACCATCCACTCTATGTAAGAGATATAAAATTGGCAGCATAAAGGTAACAAATGCAAAACCTCCATGTAATGAGAAATTTGAATCCCGTAGTTGGAGGCACATCATATGCTACATGTCAAGATGGAGCCACACCATCTACCACATCTCAACTTCAAAGTGCATCATCATTCACATGTGAAGATGAACGTATTGTTGAGAAGTTTTTGACTTGGCATTACTGTCATTGATGTCAAAACCTGGGATCTAGAAGGTTGTGCTCCTGATGATATATAGAAATGATCTATCCTATCATATGCTATGTTGTTGCGCAATGTGGATGTTATCCCCGATCCGGATATGGAAGTACTTATTTTTTGGACATCTTTGGAAGACAGTTAATGTAGAATAATGAAGACTAATCTTTTGATATTAGCTATTGTTCCTAAAGCTTATTTTGGTTATCCTTTCTATTTGAACATTCATGTAGCATGTTACAAGTTTTGGTATGTCTAACTGCATTCCTCCAGTTGGTACCAAAATTAATGTTGATCAGAATCTGGTCTTGGTTGTGGCATTCCTATTAGCTATGGAATATATCTCATGTAATTCAAAGTACACTTTATTTTGGCAATTATGCTAGGTGATGAACTTATCTTATGTATGATCTATATATGGTTCTCGTGGTAACGTGGTAATATATTTTATGTGCAACCTATCCTTTGGGTCCAGTACCAATGTACCAAGCATTATTGAATATTTCAAAGTTGTTTTTCAAGCTGACATGTTTTGCTAGACCGACTCATTTTGATCTCTAGATATATATATGTAGAACATCTTTTGGTACCAAACAAGAAGTGTGGTGTGTGTGAACAGTGATAAGGGTGTGAAGGATTGTGTGACAAGATATAGAGAAGGAAGTAAAGGCAAGTGTCAGGAAGAATAAATTTGTATTGCATGGGTGGTGAAAGGAAGGTGTGCAAAATATTCTTCACCGGATCTACTACAGAAAGATATTGTGCTTCAGTGAGAATTGTATTAGATAGAATTATAGCAGTTCAATTTTGTAACATATACTCTGGCAGTAAGTCATCTCTTAGTTGTAATAGCTAGTCTTTGTATCTTGGTTAGTGATCCCACTGGCAGTGAGCCACCTGTAGTGAAAATTTTCGTAGTGAGCCCTTGTAAAAAATCACCTTAATCGGTGTCACCTTAATAATTGAGAATTAACATTCTTCGTGGCTTTTCCCATCTTGGGTTTCCATGTAACTTCTGGTTTTCATTATGCATAGTGTTGTTAAGTGCTTGCATGTTCATATCTGTTTTAATTAATATCTGATTGATTTAAGATTTCTCTAGATTAAGTAAAGAAAGAAAAGTGTGTTGTGATAACTAATTCACCCCACTCTTAGTTATCTAGGTTGTTCAATAATTGGTATCAGATCCTAGTCTCTTACAGATAGAGCTTAACCACTTGAGGGGATCTTGGTAGTTTGAAAAAATAGCAAGCGATTATTACTTTGAAGAAGAACTGAAGACAGTATTAAGTGATATGGAAAGTATGGAATCTAAAAATGAGGAATTGAAAGAAAACATCAAGGAGGTAAATGCTTGTATCTCAAAGCTAAGGGAGAAAATCCATAAATTCAAAGTAAGACACAAAGAGGTCAGCGAGGAATTAAAGGATTCAAAGGAAAGTGTTGTGAATCTAAAGCTTCGGTTCGATGAATTCAAGAAGATAGAAGAAAGTCTCATGGACACCATCAAACAAAAAATGGAAGAATGCAAGAAGACTAGAGAAAATCTTAAAGATACCATCAAATGGGAGCTAGAATAAAATGAGAAGTTAGATCAAGAGTTGAGAAGATTGAAATTAGAAGCTAGAGTATGTGAAAGAAGCATGATTTTGGATCAACTCGTGTCCCTACAGAAATGTCACAAGGATAAGGAAGGACTTGGATTCTCAGGGGAAATCTCAAATCAGAACACTAAGGGTAAAGATAAAGTAGTTGAAGTTGAAGCAAGATCTGTTGTAACAAGCAAGGTCCGGAAATCTAGAACACCGGCAAAAAGACCTCTGATCAGGCAACCAAATGCTCAAAGGTACTTATCATTTAATGGTCATCATTTTCTATGCAAAAAAAATTGACATAAGGCTGTAGAATGTAGAAGCAAAATGGAACCGAATATTCAATGCTTTAACTATCACAATTTTAGTCACAAAGCAAGTCATTGCAGAAGTTAATTATCTAATCTAGCTAGAAGGAATGAAATGAATAATCTCTTTCATGGCTATGTCTACTTATGTCATGGTTATGGTCACAAAGCTAATCAATGAAAATCTAGGGTTCACTCAGTTAAGTCAAGGCAAAGATGTTACAAATGCAACCAATCCAGACATTATGCTAACACATGCAGATATGTTGCTCCAGAAAATTTTGAAAGAAAAAATAAGGTTGTAGAATCAAATGAATCTAAGGAGAAGACCATCATGGTTTGGAAGAAAAATGAAACAAGTGTGGAGAGCCCATCTATGGTACTAGATCCTAGTATAATCTCTTCTAGAATCTGAGCCAACTACCTTGGCTCAATGGGAGATTTGCAATACATATCCTATCGGTTCCCCCTTTTCGAAGTGATATTAAGGTGTTTTCGGCATGACTAAGCTAGATCCGGGTGATGTTGCATGATGAAGCTTAATCTAGTTGATTGAAAATTGAAGTACAATTGTTGGAATCATTGATGCACACTTTGATGGTGAAATCATCATGAGCAATTAAGGATAAAAGATAAAAAATTTAAATCATTTCTCACAATTTTCAAAGAAGAAGAAGAGGTTTTTGTTGAGCAATAAAAGATTGAAGAAGCTAAGCGTGATGATGGAATATGTGTTGGTTAACAATGAATCCAGTGGAAATATTCCACTGAAGCTGAAGGGAGTAGAGTTGGACAAATTTGATCATCGAAAGATAAAAGAAATGGAACTACGGTTGAAGACTGATTAATTGGAGAATATGAGTTTTGTGGGTATGGATTTATGGGGAGAATTCCCCTGGATTGAATACAAAGATTCTATCTTGTTCTTGTTGATTCAATTCAAGGATGGTAGCATCGTTTTGGCCAAACCCTATCCAATCACTAAGGAAGCCATCGAAGCTATTGCTAGATTGTGCACAGTTAGTGACCTCCCTCGAAATAAAAAGGTGAAATACAGAGACATGGAGGAACTTACTGGTATCAAAAAAGACCCCTAAGCTCTACTGATAAATACTATTGTCAATCTTGTAGTAAGGTATGTTGCTTATGGTATCTCATACAAAATTTATTTCCAAAATCATGAAGGTTCTACATCTACTATTGTTGTATATCTTGCACATAAGATGGTGAAGGAAAATCAAAAGTTTGACCTGTGTATCCTAGTAATGGAAAACCTAATTGAGAATGTCGAAATGTCTTTGGTTGAGAGTTATCCCTTTCGGTTTGGGTCACTTCTCATGTGTTTAGTGTTCTACTTTTTGAATTCGTTACCATCAAAGTAGAATGTCAAGTGGAAGTCTGACATCCCTTTCAAAAAGAAAGCTTATAGATATTTAGAATGTTTGTAAGATAAATCAAATGAATGCAAAGTTTATTTCTCATCCTTGCAGATGGATCTATTCCCCAATGTGATAGTGTCTAGTGTTATTCCTATCATTCAGTTTGAGGAGGGTTCCTCCTCTGGTAAGAGGGAGTTAGAGGTTTTCATTGGTGGTTCCCCTCTGGAACCTAAAAGGAGGAAAATTAACACAAAGGATGTCATCACTATCTCAAAAGAGAAGGAGAAGGAAGAAGATTCTCTGCCTAATTCAAATGAAGTTCATTCAGTATTGGATGAGGGTGATATGAAAAAGATTGGTGAAATGTGGAATGCCTGCTCATTGGGCAGTATGCCTAGAATTGAAGATTCCTTGGTTGATTATCTACTCAAAAAGTGTATTACTATTTCTGCTATTTTTGACTCGTTACCGAATGATCTGGTAAAATTTGTTGAAGAAAGGTTGTTGTAGGAAGGATTTGAAGGACATAAATTCCAAGCTATGATTGAAAGAAGGTGTGTCATTGCCAAAAAAAAATTATCCAAACACAGTGGTGAGACAAGAGAATGCATTAAGGAGATGTCTGACATCTACAAATACTCTCTCTGGTGGCCTACTATTGTTGATAATTTTAGAAGCAGAAATGAAGCTATTGAATCTAAATTGAATGATATTGGGAAGTGTTTTGACTTCTTCAAAGATAAAGATGGAAAAAAAATAATAAGATTTTGTGATTTGCAAGCTGAGTTATTTTCTACTCGGAGATAGAGGGAAGACTTCGTTAAAACTTTCTGGTTGGTCAAAGAAATTGTTGAGGTCTTGTTGGATCGTCTCTTCGGGATACTTTCTGATGCAGAGGAGTGTGAACAAAAGTGCTTGTCTCCAAACTGGTCATATTCATTTTGGATGTTGGTTTTATGGGATAGTGTGTGTACCAAAATGGTTTCTACGATGCAAGCTTGGAAGAAGATCATTCCAATTGTGAGAGAAAGGTACAAGAAAATATTTCATGTGAAAAGTGTTATTTTTACTTGATTTCCTGAATGTTCTTATTTTGGACCTTTTCCTTTGATGAAAAAAAGGGGGAGAAAATGAAGAGAAAAAATTTTAAAAAAAGAGGATTTGAATTGCTTGACAAAGGGGGAGAGCTTGGAGTTTTTGAAGTTTTTGTCTTTTTCAGATTTTACTGTTTTTCCATCAATTCCAAAGGGGGAGATTGTTGAGAAGTTGTTGACTTGCAATTTTTCTTATTGATGTTGAAACCTAGGATCTGGAAGGTTGTTCTCTGAATGATATACATAAATGATTTATCCTATCGTATGATATGTTGTTGCATAGTTTGGATGTTATCATCGATTCAGATAGACAGTACTTCTTTTTGGTACATATGTGGAAGATAGTTAATTCATAATAATGAATACTAATCTTTTGATATTAGCTACTATGCCTAAAGCTTATTTTGGGTATCCTTGCTGTCTGGACATTCATGTAGCATGTTACAAATTTTGGTATGTCTAGTTGCATTCCTCTGGTTGGTACTAAAATTGATGTTGATCAAGATTTTGTCTTGGTTGTGGTGCTCCTATTGGCTCCAGAATATATCTCATGTAATTCAAAGTACACTTTATTTTGGTGATTATGCTACGTGATGAGCTTATCTTATGTATGACCTATTTCTGGGTCCCATTGTAATGTGGTAAGAATATATTTTATGTGTGACCTATCCTTTGGGTCTAGTGCTAGTGTACCAAGCCTTATTGAATATTTCAAGGTTGTTCTTCAAGCTGACATGTTTTGATAGGTCAACTCATTTTATTTTTTGGGTATATATATGTAGAACATATTTTGGTACCGAACAAGAAGTGTGGTGTGTGCAAAGAAGTAATATGTATTGCAGAGGTTGTGCAAGGAAGGTGTGCAAAATATTCTTCATTGGATCTGCTGCAAACAAATATTTTGCTTCAGCGAGAAATGTATTCATGCATATGCAAATACAATTATAGCAATTTAGTTTTGTAACATATAATTTGGCAGTGATCTATCTCTCAATTGTAATAGTTGATTTTTGTATCTTGGGCAGTGATCCCAACAATAGTGATCCACCCAATAATGAGCCTTACTTACAATGAGCATTTTGGTAGTGAGCCCTAGTAAAAATCACCTTAACTGGTGCTTTATAATTGATAATTAGCACTCTCTGTGGTTTTTCCCATCTTGGGTTTCCACGTCAATTCTGGTGTTCATTGTGCATGGTGTTGTTAAGTGCTTGCATGTTCATATCTATTTTAATTAATATCTAATTGATTTAATATTTCTCTGGATTAAGTAAAGAAAGAAAAGTGTTTCGTGATAACTGATTCACCCCCCTCTTAGTTATCTAGGTTGTTCAATAGGTACACCATTTTTCACATCTCAAGTTGAAGTTACACCATATTTTCCATCTCAACTTCAAGGTATGTCATATTTTTCATCTCCGATTGAATCTATGCCATCATCCCATCTCATTTAAATATTGATGAAATTCATAATTTTGAGGCAACTTTATCTTTGAGAACACCTCCTAGATTTTTGTATAGAAATCCTAAGTTTTTTATTGATATTGATGAGAATATTTCACAACTGACGGTTGATAATATTTCAAAGAATACTTGTTGAGGATATGCTAATAATATTTTAATATTGTTTTTTGAAACATTAAATGAAACTAGAAGATGTCAACTATTTCTTGAAATGATGAAAAATCTAAAATTGAGGTCTATTATGAAGATTATTGGGCTAAGAACATCAGATTCTTCAAGTGAGAAATATACTTTCAAGAATCTAATCAATACATATGAAGGTGTGGGTTCCACCTCACACACCAAACATTGTAATGTCACATGGCATGACATTACAACAAAAATAGTAAGAAATCAAATCAAGAAAGCTCTTCACATTAGAAAGATAAGTAGAGCATTTAGAATAAGTAGAAAAACTCTAATGAGAGTTGTCGGAAGGTGTCAAAGAGTGAAGGACCCAAATAACGATAAATTATGGGAATTTTATGGTAGACTACATGGAAAGATAAAGCAATCATTGAAGCCTTGAGATCTCAAATTGAATAATTTTGAAAGAATAACCAAAGTTTGTCTCCTAATCAAAGAGATGTTCTAAGAAGGAGAATTGATAGTCGAAAGCATGAGCCACATCTAAAGCATTCTTTTGATTGACTCAAACATAATTTTTTGCAAAATTTATAGAGATGTATTCTCAAATTAAAATTTATCAAAGGTGTTTTAAAATACTAAATGTTTTTTACGTCAAAATAAATCACACATGAACTATTTTTTGTTGTAGAGTACGTATTGATTTTTATAACTATTTTGATGTCTATCAACATATATGTATATATTTGCATACTAACAATGTTTTTAAAGAGTGTAACATACATGCTCCACCTAGATCTTCAAGGGAATTCATATCAATCATTTTATGTGAAAGAATGGATGGTCAATTATTCTACAAGAACTTATGCTTGGATGGCACATGTGATCATTGTGGTGGCTTGCAATATTTTCCAATTTATGAACATAAGGAAACTACACATGCAATTAAAAAAAATTGGTAGAATTTAGAAAATATAAGATAGTGGCTTATAGTATAAAAGATGGTACAGAAGAAAAATGTGTAAATTGGTCAGTGAAAATATTTCAATGTATTAATTTAAATATCTATTTTTCGAGAGACTATAGTGTATGAGTACACAAGGCATACCTATAAAGCTCGATGGTTGGACTTGTAATTTAAGTTATGCAAGGACACATTTCCACTTCATACAATTATTTTAGCTGTCAAATTTGCAGAGAACTACAATATATAGCCACATAATGAGGTGCAATCACAAGATTACAAATCTACACAAGTTGGTATATATATGAGCATATAGAATTCATTCATGAAGGTGACAGTATAGAGGATGACATAAATATCTTAAGGGGGTATCAATTTTATATCAATGATGATCACACATATTCTATAGAGTTCATGCAAGGTTTCTTTCAAATGTCTACTGTGATTCGGCTAGAATGGGCATATCATGCTATATCAACATACTATATGTCAGATAATTGTGCATCACAATTCAAGAACTCGTGGATGTTCTATTGGTTGAAAAAGATGTATAAGATCACAAGTATTCATCATATCTATAATTTCTTTAAGGCTAGGCATGGAAAGGGGGAGCATGATGATGCAGGAGCATATATAAAAAGAGCCTTAGCATGAGAAGAGTTGAAGTACAAATACAATTCAAAGTTGACAAATGCAAAATCTATCATCAAATGGAGTATTCATATAAATAAGATGGTTTGCAGGTTCATGGATTATTCATACAAATAAGATGGTTTGCAGGTTCATGTAGTATTCATACAAATAATATGGTATGCTTTTGTTCTTCATGTATAGATCAAGCTTGTAATGAGTGTGATTTAAAGGAGTGGTTGATGAATGGTTTATAAGAAATATAAGCCCACTTGAGATGTATCGGCTCTCAACAGCACTACAAATCATAAATATGGAATAATCGGTTGATATTTGATCATGTATCATATCTAGTTCAATAAAGTAATATATCTATATGCATATTTAAGAAATTTTGAGTTTTATCTTACTTTGGAGTTTTTTGTAATTTTAAGTAAAATCATCTAATTTGATGTGCATACCAATGCAAGACATGTTTATGTAGTTATTGTAGATGAAGACAATGAAGAGGGAATAGATTATTACTTGTGTCATTGTTTTAAGGCAAAAAATAAATTGGAGGCCCCTATTACAGATGGAGAAAAAATCGATTATCCTAGTTCAGTGGTTTTATTGGAACGTGACTTAGAAGGTACCCAATTAAGAATTCTAATATCTGGTTGTTTCAAGACTTTGACATGCAACGAATGATTCTTCATTAATCTAACCTTGTTGTGGCATAAAATATTAATTTGATCAAAAATGGGGTGGAACATTGAATAAGAACTTATGAAAGGTTCATGAGTTTGACCATTGATGAACCTAATTAATAGCTAGTTTTCTCTTGGTTAGTTCATATCTTTCAAACACTTTAAGCTGCTTATTTCATATACATTCTTGAACTTGTATATCTTTTATCTTTTATACCATCCAAACCAAACTTTGATAAGTGGAAATATGATTATGATATGATGATTTTTGCATGGATGAAAGTGTGAATGTGTGAAATTTAGTGTTAATTTGTGTTTAATTTTTAATTTTTAATCTAATATATATGATTTAGATGAAACTAACTCCTTACAACCTGAAGAATAGAAACCCACAAAAACTGGAGAACTAAACCCACAGCCAAAGGATTCTAGGCCGAATGCAAGGGAGATTCCAAGGACGTTGGAAACATGACAGTTGCAGAAATGATGGAAGCAATCATTGGAGTGATTAGTTGTGAGTTATCAAATCATTCAATAAGATGACAAAGGAAAGAAGAAGTTTATAGTAACCAGGAAAGTGATGTAACTATTTGCACAGAGCACATCTTTGTCATACTATTAAAGCAGAGTTGCAAACCTATTTGTCTTCTTCTATCTTTTTTAGATATAGTTTCAGTTGCAAAGACTTTATATCTCTCTATTTTGGAGAGTGGACATCTCCATTTAATTTTTTTTAGTCCTTATGCAAATAAACCTCCTCCTGAACCTATATAGTTGGATTAGTGGTTGAGGAGAAAATCTAGTTGGATATGATATATTTTAATATTTATAGTTTTGTTTCACATACAATACCTTTGTTAGTTTTTTGTTATGCATTCATGAATGAGAAATCTATGAAGATTCTTGTCAGATTGTAGAGTTTATTTATATGCAATAAATATTTTCTAGTTTATTGTTATGATTAGTGGAATCAAGTAACATATATTCAATTTCTCCTATGGGTATAGTAGCTTGAGAAAGGGCCACTCAAGGTATTGTTCACCCACCTTCATTTTTGTTGTCAATTTAGATGTTTAGATTATTTCATTCATTTCAATAAATTCTTCATTACATGCACATGAATGATATTTAGTCTCATGCTTTAAGTTTTGTAATGCATCATTGATTCATCCTCTAGAGTGAGTCAAATAAGTAGAAGTAAGAATCAAAATTTCTAATGAACTTTTAGATTTCAGGTTTAGTAGTTAACAGTCACAGTGTTAAGCCAAAAGTACCCACAGCATCAGTAGCAGATTAATTAATTTCCCCTATTTTGCATGTTATGATTTATTTCCTTTTTCCACTCTTTACTATTTTCCTACACATGTGTAAACCACATGCACTTGATGATATAGGTTGTGTAGAGTGTATGAATGCACATATAGTGCCAGCATCATCAAAATCTTATGAACCCTTGGTTTAAAATTTAATGGAGTCTTTGGAAGGGTTAGTGGACTGTTCAATTAGGAACCCTTCCTCTGAATTATGTGTCTAACACCAAGTTGACTAAACATTAGTGAGGACATACATTTTTAGCATTGTTTTAGGGGATGGTGCTACATTCAAGATTCTCCTATGTTATTTCAAGCTTTATAGTTAGAATTTTGTCTTCAACATTAGAGTAATTAGGTTTTTAGTTATCAATAAAAAATGCTTTACTAACAATGTGCGAGATTCATTGATCCAAAGAATCACATCTATCATATGTGAAGACGGTGAGATTCTCTGGAAATATTTCTACCTTCAACACACGAAGCTTTAGAGGATACTAGTGATCATAGTAAACATAGCGAGGGTATTCTTGAAGAAGAATCATCCCTAACACCAATATCCACATCAGATACAAAGGATACTTTCCATATACATATCATCACCATGGGTGATGTTGTAGTGGAAGACCAACCAAAGCACGTAACCTTTTAGTTCCCCATTGCCAACCAGGAGAGAGAAACTACACTAAAGAACATACCTCCTTCAGCATTACATGTCTTCTATGAATTGGTCATGAAGGATCCAGATGCATTCTTATTTGAGTTTGATGTGTTGTGCAAAATTTATTATTATACAATAGATGCACATAAGCTCAAATTGTTTCTAGCAACCCTAAAGGATGCGACTCTGAGATGGTTTATCATTTTGGGAATAGATGTTGTTCCAAATTGGAATACCATGAAGATAAAGTTCCTATAAAAGTACCAAGACTACTGTAGATGAATAGAAAGAAAGAGAGATGGAATCTTCAGGATGTCACAAAAAAAAATATGAATCCCTGAAAGACTATATAGAAAGGTTTCAATTTTTCCTTAATAAATCCCACCAAAATAGACTCTGATGAGTCTTTGAAATTGATATTCATCTGGGGGATTAATGAGGATTGTATGGATGCACTTAACCTCATTGGGGAAGGATATATCTCTCAAGAACCATTTGAGGGTATCTGTAATGCATTTGGGAACTATTCAAGGTCTTTCACAAAGAAGGTTAGAGGAGATAGGGCATCTTCCATCATCAAACCATCCAATAGGGTCTCTAGAGTTGAATTGAGTAATATTCTATCAAACATGAAGGAGAATATTATCATCCATTTGGCTACATAGCTAGATACCCTCCATATCAAAAAGAAGCAAGAGGAGGCAAAAACAACTCTTATAGGATACTACCCATATTGTAGACAAAGAAGGGCTAACTACAAATGCAAGAAGGTGGCAAGTATCTTTGAAGGGATATTAGACTTTCATGCATTGGAAGGAGAAGGTGGACAAATATTTTACATAGCTCAAAAGAAACCATTGTAGCTAAGACAAGGTATGCCCCAAGATCCTTTGGATTATAACATGTCATTTCCTAGTAATAATTCAAATCTTCCTAATTGGAATCTGTAGTCTTGGGCCAATATGAAAAACTAGTAATGTAAAATTCCTTAAACCAATTGGAACCAACAACAAAAAATATGTTTCCATCACAAATTAGCAAGGATCTAACTATAATTCCCAATGGTCACCCCAACAAAAACAATGGCAACCCTAGTGGAAAGGAGGCCAACAATGGAAAAACCAAAATATGAATTACCAGTAGCCACAAAAATCCTTGTAGCCACAATAGCAAACCATTATGCCAAACCCAAAAAATATAGCACCACGGCCACCTAGAGCACCCCAACTACTAGCATAGCCTACACGTAACTCCAATAACAAACTTGTTCAATAGGCCTAAATGAAGTTGTTAAATACCCTACTTATAAAGTAGAGGTGAGTGATGTCCACCTCTGATCAAGGAAAACTTTGGTTGGACCTTCATCCCCACAAATCACTGAATTGGTTGATGAAGAATCCCTAGTAGAGACCTTGGACACTCAACCTAAGGAGCCTGAGTCAAATTAAGTTAACCAAACCAATCCAAGTCCAGATCTTCCATTCCCTAAAATATTAGTAGTTCAATGACATCAAACTCAAGTTTAAACTAACCTATTGGGACAACTTAAAGATGTTTATATCAAAATACCCTTTATCCAATCCATTAAAGAGGTTCCTATCTATACCAAAATAGTGAGATAATTTTTCCTTAAAAATCCATTCAAGAAGAGGAAAGATCCTAAAATATTACAAGTCCTAGGTCAACTTGCAAACATTATGTTAGGAAATATAATTGTTCCCAAGTATGCAGACCCTAGGATTCATGTGGTGGATGTAAACATAAATGGTACTATCATTAATAATACCATAATTAACTTGGGAGAAGTTATCAATGTAATGACCAAAGAGACCATGAAGTTGTTAAAATTGATAAAACTCATACCTACACCCACTTTTCTGTAATTGGTAGATAGGTCCATAGTCGAATCTAAGGGTATAATTGAAAACTTGATAATAACACTGGATTCATGGGAGTACCCTACATATTTCATGGTGTTGCAATCAAAGGCTAATTTTGCAAGTTACCCACTCATTTTAAGAAGACCTTGGTTGGTAACAGCAAATGCCTTCATAGGTTGTAGGTCTAAGAATATGGTTATTTCTAATGGAAATGTGACTAATAAAATAGTCCTTTATCCACCAGCCCAACCATATGCAGACTTAGAACAAACCATTTGGCCTTCCCTAGATGAGGAGGGCTAATACTCCTTGCAATCCTTGATGATTATTGAACACAATCCATTGTTAGAGCACCAAAATTAAGATGACTTGATAGTAAACATCATACAAAATTACTATGGTAGGGACCCGCAACATTAGGACTACTTGACATGTTTGTAGGATCCTCTGCAAAATATTATCTGTTCCAATTCATCTAAGTCAATTTCCCAAATATTTCACTATTTTTTACGACACCAATGTATTCCAAACATAGTAGGACTTGACATCTCATCAGTGTAAATAGCATTCAATACTTTAGAGATCATGCCAGGTAAAACATTGAACATTAACAATCAATTGAATGATATACAATAAACAGCATTGATGACTATGTTGCAAGCACACGTAGCAGCGTTTGCTTGGGATTATCATGGCATGAAGGGGATAGACCCAGAATTGTGCATGCATAGGATTTACATCAACGATGGTTTTAAACCCATAAGACAACTAAAAAGGATAATGAACCCTGTATTCAGAGACAGTTAAAATAGAATTATAAAATTAATTCATGAAGGATTTATATATCCTATCTCCAATAGTCAATGGGTGTCACCTCTAGTAATTGTTCCAAAGAAAGGAGGAAAGTGGAGAGATTCTATAGACTACCAATAATTAAATGTTGCAACTAGTAAGGACCACTTTCCACTCCCCTTCATTAACAGGAAAAAAGTACTTTCAGAATGGATTTCATGGCTACAACCAAATTAAGATTGCCCTAGAAGACCAGGACAAGACAATATTTACATGTCATTGGGGCACATGTGCTTATTTTCTCCTGCCATTTGGCCTATGTAATGCACCATCCACTTTCCAAAGGGTAGTACTAAGTATATTCTTAGACTTTTCCCATGATTGAATGGAGGTTTTCATGGATGATTTCACAAAATATGGAAATACATATGATGAAGCACTTGAAAATATAGAGGTGGTTATGTATAGGAGTGAATTTTCATCCATTTTGCAAATTCCCATTTTACATCCCTCCACCTTAGAAAATCAAACCCGAATAAGAAATTCCACATCACCTACCTGCAATGCATCCACTTGGTGCTTGTCCTTTGTGTCGATGGGGGAATTTATGTCGGGGACGTGCACATGGCATGCGGACATCTACATGACATGTTGTTGTCCCTGATAGATTCCTACCTCTGGAATCTGCAGAGATGTTACGTTCTCCATTGGTAATGAAGTGTAACACTTTTGCACCTTCTTGTTGACTCGAGAATGGATCTTTCCCTCCCTTTTCTTCTAAAAATTCCTATCCTTCAACTACACTTCATCTCTTTAGCAATTCACTCTACACAATTCTACACAATCTCACATACAAGCTTGATTTGGATTCACAATTTTTGAGCTCCTACACATCTTCTCTCATCTTGTTGCACTTTTCCCACCATTGGAATTGTGACTTGGTGTCCCGAGGGATTGCTTCATTTTTTTTGTAGCAACGTAGACCTTACTGAGCTTGCATTCTCCTCTATGTGCTTGAGGGCACCATGATTGAGAAGGTGATATTGTTTATTGATTTATGTAGCATAGTGTTATTGCTAGTGTTCAGTTTCCTTTTCCATTAGTTTTTTATCGCATTTTCTATCAATCTATTTGGTTGTCCATGGAGGTGGAAACACCAAAGTGGGGGTTTGACTGTGGCAAACCCCTATACAACCCCAACATTTTTCCTCTCTTGATTGTGTGTAGGTATGTGTTTGTGTGGAGCTTGTTGGTGAACTGGACTTTTCTTGAGTTATTCTTCATCACCCTCACCTTTTTTCACCTTCTATATCACTCTTCTAATCATATTATTTATTCTATTTATTATCATCTTAGTTAGTGTCTTAAATTTTGAAAGCTATGTAGTTAGTAGGTTTTTTGTGACATTCACTATACTTTACACTTTCTAGCCATATGGATGCCAACACCCTAGTGAGACTCCAACATGTCACGTTGTCATCCCTGACATGCATTGTTTTCCTCGAGTAGAGAGTCATTTGAGGTACGGTTCAAGTTTCAAAAACCTACTCATTTAGCCTCATCAAACCTCTTGGGTTAGTAGAGTGACAAAAGCACTTGAGAGTGCTCTTCATCCTCTATCCTTGACCTAAAATTCTTGTTGAACTTGAGGTAGATTAGGGCAGCCTTCCTCTCTCGGCTCTTTGTGACCTGGAGCCTTGGTGTGGTTGGTCCCCCTCTTCTACATTTTGGTGAACCCGACATGAACCATTTTGGTTTCGTTTAGAAATGTTGAAAGACCCTTTCCTCATATCATAGGAGTGTTGTGGGTGAGAGTGTTGCAAGGCGTATAGCCTTGCAACCCAACCTATGACCCCTAGTGGCATAGTTGGAAGGTTCCTTAGGCATCATAGAATGAAACCTCAGTCCAGTCAGTATCTAGTCTAGTCACTATCTAGTTGCAAAAAACTTAGGGGCTCTATGAAATTTTTGTCTAGTATGCATGATGGCCTCCTTTTTACATCTTCCCATCCCATCTATGCAACCTACAAGGGGATCCCCTGGCATAACTTTCACCTTGCAAGACTTGTCGATGAACTATAATAAAGAGCCATCTTCCTTATACATCCCTGCACGAATCAATGGAAACACTGTAAGAGGTTTCTGTTTTGATCACACGTGTCGGGTGAATGTCATCACTGAGGAGATTATGTTGATTAATTTATTGCATATAGATGGGTATGGTGAATCTAGGAGTACCATCCGTACACATGATGGGCTTTCTGTACCTCCCACTGACTGCATCACCTTATTAGTTCTAGTTGGACATAAATCTATAAATTCTCTTTGACATAATCCTGAGGTCTAAACTCTTCAGAGTGAAACTGGGTATCCCCTAGTTGGTTGCTATGAATGTGATTCCCTCGATGGTGCATAAATGTCTGAAATTCATCCCTGAGGGTACCATGCATGTAGTCCATCACACCAGCTATAAACCATCGGTTTCACGTAGTGGCTACTTGTTGGATCAATTCTAGTCTATCCTTGTAGGTCTTCTTCCTCCTAGGATGAACCTCTTGTACCAAACCTATGTGAAGTACAAGAGTGGGGGCATACTGCCTAAGGTAAGGTACCCTCCTTCTCCCTATGCCATTTCGCATAGATATTTTCTCAAGGTGGAGCATGAAAATGCCTTGGCTCGAAAAAGGGAGGAAGAGAAGAACACTCAAGGTTCTTCTTCCTCATCTTTCGTTGTTCCACCTATCATTTCCTCTTTCCATGTTGCGACACCATTGTCGTCTACTCCTGACATTTGTTGGAGAACTCAATGGTTCCCACTTGGAAAAATCCCAAGCATCCTACTTTTGAACTTCCCATCTTACCCACGGTGCCTCAACCTGTTCGATATGGTAAGGGGAAGGGTCCCCATTGGGATTCCTCTATGACCTCCTACCACTCCTGCCCCTAAGGAAATGAATGGGAAGAGGCCTTTCACTAAGGTGTTAGAGATAACTCCCCATGTTATTGTTCCAACCTCTCTCTCTTGTTCCTATCCAAGAGTCCCTCCCTCTATCGAAAATAGTTGTGATGGGCACTCCAATGGTCAAACAAGATTCCTCCATTCCATCTCAGCTTCAAGCCTCTAGCTCTCGAAGTCATAGGATCCACCTTGCATGTGAGCACAAGTGTTAGAAAAAGGCTCTAGCCACTGAGCGGGCCACCTTGTAGAGGAAGGAGAGGGATTCGGCAGTTTTGGCTTTGGCACCTTCTACTACATCTTCCTCTCCCATCCCCTATGCTTCAGTTCCTTCATCTTTAGTGTTGCTTCCAGCTCCTGCTACAAGTGTAAACGTTCCTAACCTGAAGAGGGTGTAGTTGTTTATTGCTCCTTTGGTTAAGGTACCCTTTCGAATGTCCCTCTTGGACATCTCGCCATTTTTGAAGCCAATGGACATGTCGAATACCTTGGTGGTGTCCGTCGTGATTCTCTCATCTTGCTTCACACCTTCTACCTCATCCATGGGGATCTCGCATCCTCCAATGAAGTGGAAGATGGAGGATGACCTCGCTAGTAATGGGTGTCGAAATATGGGTTCACCTTCTTCGAAGGTTGGTTTTGCATTAGCATGTGCCATCCTGGTGATAGAGGAAGTTCTAGTGTCCCTAGAGTTTGTCACTACTCCTAAGTCACTCGATGAGCCTAGTAGTGAATCTTCGGTGTCGCCTCCCTTTTCCATTGAGCTAACACATGGAATTCCTATGAAGTGCATGTTTAATTTTATGGACGAGATCTAGACCTTATCAACGATTTTTTTAAACTCACTGACATTCACCCCACAAGAACTAAGCAAAGAATACCTCAAGGGGCCTTCTTCCTTGGCTCTTGTTGTGGGAGGGTCCAAAGGTTCCCCCTTGATATTCTATCCTTCCAAGCTCTTCTACCTTCCCCTTATAATGATCTATATTGGGAGGTCAATGACATCTTGGTTGATGAGGACTATGGGGGAACCTCTTCTTTATCTGTAGAGTAGATTGTGTATGTGTTTGTGTTCCCCCATGCTTGTGTTATATGTTCCTGGATGAACCTTGTCACCCTCATAGGTGCTTGGATATAGGAGTGTTTATGTGTCATAAAACTTTCTCTATTGGTTACATCATTCTTCCTCTATTTACATCATTCTTCCTCTATTATGTGTATTGATTTTTGACAATTGGGGACAATGCAAAGTGTTGGGGGCATTTAGGTTTCCCTTCCATGTTGACCCAATTTATTATTTTTATTTTTTCTTCTTATGCATTCTTCATATGGTCTAATATAGTAGGGGTTTGATGATAGTTCATTTATATACTATTATTATATTTATCTATATTTATGAGCAACTCTGAACTTGAAATATTAGATCGCCCCTACGACCCTTGTTCGTAATGTTATTATTTTTCTTCTTGCATTTTTTCTCTCTTATCTTTCTAACTTGCTTTTTCATGTTGTGGTGCTTATGTGTTGTCCCTCACATGTGTGACAACATTACCACAGTTACATCTCACTATGTTCTATGGGCCACAACATCACTTTTTCATTCTTGTTTTTATCTCCTTAGAATGTCATGTGCCTCTATGTTCAACATGCACCGACCTAAGGGGGGGCTATCATGTCACTTCGATTTTCAAAAAATGAATTCAATGGCCAACGAATTTTTTCTTGAAACTATCTTCAAAATATTTTTCAAAAATCGTATTCCTTAACAAGGACCCCTAGCAGAATATTTTTTCTTCATCATGGGTTCGTAAAGAAATAATTTGAAAAACCTTCCTCCGAGGAGGAAGCATCTTCTCCTACAGATGATTTTTTACCTTTCCCTTGTGAGGGGACCTTCTTCCTTTCGAATTCCTTGATGAAGTGAACATATTTCAAAAGGATTCATTGAATTTGAATTGATTTGCGAAAAAATTCTCTTGCACTTTCAAACTGAGCGTCCCTTGAGTGGACCCCTTTTCTTTTGAAGGGTTCCTAAGGGACCCCTTTCAAATCTTCTCCTTTAATTTTTGACTATTTGCTTGCTTTCCTACATGGATTTTTGTTTTCTAACATGTTTTATCTATAGATTAACATGTTTCTTTGCACGTGTGCCTGTGAAGTTGCTTTCCAATCCAACTCTATGGAGTCCCCTACATTGGGCTTCCTTTAGGAGAGAGTACCTAGGGGGCACTTTCTTTGCAGGTTCGAGGACCTATGAAGTGCTTGCATCATGCGGGATTTTTCCATCATTGGTCTACGGGCCTTCGGTGCACTTTGATGAACTTTGTATTTCTAAGGATCTACAGAGTCCTTTGTTCAATCCTCCTCAAGAGAGAGTACCTGCAGAGTTATTTTCCTACCCTACACTTTTGAGCTCACCAAATTGCAATTTTCTTCCTTGATGATTCAGGTATACATTTCTAAACTCTTCAATCTACTTTACCGAACATTTTTTGGCACTAATGCTCACTAAAGTGGGGGAAAATTGTATAGGAGTGAATTTTCACCCCTTTTGCAAATTCCCCTTTTACATCCCTCCACCTTAGAAAATCAAACCCGACTAATAAATTCCACATCACCTACTTGTAATGCATCCACTTGGCACTTTTCCTTTGTGTCGGTGGTGGAATTTTTTTTGGGGACATGCACACAACATGCGGACGTCTGTGCGATGCATTGTCATCCTTAACAAATTCTTGCCTCAAGAATCTATAGAGATGTTACGTTCTCCATTGATGATGAACCGTAATGCCTTTGCACCTTCCTACCAACCCACGAATGGCTCTTTCCCTCCCTTTTCTTCTTCAAATTCCTATCCTTCAACTACACTTCATCTCTTTAGCAATTCACTCTACATAGTTCTACACAATCTCACATGTTGGCTTGATTTGGCTTCACGATTTTTGACCTCCTACACATCTTCTCTATATCTTGTTGCACTTTTTCCACCATTGGAATTACGACTTGCTATCCTAAGGGACTACTTCTTCATTTTTACGGTAGCATAGACCTTACTGAGCTTGGATTCTCCTCTACGTGCTTGAGGTAACCTTGATTGAGAAGGTGATATTGTTTATTGATTTACATAGCATAGTGTTATTGCTAGTGTTCGGTTTCCTTTCCATTAGTTTCTTTATTGCATTTTATATCGATCTATTTGGTTATCTGTGGAGGTGGAAACACCAAAGCAAGAGTTTGACTGTGGTAAACCCCTATACAGCCCCGACATTTTTCCTCTCTTATTTTTGTATAGGTACGTATTCATGTAGAGCTTGCTAGAGAACTGGACTCTTTGTGAGTTGTTCTTCATCACCCTCACCTTTTATCACCTTCTATATCACTTTTCTAATCATATTATTTATTCTATTTATTATCATTTTGTTTTTTAATTTCCAACTTTTAAGTAGTTAGTATCTTTTTTGTGACATTCACTGTACTTTACACTTTTTGGCCATATAGATGCTAGCGCCCTAGTGAGACGCTAGTGTGTCACACTATCGTTCCTGAATTGCATTGTTGTCCTCAAGAAAAGAGCTATTTGAGGTATGATTTGAGTTCCAAAAACATTATAACTTAGCCTCATCAAACATCTTGGGTTAGTAGAGTGACAGAAGCACTTGAGAGTTCTCTTCATTCTCTATCCTTGACCTAAAACGCTTATCAAACTTGAGGTAGATTAGGGAAGCCTTCTGCTCTCAGCTCTCCATGACCTGGAGCCTTGGTGTGGTTGGCCCCCCTCTTCTATAGGTTCTAAAAAGGTTTCATGAACACAACTTATCCCTAATTCATGAAAAATATTCCATGATGATGATGAAGGGAATATATTGTGACATTTTATGTCAAATTAAGGGATTCAAGTGGACCCCAACAAAATTGAAGTAATATCAACACTCCCTATGTGTCAAAGACAAAAATTTGTTAGAAGTTTCCTAGTACACGTTGGGTATTATAGGAGATTCATTAAATACTTTAGTAAATTTGCAGCTCCATTATTTTTTTTACTATTCAAAGATGTAGAATTTGAATGGGCAGCTACTTGTCAACACTCTTTTGAAGCACTCAAGGTAGCATTGACTAAAACCCCTATCTTCAGAGGACTAAATTGGACCTTACCTTTCCATATCCATATAGATGCTTCTAGTTTTTCTATAGGAGTTTTACTTGGGAAGAAGGAAGGAAACAAGGAGTATGTCATATATTATATCAATAAAAATCTAGAATGGAGCATAACTCAATTATACAATGAAAGAGAAGGAGATGTTGGAAATAGTATATGTAGTAAACAAATTCAAGCATTATATTACAGGATATTCAATCTTCATACACATTGACCACATAGTAATTAGGTATCTCATGAAAAAAATTAGTGTTTGGTGGTAGGCTTGTAAGGTGGTTACTATTGCTTCAAGAATTTGACATCACCATTGTGGACAAGCTAGGAAAAGAAAATGTAGTGGTAGATTTTTTATCCAAACTGCCAACCAAATCAAAAGAAGGTGTTGTTGATGATACATTACCATTCAAGCATTTATTTTCTCTATCTCTACATACACCTTAGTTTGTAGACATTGTCAACTATCTAGTAGCAGGGAAGACACCACCTCATTTCTCCCCAAGAGACTAGATAAAATTGGTTCACAAGAGTTTTCCCTAATCTTGGATAGCTAGATACTTATTTTACACAAGACCAGATAACATTATGATCAGATGTATTAGAGAAGATGAAGTATATGACATTCTCAGAGCATGACATGATGAACCCTATTGGGGACACTTTGCAGAAAAGAGAACAATTCCTAAGATACTCAACACTAGATATTGTTGGCCAACTCTTCATAAGGATGCAGTGAAGTACACAATGTGTTGTGATAGGTGTTAGAGAATGGGTAGGCCAACAAAAAAAAATGAAATTTCATTGCAGCCACAATTAGCAATAATACCATTTGATAAATGGGGATTAGATTTTATTGGCCCAATGTCACCAACATCTAATAACAAGGAGTACATGCAAGTATGCACAAATCACCTGACCAAGTGTGTGGACGTTAAGACTTTACAATTTACTAGGGATGGTAATATGGAAAATTTTCTCTATGAAGACATATTTACAAGATATGGAGTTCCAAGGGAAATTGTAACAGACCAAGAACCCTAATTTACATCAGATATTATCACAAAATTGGTTTAAGAGTATGATATTATACATAGGAAGTCCTCACCTTACCACCCTCAAGCAAAAGGATAGGTGGAAGTCACAAACAAGGAGATTAAGAACATTCTAACCAAAATAGTACAAATTCATAGGAAAGATTAGGAAACTAGGTTTCCTAAGGTAGTTTGGTCCTATAAGACAAATTACAAAACCACAACAAGATTTACACCATATGAATTGGTGTATGAAAAGAAAGTAGTACTTCTTATTCAATTTGAGTGCAAAACTTTGAGAAAAATTGTTCAATTAGCCATGGACTTATCAACATCACAGTAGGAGAGATTACACAACCTTAAGGGACTTGATAAAATTAGGATGAAGACAATACACCACACTGAATTTGTTTAGAATCAAAGAATCAGATAGCATGATTAGTTAATCAAAATGAAGTAATTGAGTGTAGGTGATTGGGATTTTCTTTATGACTCAAGTTATTATGACTACAAGGGGAAGTTACAAACAAGGTGGCTTGGTCCCTATGAAATCAAGAAAATGTTTCCCAATGGAGTTGTACAAATGCATATAATTGATGAATTCAGGTTCTCCTTACTGGTTAATTGACACAAACTAAAGTTGTATAAGAAACCATTATAAAAGAATGATTTCCTTCTTTCATTAATTCAATAATTTGAGCCTTCACTTGACAACTCAACTATAACAACTAAAATTTCTACACGTGACTCAATAGAGGAGATACCCAGCTCACCTAATACCATTACACAGGTATGATTTCTAACACAACTTACAAAGCACACATTGCACAAGGTAACAAGCAACAATAGTCAACAAAGTTGTAGGGACCTATAGAAACACACCTGAAGGTGACAATATTTAGAAAGGGACCTATTATTGGAGGCACTTGAAGCAATTGTTTGATAGTCATTTCAAAAATCCCCACCGAATTAATTGCATATCCCTACTTTCCACCTCCATAATTCTACACATGTAGCCTATACACATCCTAATACTTTAGCATTTCCATCACCTTTTTCACTTACCATGTATCATACAGTTCATTTCACATCCCATCTACCGTACATCTCATAGCCTTTCCAAACCATCATTTACCACACACCATGTATTCATACATCCTAAAACTTTAGCATTCCCATCACCTTTTTCACTTACCAAGTATCATACAATTCATTTCACATCCCATCTATTGCACATCTCGTAGCCCTTCCAAACCATCATTTACCACACACTGTGTATTCATGTCCCTCAATTCAAAAATGGTCATATCAAATCTCGCTATGAGTAGTAATCAACAACTTCGCATGAGTTAAGTTTCATTTCACACTTGAACTCTACAAGTACGTGCATTAACTTCTCATAATTAGCATAAAATAATACTTGGTTTTCTACATGTGTTAATATTAATTCGTGCATGCTTCATATCTAATTTGATTTTCCACTTCCTAGAATTTATCACTCCACCATAACCCATACAATTAAGTGAGGGCACTTAATACCTTTAGTTGGTGGGAGGGGTACTCTATTTACTCTTCATTTTATTATTTTCAAAAACTTAAAACTCTTTACAACTTAAAAACTCTCTGCAACCTTTTTTCCATTCTATTTTTCTCCATTTTAAAACAAATGCAAGCTCAAAGGAGAACATAAGGGTTAGAATTAGTTGAATTGAGAAGATAAATCATATTGGAGGCAGTATAGTTGGTGCGACATACAAGTGAAAGGAATGATCAGTTTTTGGAAAGAGATGATTTTTTTTTGAGAAAAAGGATATTAGCAAGGAATTACAAGAAGATATGGAAAGCATTAAGAAATTAGAAGGTTTTTTGAAAACACACCAGCAAAGAGAAACTGAGAGGAATAAAATAATTGAGGATTTGGAGGAAAAAATTTGTAAATATGAGTGTGGGACTAGGTTGGATGAATTGGAACATCTTAGTATCATAGAAGCAAAAAATAAAGAACTAGTGCCCGAGGCTCCAATTCCTTCACTTTCAATTCCCTCTAGGCCATTTCTAGTGACCTTAGGTGTGGAATTGTGCAGAATAACCCAAGATTTCTTTGAGAATAATGAATGGGAAAAGTAAAACGTAGAGTTTATGTCAAAACACACCAAGACACTTGAGCAAAAACATGCAGAAATAAAAAGACTAAAATATTGAAGAAGTAGCAAACAATGCCGCATAAATTTTAAAGTGTAGACCTCCTACAAGAGTTTATACACTATTTATGTAAGAAAAATACTTTTTTTTTTAGTTTAGCCAGTTAATTAGTGATTTTCCAATTTCAATGAATAGATTTTTTTTGTTTTTAGAAACTTTCTTTGATTCTACACTGGATATGCAAGATCAATTATGCAAGTTTTACTTTTATAATCTTGTGCTCTTAGATCAAATAGAATGGAATCCTCTAATGTTTGTGGGGTACTTACAACTTAAAGCACTAGCCTCTCATATCAGGAATTAACAGAAAAAGGGTGACATCTTGCAGGAATATACTGAAAAGGAGAAAGTTGTTGCTTTGCAACTAAGGAAAGAACCCAAAGATCCCAATGCAATTATTGATGAGTGGTTAGAGCTCCTGAACTATAAAGGTATAGGAAGAAAAATAGTGAGTGTTAGGGAATGTGTACACTAGGATGTGGAACCAATGGAAATTGGGGTGAATTTAAGGTTGATGATTAAGTACTATCACACCCACTTTCAAGATGTTCCACTCAAGGATAACCCCAGAGATCTCAATGCAAAAGAGAAAGAGATCATGCAACAGGATTGTCCTAGGGGCTGAATATGATCTAATAAGGGGTTCACCACCAGTTTTAGACTTGGAAAAGACAATGACATATCAAATGACCTATAAATGCAAGTAAAATAGAACAAAAAAATAATAAGATGAATATTGTGCACCTAGAAATCTAGAAATGACTAATCATAGCTTTTGACCACTAGAAAATTTGACTTTTTG
Organism: Sequoiadendron giganteum; assembly: GCA_007115665.2. Taxonomy (NCBI): domain Eukaryota; kingdom Viridiplantae; phylum Streptophyta; class Pinopsida; order Cupressales; family Cupressaceae; genus Sequoiadendron; species Sequoiadendron giganteum. The sequence goes on along the minus strand of CM021110.1, from coordinate 262,734,202 downwards.
ACATACTAGGACTGATTCGCCAATCTGGGCGAATCAGTCCCAGATCTGGATTTTTGCACAGGAGTCTATTTCAGGAAAAAGGGTATCTGAATTTGCAAAGATCTCTGAAAAATGCCTACAGTGGGACTCATTCACCACTTGTGGTGAATGAGTCTAGTTTGGATTTTCTGAAACTTCAAGATCTGAATCTGGTCTTCAATGTCTAGTATTTTTGCTTCTCTGGGTTTTTGGATCTAAAACTCTCATTTTGAGGTTGTAGGTGACCTTTTAGTGAATGTTATGACCTTGCAAATGGGGGGAAAACTCCAACAATATTATGACTTAATATTCAATGATCCTTCAAGTCTTCAAAGCACCTAATCTTCAATTACACAAGGAGAGAGAGAAAAAGTGTTCACTGTTAGGGAATATGGGTTTGCCTTGGTCAAACCCCTTGTAGGTAATTAAACCAAATGATGAGACAATGAAATGAAGGCATGAAACATGAAACAAAGAACATGAATCATGCTTGACATGATGATGGATCTTGAATTGTTGCAACAATTGATGAAGAATTTTTCCCTTGAATGCTTTAAAAATGATCTTGAATGTTATCTTGATGATCTCGTAAAGTCTTAGAATGCTTAACTCTTGCTTGTTTGACTTGATATCATGTAGGCTTAATGAAATAATGATTTTAATACTTGTTTAAATATGCAATGTACTCAAATGACCATTTATTTGATCCCACAAGTCGACATAGAAGAAATTTGAACTTAAAACCAAATTTTCTTGCTTAAGACCTTGAAAATAGGCCAAATGGGACTCATTCACCAACCTGGGTGAATTAGTCCCACTTGGATGGGACTCATTTTCCCAAAGTGGCGAATGGGTCCCACGGGGCCTATTTTGCTTGCTAAAATGTAGGGGAGTGTGCAAATTAAGCTTATATATTGATATTGTTGGGTTTTTTATTGAAATATGCCTTGGGATGCATAATATGGGGTCATAGGGGCCTATTAATGATGATATAAAGGTTATGAATGCAATGGATCCCAAAATATAATATGAAAGTGTAAATAAATATATTTTACAACATTAAATTAAGGCAAAATTGGGTCTATTTAGCCTAGAAGGGCCCTAAATCCCATGTGAATGTGTAAAACACATTACAACACTAGATTAAGTCCACCTTAGCTTACAAGCCTCCTAAATTTAATGTGGAGGTGTAAATAAATATACTTTACAACATTAAATTAAGGCCAAGTTAAGTTAAATTAGCTTTAAAAGGGCCCAAGACCTAATGTGGATGTGTAAAACACCTCACAACACTAGATCAAGGCAACATTAAGTTGAATTCATCATTAATTATTCCCAAATCAAGCAAGGAAAAGTAGAAGGGATACTTTTTTGTGACTACAGAATGAAACAACTAGTTATAGGATCTATTGATAACACCTTCCAGATTGTGAGGAATAGATGGGAGGAATTAATCCCTAAATTAAAGAAAAAGAACCTTACTCCCTCTATAATTTTATTATAGCCATTATTAGAGGATCTCACAGGTATATAGACATTGCAAAGGACAATAGACTAAAATATTTTCTACTAACATTTCATCCACCTCTTCTTCTCTACCCAGTGCCACATTGGACAAGGAGGAACTGAGATGAAATACAAGTAGCAGAGGATTTGAGGATGGAAAATATTTCATGTCAAAAAAGATATTATTTGAGAAAAGTTAAAGGAGTTGATGTTGTTTCAAACTTCAGAGAGATCACTTTGAAGTACAACCTTTGTGACCCAAATTTTGCTTGAGGACAAGTAATTTCTTAGTTGGGGGGAATGGTGAGCCTGAATAATAACTAGTTTTTCTTGTTTAGTTCATATCTTTCAATCACTCTAAGTTGCTTATTTCATATACATTATTGAACTTATATACCTTTTATATCTTTTATGTCATTCAAACCAGACTTTGATAAGTGGAAATATGATTATGATATGATGATGTTTGCATGGATGAATGTGTGAATATGTATGAAATTTAATGTGAATATATGTTTAATTTATGATTGTTAATGGTATGTGTGCTTTAGATGAAATTGACTCATTGCAACTAGAAGAATAGTAACCCGTAGCAACTGGATAACTCGACCCACATCCAAAGGATTCTAGGCCAATTGTAGGGGAGATACCAAGAACACTAGAAACATGACAGTTGTAGAAATGGTGGAAGTAATCATTGGATTGGTCAATGGTGATTCATAAAATAATTTAATAAGATGATGGAGGAAAGAAGAAGTTTGTAGTAACCAAGAAACTGACAACAATTTGCACCGAGTACATCTCTATCATATACCATTAAAGTAGTAGCCACCACTTGTAGCGGAGTTGGATAGGGCTTGGGGTTTGCATCCCTCGAGGTCACAGGTTCAACTTTGCTTTGTAGTGGGAAAGGCAAGGGTCAGTAATATTTACTTGTTCTTGCTTCGTTGACCCGGGGTATAGGAATGGGCTTTACCCCTAACCTCCTTGAGGTTAGATTAACTTTTTTAGAGACTAAATTTTTTGAATGTTGGAAAAAAATATGGGTGGAGCTCCAAGAAATTCTTTGAGTCAAGGTAAGGGTTACATTTCAAAAATTCATGGCGAGCAACCAGCCACTGGCTTGAGACAGCCTATACGTCAGGGCCAGGGTCATGGGTTTCGAGGAAGTCCCCATCAGGTAAAGGTTCATGTGCCTCCACAGTAGTCTCCCTATTTTTAGCATCGAGCTTCTCCATCTCACCATGCTCCTCCACTCATATCCTCTTTTCCTAATAACATTCCTTGTCATCCTTGAATAGGTACAAGGTCTATGGCCAATCCTCCCCTTTCATTTCCAAACAATGCTCCATTGGGTAAGGGTTTTTATCCGCCTGTATCCTTTCCCAGTAATGTCCCTCTTGGGAGAGATCATGTTATTTCGATTGCTAAGGGTTTATTTCTCCTATAATCTTTCCCAATAATGTTCCTCTTGGGTGAGACCATGTTGTTCCGGCTGCCCCTTTGAACCGGGTCTTCGGTCAAACTCCTTCTCTTCGTCAAAATACATCTAGGGCTTCTAAACGTTCAGATCATGTGGTTTTTCTGGATGATGGCTTCCTTTCGACTCAAACCTAGGACCTATCATGCTCGGCACTCATTTGTAAGTTCTGGAATTTTTCTCCCTCTATTTTTGAGCTCAAATCATGGGTCTTCCACAATTGGGAAGGGGTGAATCAAGTGTTTTTCATTGATCAGGGTATTGGGTTTTTTGTGGTCTTCTTTTCATCTAAAGAATCTAAAGATAAAATATATAAGGTTAAGTCTTGGTTCTTTAAGGGTTCGGGCTTTTATATGCAACCTTGGTGCTCTGATTTCAACCCTTTTGAGATGCGCATTTAGTTTGCCCCATTCTACGTTCAAATGGGTTCTCTGCCTTTGGAATACAAGGAGTCTGTCATTGTGGAAATATTGACTAATCAGTTTGGTATATTTTTAAAGCATGACCTAATTTTTTTCAGTAACCCTCACCTGCCTATCAAGGTCTGTGTTTTCTTGAACACAACTAAGCCATTGCCTCATTGTGTTAAAATAAAATCTAGTGTGTGGGTGTGGTTTCAAGATATTTTAATTGAAACAACTTGTAATGTGTCACCAGAGTCAGCTCTTTTCTCACTCCTTCATGAGTTGTAGGGCTCAAATTCCTTTCAATGCTACCAGCGCTCCTCATTCCACCCCACCGTCTTCCAAAGTGTGCATCCTTATTTCAAAAGGGAAAGAAGTAATCCTCTGTCAAAATCCGGGAAACTTATCTATATGGGAGATAGGTTCTTGTTCCAAGTTTGTTGAAATTTCATCACTTGTTTTTGTTTCACAAGTGGCTTTTCAAGAAATCCTACCAGTTCAATGTTGTAAGATATTTACCTTCACTTTGTCTCTTATAAATTTGATGTCCATCATTTGGCCCCACCTTTCTTTCTCAGTCACCAGTTCTTCTTTACATGTTGTTCCAATGTCTTTCTTTTATAAAAAAAAAAATGAGATTTGTTTCCATGGCTTTAATCTGGGGTGCCTTAAAGCACGATATTTAGTTCTTTGGTAGTTCAAATTATGAGCTTCATTTGACCCCTTGCTTTGGTGAAGATAGCTTCCTTAAATCAAATTTGTTGCAGTCAATTGGTGAACTAGACTCTTAGGTAGATCATATTGCCTCAATGATGAATGCTTCAGTTCTTGAGGTAATTGAGTGCCAGTTGGATATGGTTATATCTGATATGGATCCTTTGTCTCATTCCCCCCAAGTTGATCTGTGCCTAGCTTCTTCTTATGTGCCAGTTTTTTTGGGCCTTCCTAATTCAGGGGTGCCTAATGAGAATCCTTGTCCACAAGGTAATTCCATTTTTAGCACTATGTTATCTATCTTGTAGACTCTTCTACAATATAAATCTCCTAGTAAACGAGGTAGAAAACATATTTTTGTAAAAACACTAGAAGAAATTGCAGCAGGCAAGCAATCCACCTTGGATTGTAACATCAAAAAAATATTGAGGAGAGTTGCTAGCTCTCTGAGTGCGCGATGAAGATTTTGTCCTGGAATGTTAGGGGCATTAATTCCGCTAACAAACTTGCTTGCATTAAGTGTCAAATCGATGCTTGTGGGGTAGATATTGTGATGTCACAAGAAAAAAAATTGTCCTTTGAATCTTATGATACTTTTATTTATAAGTGGGCTTAGTGGAATTCTTGCCATTCAATGGCTATGGGTGCTTCTGGGGTTCTTCCCATTCTATGGAAGGATTCTTATGTTGTTCAATTTGTTGTTAATTATCAACATTGGTAGGCAGTTAAGGTTACCCATTTCGATCTATCCTTCTTTCTGATTAATGTTTATGCCCCTAACTCTACACAATGTAAGAAAAGACTATGGGATGATATTGACTTTTTCTTTGAGAGGATGGAACTGATTGAGGTTGTTTTGGCAGGTGACTTTAATGTTGTCTTGGCTCTTCATGAGAAAAAAGGAGGTTTAATTCCTCCTGCTAAGTTTATGGAATATTTTAATTCCTTTGTCCATAATAATGCTTTGGTAGATATCCTCCCTTCCAGGGGTTGTTTCACTTGGAAAAATAAGCGTCAAGACTATTTGCAATTTTTTGTTAGATTAGATCACTTCCTTGCATCTACTCATTGGGTGTCAAATAGGTTTGTTTTGTGATTTGAAATTTTACCCTGGTCTGATTTCGATCATTTTTCGATCTCTGTTTCTATAATTCCTAATGATCAACAATCTAGGGAAAAGATTCCTTTTAAGTTTGAAGTTATGTGGTTCAAGGATCCTGGGTTCTTGCAACAGCTTCAGGCATGGTGATCTCAAGCCCCTAGAGTGGAAGGTACCTTAATGTTTCATTTTTCTCAGAAGCTAAAATTTGCAAAAAGCCAAATTAAGGTCTGGAATGTCAATGTTTTCAAAAATGTCTTCCATCAGAAAGTAGTTGTCTCCACGAAACTGGAAGAAATCGACTCCAAAATTATTGCTAATGTTTTGGACCCTCAAACTTTTCATCTTCAAAATTCACTATAGGCTAAATGGGAGGATCTGGCTGCCAGAGAGGAAGTTTATTAGTGCCAAAAATCTAGAGAACTTTGGCTCAAAAATGGTGATCATAACACTAAGTTTTTCATAAATTTTTCCAAATTAAAAAAGCTAGAAATGTTATTTTTTCTATCAATGACAACGTCTCTTTCAATCGGTTGTCCTCTCAAAATGATATTAAAAGGGAAGTTGTTCATTACTTTTCTAATGTTCTTTATGCTCCCCCATTACTTCTTCTCAGTCAATTCAAGCTCGGGAGGAGCTACTTGCTTCTATTCTTTCATTGATCATTGAAAATGATAACTTCAATCTCATGAAACCATCTTCTTTGGAGGAAATAAAAGAAGTTGTTTTCTCCATGTCCCTGGATAAAGCACCAGGTCCTTATGGATTTAATGCTATTTTTTATCAAAAATGTTGGAATTTTATTTTCTATGATTTACTTAAAGCTTTGGAGGAGTCTCGATCTTCTACCTTGATGCTCTCTAATTTTAATGTTACCCATGTGGCCCTCATTCCAAAGTTGGAATCTCTGTCATCTTTTTTTTTATTTTAGGCCCATTTCTTTGTGCAACACCATCTATAAAATATTTACAAAGGCCGTCTATTTTAGGTTGAAACATCTTATCCCATCAATTGTATCTGAAGAGCAAGGTGGTTTTGTCCCTAGTAGGGAATCAATGGATGGTACTATAGTAGCGCATGAAGTTCTTCACTCCATTTCCCCTCACTCAATTCTAGCTCTTATCATCAAATTAGACATGATGAAATCTTATGATCGTGTTGATTGGTCTTTTCTCATGGAAATTTTGCATAAATTTGGCTTCTCTTCAAAATGGTGTGAGTGGATTCATTCCTGCATTTCGGGGGATAAATTTTTAGTTCTTCTGAATGGTGCTCCATCTAGTTTCTTTGCCTCTTCTCAAGGCATTAGGCAAGGTGATCCTCTCTCACCATTTTTGTTCATCATATTGGCTAAAGCTTTGAGTAGGGCTATTTCTCATTCGTTTTAGGTTGGTTCTTGGAGGGGGATCAAATTACTTTGCACAAATATCTCCTTAACCCACTCCCTATTTGCAAATGACACCATTATTTTTGGTGTTTCCACTGTTTCAAAAGCATAAAGTATTAAAGACGTACTAAAAAGAGTATATGCTGGAATCTAATCAAAAATTCAATGCTACCAAATCAAAGATCTATGTCTTCAACACTTCACTGGCCACCTCTGATGAGATAACACAATTATTGGGTTTCCAAGTTGCATCTTTACCTTGTAAATATTTGGGGATTCATTTTTTTCAAGACCAAACCGTGTATCCTATTGGGACAAAGTTAAGTTGAGTATACAAGCAAGAATTGCTTGCTAGAAAGTAAGGTAGCTATTCCTCTCTAGTAGAATTCTTTTGGTCAAGATGGCTCTTTCAACTATCCCAAACTATTATATGGTTGTTCTTAAAGGCCCCAAAGTTCTTATTTTAGAAATTGAAAAATTGATTCGTTCTTTTCTCTGGAAAGATAATATGGATGGTTCAAAAAAAAAATCTTTAGTATCTTTGCAAAACATCTATAAGGATAAATTGAAAGGTGGTGTTGGAGTGCATTACCTCTCTGCTTGTAATAAAGCTTTGGGGGCTAAGTTTGTGTGGCATCTGTGTACCAAACCATGGGGAAAATGGTGTAAATCCTACAAGAAAATAATCTTCACTCTGTTGAACCTCATAGGGTTCTTACAATTGTAAATCCTCCTTTTGGCTCTATAATGTGGAATTTTGTGGTTAGTTGTAGAGATTTAATCCTTCCTTATATTTCCTGGGAGGTTGAAAATGGTGAGCATGCTAAATTCTGGGAAGATTCTTGGAATGGATTCCCTTCATTTTAGTCGCTTCATACTTTTCAGGTCATTCAATATTTTTTCACACAATTATTTGGTTCTAAGGTGAAGGACTATTTTCACTCTATAAATGATCAAACGGATCAAGTTACTTGGATTCATTTGTAGTCCTCTTCTCTCCCTCAGGGTTTGCTTGATGAACTTAACACTATGTTGAAGGGTAGAGTTGTTTTCTTCAATCAAGCATTAGATAAGATTGTTTGGGCTCCTTCAAATAATGGTCAGTATTATGTAAAATTGGGTTACAAAGCAATTATGTATTCTAATTTCCAAAATCCTCCTCAGACGAGCTCTTTCATTTTTTTGGTATCCATAAATTTTGCCTAAGGCTGGTTGTTTCTCTTGGGTTACTCTAAAGCACAGGATTTTGACTAGTGATAGATTAGTCAAATTGGGTATTGCTCCTCAATTATTTTCCTGTGTTCTTTATAACAATGGATTTGAAAATGTTGATCACCTTTTTCTGCACTGCTCTTTTGTTTCCTCTTGTTAAGATTTTTTCAAGTCTAAAATGGAATGGTCTGCTCTGATGCCAAGCTCCTTATGGGAACTATTTTCAAGTTGGCTAGTACTTTATAAATCTTATATGTTTGCCTACTTATGGAGGATTATCCCCTTTACACTCTTATGGTGTGTTTGGTGGGAAAGAAACAAACGTATATTTAGAAAAAATTAATCCTCCATTGAATCTGTCTTATCAACTTTGGAGCATTCGATATGCAAAGTGATTAATGCACATGTAGCTAAATCAAAGGATGTGAGTTCAATATTCACGGATTGGGATAGTAAGTAGTTATCAAGATGGCCACTCCTTAAGATTCCATTAAAAGGTGGTCAACATATTGGTAACTGCTTAAAGCCTAATCGCAATATTGTGTCTTGGTTGCCTCCTCCATCTGGTTTTCTCAAACTTAATTTTGATGGTTCTTCTAAGGGTAATCCTGGCAAGTTTGGTGCTAGGATTATCATTAGGAATCATAATGGTGACCTTCTTAAAGCAAAGGATATTTCTCTCCCTCATGGGACTAATAATCAAGTAGAGACCCAATCCTTAATTTTGGCTTGCAAATGGAAATAGACCTGAATGTCCAATCGTTGCTCATTGAAGGTGATTGATTGTTAATTGTAAATGCTTGCAAAGAAAAATGGAGTTGCAACTGGAGAATTGATTATATAATAAAATAGTCTATCAAACTTATGAGCTTGTAGGTGTCTTTTCAAATTAATCATGTTTACAAGGAAGGCAATCAAATTGCAGATTACCTAGCTAATATGGGTAGCGACAACGATAATCTAGACATCTCTTTTTCTCCAATTGATGAGCACTACTCTCCTATTCTTTTTTAAATGATTGAAAATGAAAATGTAATAAAATCTAATTGATTTTGTGACTTTTTGGGCTAACATTTATTGCTATCAAGGTTATTTTTGTCATAGCTATCAACTTTGGTGATTGGGTGTCTTTTTCGATACTACTATTGACGTCCTTTTGGCATGTGGTGACTCCAATATAAATAGTTCTGGTTCATTATCATAATACGCATGGCTAAGATTTGTCATTATGTGATCATATATTCCCTCAATTAATGTTTTCTCTACTGGAATATCCATATAACATCACTTGCATCTTATCATGCGTCATTTTTCTTGCTATTAGATTATCATGTCCTTCTTCGTACTTTGGCGGCATCATTAGAGTTCATTACAGCACTCTTTCTTGTGATCTCGCACAGTTATTCTCAAATGTTGTTCGTTGTGAAATATAGTCTGAAGTCTTCAAGTTCTGAAGTTGGAATTTACAATGACAATCTTGTCATGGTGTTCAATATGTCTTGCTCTCCATTTTCCTATCAAATTACATGGATGCACTTCAGTCTTATGAGCTTCTTGAGGAAATTGTTGACAATGTTGTTCAGCCAAAAAATTTCAAGAAAAGGGAACTTCTTCAATATGTTCAATCTTATAATATTGGCTGTGGAAATGGCCCTCTGGTGGGTATTTTTCCACGTTCTCAAATAAAGAAATATCAAGCCCTGGCAAGTGTTTATGATGTCTTTACTTTAGGCATTCGCAAGGATGATCTGTGGGAAATGTATAATGTTGTTAATGCTTACAATGATGTACTAGGAAACTAGCTGGTGATGACTATAAAGGACAAGTTCTTTTCTATCTCTTTCATTTTGTCTCACCCAATCTACCACGGAAGGAAATTTGTTGTTGCACCTCGTCACAGAGAGAAGGCTTTAAAGGTGGACAAGCAGAATGAAAATTTTATGGAATCATCTGTGAATTTTCAATTGAAGGATTTGAAGGGCATCTAACTATGTTCTATCATTCTCGTTACTATACTCATATTATGTAATGGTTTACTTAGCTCGTTGTTGTATGGCCTATCATGAAATTTTGAATCGTTGCCCATTTTGGCTCTTGGGGCTGCTTAGTTCACATTCTCTATTTATTGTATAATTGGGCAGTCTCAAAGTTTGTATTGTGCGGGAAAACATATCTCTTACTTGTATCCTTGTAATTCTTTGAGCTACAACCAGAGGCTTTCTTCCTAGTTCTTTCCTGCTGGTATGCTCGCCTAAACCAAGGTTTTGTATCTTTCTTATATATTAATAAAATATTTTGGCATATGCTTTTTACCTTAAAAAAAAAAAAAACAAAGTTGCACACCTATTTATCTTCTTCTATCTTTTTTAGTTATACTTTCAGTTGCAAAGACTTCTCTCTATTTTGAAGGAGAGAGGACATGCTTATTTAATTTATGTTTTCAATCCTTATGCAAATAAACCTCCTCTTAAAACTATATAGTTAGATCAATGGTTGAGGATAAAATCTAGTTGGATGTGATATATTTTGATAGTTATAGTTTAATTTCATAGACAATATCTTTGTTAGTTTTTTGTTATGTGTTCATGAATGAGAAATTTGTGAAGATTCTTTTCACATTGTAGAGTTCAGTTATATGCAATAAAGATGTTTCACTTTACTGTTATGATTAGTTGAATCAAGTAGAATATATTTGGTTTCTCCTATGGGTACAATAGCTTGAGAAAGGGCCACTCAAGGTACTATTCACTCACCTTCATTTATGTTGTCAATTTAGATGTTTACATTATTGCATTCATTTCAATAAATTTATTGGATGCACATGAATAGTATTTAGTCTCATGTTTTAAGTTTTCCAATGCATCATTACGTCATCCTCCAGAGTGAGTCAAGTAAGTAGAAGAATCAAAATTGCTAGTGAAATTGCAGAGTTCAAGTTTAGTAGTTGACATTCACGTTGTTAAGCTGAAGGTACCTATAGCATCAGTAGCAGATTAAGTTATTTCCCTTGTTTTGAATTTTATGCTTTATTTCCCTTTTACAATCTTTAATGTTTTCCTACAAATTTTTAAACCACCTATACTTTATGATATAGGATATGTAGAGTTTGTGAATGCACATATAGATCTAGCATCATCAAAAACTTATGAATCCCTTATTGATAATTTAATGGAGCCTTTACAAGGGTTTAGTGGATTGTTCAGTTAGGAACCCATCCTTTGAATTGTGTGTCTAACACCAAGTTAACTGAACATTAGTGAGGTCATACATTTATGATGCAATACTTGACACAATAAAGAGTAGAGAAAACCCATATGGTTCCTTGAATTGATTGTAAATGAAAAATTTGTAAATTATAAATATGTACATTGGATTTGTATATTTGTGTATCATAAAATAATGATATTCAATTAATTCTTGGTTCTAATTGATTTAATTATCTTATTCAATTCATTCAAACAAGATAATTGCTTCAAAATTATGGGTTATGGGTATATCACATTTTACAATTTGATATTCTACTGTGCCACATGATTATGTATATGTAAGTATTTGGAAACAATGAAAGTAGGTAAATAAGATAATATTGAGATATTATAGTCAATCACTTCATGATCATTTGATTACTTTTTATCCACTTTAAGTCAATTTGATGGATGGGGATGTTGTGGTTCCCTCAATTGGTTAGACTAATTGACATCTAAGAAAGGTCTAATTGGTTACACTAATAAGTATTTGATTTGGAAAAGGATGAATACCCCCTTCCCAATTGATTTGAATTGGATTAAAGATGACCTCAAGACCCACTTGGCTACAAACCTATTCAAGAGAGCCAAAATGGTGGATCGGAGCTTTATCCAATGTTTTTATTATGTTTGTGGTGTGTTTTGATGATTATGATGATTTGAATGCTTGTTAATTGATTAATTTCTTGGATGCAATGATCTAATAATGAAAACTATGAAAACGTAGTAGTCTATTATGATTTTTGATAAATTGATTGCAGAAAGACAAAATTCAAATCAAAAAATACAAAGGGTAGACACAAAGGAACCTGGGATTTCAATTTGGTGTAGAATTAGCTGGTCTATGGCATAGCATGCCCTCGACTGTCTTTTCTTTGGAACGAAAAACATAAGTGTGAGGTTCCTAATCTATAGATTTTGTCTTTTGGGAGATGTCAAAATTTCTTCTATTGATGAGAAAATGCAGATTTCGTGACTTGAAAACTTGTAGGATTAGAGTACATGAATGAACAAATAGCCTTCAATATTCCTTCAACTCACTTCATATCTGTAACCAACATACACAAGAGGAGAGGAAGGGTTGTACCACATATTGGATTGCCTAAATCAAACCTCGTGTTGCTATTTCTATAGGTAATGGAAAATTATGATAAAAGAGAGCATATCCTTGGTTGGATAGAGGCTAATTGATAAAAAAGTAATAAATTGACAACCTTGTTACAACTCACAACTCAGATCTAATCTCCTTGATGGACTGAAATCATGCTCATCACCTTCAAGGATCAATTTTTGCTTGAATTGAATTGATTTGATCACCTATAAGTGTTAGTACACATAAACAAAATGTATGTAAATTTTCACAAACTCACATAACATATGACATGATGCTTATATGATGAAATTCTACAATAATCTTGATAATTATGCTCTTGACTACTCTTGATTGCATGTGCAATAATCTCAATTGCTTACATGATCATGTTAGGATTAAAATGGTGAAAATACTTTGTATTTATATGAAATACTTTTAATTTCTTGAAAATCAAATACTAATAGCCAACAATTCAAATTGGAAATTAAAATAATAAATAACTAACATTAACATGTTTGAATTTGGATCCAAATTAGCTCGTCTAGGGTGCAATACACCCTAGACTAGATCCACCTTTTTTGGGGATCAAAAGTGTTGGGGGAAAATATTAAAGGTATAGTTTGATTCTCCATGTTTAATTTTCCAAGGTTTTTTATAAAAATGGGTAATGCATAATTAGGTCCAAGCACATAGGGGAGATAAAGATAGTGTAAAATTGTCAAGGGTGATAATTATTTATGGTACATTTAGCCCCCACTCTAGTGAGAGTATGAAATTATTCTCAGACTCACACTAAAGTATGGATATGTTAAAAAGGGTTCAATTATCCAAATATTGAGGAGATAGGATAGTATTGAATCAAGGGGATGCACTAGCCCCCAAGATTCAAGATCCTATGGCAAGACAACATAAGGACAAAGTAAATCACGTGTATAAAATGAAATGCAACAAAACATGAAGCGAACATAATTAATATACAACACAAAATGTAACACAATGCAAACACAATACACATATGCAAAGGAGGGTATGGCAATCACTGACTAGTAAAATTTGTAGAATTATTACTAGGATCCATACCTAATGAATTCATGATTCACGGGTTAACAAAGTTCAATATTTTTAGTTGAACCATGAACATAAAGTATCATAGGCTAGTGAAGTTTGATATTCATTAGGTGAGCTTTCTAAAAGTAGCAAAATGAGAAACACACAAGGGATAGTGACAAAATATTTTCACTAGGTGTGCTCCCATCTCAATCAAACAAAGAGTTATAGTCCCAATAACTCTAATAAGACACTACACAAAATGATCAAAATGCCAGGACAACGCATCACCAATTCCAACACATGTGAACAAGGTGAAGCACGTAATGGAATGCATGCCCCCACCTTAAAGTAATTTCCAAACCCCAACTATGGGAAATTTCTTTAAGGTAGAATTGGGATGGTAAATGCAATATGATAAGGTCATGAGAGCTTTATTAGAAAAACCTATCCCAGTGATATGTTCCCAATAGAGCTGACTCATGACAAGGGGTTGCCCCCAATAAAAAGTCACATAACAAGGAAAAATATGACACATAAGGGATCAATATGTCTAGGGTCAGTATAGACCTTTGATAGTATGTAATATAGTTATGCTCAAGATTGGCATCATTCCCCCACATACTCGTAGAACAATGAACATGATGGAAGAAAGACACATAGAGATGACAAAACAAACCTTTTGGGTTAGCATGGAAGACATATGTGCCTCAATGCCTTGCATCATCCCCAAAATCAAAACACAAGACAACAACAAATGTTTACGACATAAAGAAGAATGGAGATACAAATAGATGGATGTTTACGATAGATTCATTTTCTTTGTATCCTTACGCCAACAAGAACAACAAGGGTCATCCAAATGAAACTAAAAAACATAAAGACACATCAAGTAGCACAGCATGGGATATCAAATCACATGCAAGAAAACATAAATAAACACACACAAAGGGTACCACACATGCGAGTTGATCTAAAGAAAATCATCTATAGCCCAATCTTTCTCATCATAAATAGAAGGTAAACAATATGCTAAAGGGACTATAGCAAGTTTCAAACAAGGAGTGTCACCAGGTACAACACGTGATGGATCACTCTCCTCAAGAGAATCACAATGGTTGCCCCCATCTAAATCCATAGATTTTGAGATCAACAAATATAATTCATTATGCACTTATTCTTCTATCTTAGCTCCTTCATCTTCACTATCCAAGTTTATTACAATTAGTGGCTTACGAGTAATATCATCCATATGTTTAATTTTTATTCTTTGTTTAGGTTGAGACATGTAAGGTTCAATTCTATGGTTTTCCGAAGGTGGCAAACTGGAACTAGGTGATGACAAGGATGGATGGGTGGGAGGTAATTCATCGAAGTTGGTTTGGATAGGCAATTGGTCACTTTTATTCTTTCCAGCTAATTAGTGAGTGATGGCATGATGTTTGTGTTTATGCTCCTTATAACTTCTATTTATTCTTCCATGGGCTTCAAATTTTGAGGGATAAACCAAGGTATCTTCCAACATAGGTATTTTTTCTTCCATTGGAGGAGAAACCAAAGGGACCCAGGTGTGGGTTGGGAGATCACCATTCTCTTAGGTATATAAACTTGTTTTTCCTTTGAAGGTACAATGTTGATTACATGACTATCCCTCGATATTTTACATAATGGTGGATGTGAAACCGCGACATACATGCTAGGTGACCGATGGAGGAAACCTGATTTGAACTTAGGTTCCTCTATTGCCTTCTAGGTAGGAGAAATATCCATACAAGTGTCAGTAGGCTAAGGAACCTTAGGTAGTATATTACTATGGGACAACTCAGTTATGTGTTTAGATTTAAATTTTTGATATCTTGTAAAAATTTGATCTTCACAAGGTTCAATAGGTTCAATAGGTAAAGGCCAAAAATAACTAATGAGAAGTTTCAAGGAGAAGTGAAAGGTTTCAACCCACTATTAAAATTTTATGTATTTCATTTTTAAATGGAAACTTTATGCATTTATGTATAACCAATGGAACTGCATCCATTGAGCATAGCCATGGATAGCCTAACTTCAAACAAAATTAGTTGATGTCGAGATAACGATGAAGGAAACATCCAACTATTTTGGTTCAACTTTGAGTGAGAGAGTTATCAAACCTATAGTAGGGTGAATAGAACCATGATAATTTTTCAACCATGCTTTTGATTGCTCATGTTTGTCTTTGTAAAGCTCATGCACAAATAGAAATTCTTCAGTGGTCACATTCTCTAAAAATAACGAATCAATGAGTATTCCCCTTGTGGTTTTTTCATAAATATGATTGGTGGTGTAGAGAGGAACATCAAGTGAATTTATGGATGCATCAATATGAGTCAAAGCAATGTGAAGAGAAAAAGTGGTTTGAGTAGTTGAAACTAAAGCAAAATATAATAAAATTAAAATTTCCTATGATGAAGGCTATAAAAAGGTTTGGGTTGAGGGAGACTTTCTCAACATCATTAGGTGTCTGCAAAAAATGAGTAAGTCGAGTTGGACCATTGAAGCCATCATTAATGATGCATTGGCAATTTCTAGCATGTTTGAGGAGGTTAGATTTACTCACATTTTAGAGAAGGAAACTCATTAGTTGATTTCTTCGTGAATGAGGGCATCAACCTAATGAGTAGTATGACTTGGGAGGGGTACAATTATGTACCCGCGAAGGCCTTGGATTTATTAAGAAATGAAAAATAACACATATTATGAGGTGGGATGGGATGGGGTATTAATTATTTCCCATCACTTCACACATTTTTTGGTATTTTTGAGCCCATTCCCAACGCAATTTTCATCAATAAAAATTTATGGAGTTTGCAATGGAGGATTCACAAAGATAGAATGGGAGGTGATCACAGTAAATTTGAGCCCATTTCATACGATGGTTGGAGAAACAAAAGAAAAGTATGAAAAATCTTGGAAGAGAGAGGACTCGCCCCCTACATGGAGAGGCTTCATGGGTTTGACCATGAAGCTTCGAAGCTCTTTGTGAAAGGATGGTGTAACAAAATTTTAACAGTGAATGGAGTGGAGTTCTCTATTACAAAGGACTTCATAGCCCAAATTTTTGGGTTGCAGTTACATGGGTGTGAGTTCTACAAAGATCAAAATGGAAATGATGATGCCATGAATCAATTCTTCAAAGGTGACAAGAAGGACAAATTGGGCAAGGTTGCATCTTGGGGTTATAATAGGTTTCTATCAAACCTATCTGGACATAAACTATTGAAGTCATTATGAGGTATCTAAATCTAGATGGGTGGTTCACTACTATTATTGGTCTACATTTCAATTTCCTCAACCATTTCAAGCACAAACTCCTTGTGTCTTTTCCAATATTTTTGCTAACCTCTTTGGAGGCCTCAGTGAAAGCTCACCTAAAAAACCATCAGACTCCTATTGTTCATGAGGGTCTTATTCTACTCATCATGGAATACATCAAGGCGGATTCTCCTACTAAGGCCATCAAAGGAAAAGACTCTACTAATAGGACAAACCTAAGGTGGTGGATTATTCCTCAAAAGGCATGGATTCTGATTATGGAGGAGACGAGGAATAGAAAGTGGACTCTAAGTCCAAGGATGAGGTGGTGGAGTCTCTTTCATCTTATCCTTCGAAGTCGACTCATCACAAGATGAGGAAAGGTAGTGTGAAGAAGACTCCCCCAAAAAGAATGTGCCCGTGGTCAAGAGGATCTCACATTGGGGAGTATGAGGAGGACTAGAATTTGTTGTCTCAATAGGGGAAGGATATTGAGTGTGTAACGAGTAAAGGAAAAGCAAGGACTGGTGAGGATGCTTGTACCAAGAGATCAATGCTTCTCAATAGGTGAAAGATACTAGAATTGGCACAAGAAAAGGTAAAGAAAGGGTTTATAAGGTAGCTACAAAGTATGTGGGAAACAAGTCGAGAAAGGTTTGGTACAACTCAGGTAATATTCACCTCCTTTCAGAAGGATTTTCTTATCTTAACAAAGAAAATGTGGACATGTTGGATTGTTAGAATATTAAATTTTACTTGGTAAAGTTTACTCTTTAATTGTATTTTTTTTTAATTCCTTTATTAAGGAATATTCGTAGCCACCTCCTTAAAAGGTTCTTGACAACTTGCACACACATAGATGAATGGTGGCATTCATTGAGTTGGGATTTACTTTCTAATTTTAACTCCTCTTCTCGCCTCTATATATTGAGGTGTCTCTCCTCTCATTATTCATTCAATCAAGCAAGCTTAAGGCTTAAGTGCTCTCTCTCTCTCTTTGTATCATTCTTAGGCATTTTTCCTCTGTTCAAAATATTAAAAAAAATTCTTGTTTTTTCCCCTTATCGAATTCTTGTGTCTCATTTGCATTTGGTGGTGCTTGGTTTGGCTTCTCTATTTCTTAGTAATCACTTTACTTCAAACAATGCTCGTTATATAGTAATTTCCATTGCTCATTTATTTTTCCTTTCATGGTATTAGAGATTTGGTATTACTAATCTTGTGAGCTACATTGTTGAAGGTTTACCAAGTTTTTAAGCACACCATTGGAGGCACTCTAAGAGAGAAGAAGAAGAGCCAAAAGTCTAACTTGCTTCTTGTTTGATATTTATTTTTCTAACCTAGTTCTTATTTTGTAGGAATCATAGCTTTCTATTATTTTAGATTTCAAATAATTTGTTTTTTTAATCTATTTGCATTTTTGTAGAAAACCCATCAAGGGTTTATCTTGTTTTCCAAATTTTAATTCATAGTTTTTAACCTTTTGTGCAGGTTCTTTTATCTAAATATTTTTTAGTTTTCAAATTTTAATGAAATATAATTTGTATGCATGCAAAAAAAAAATTAGAAACCCTCAAATAAAGGATTAAGTTTTTTAAAAAAGTATATTATTTCTGCATGTTATTATTTGCATTTTCAAATTTCTTAAAAAATTCAATTGTTTTTAGAGCTTCAACCCTAGTTTAGAAAAAAATTTACAAAATAAATCAAAATTCTATTTTTTTTCTTTTTAAAAGTTTGAAAAAATAAATATTAACCCTATTTTTCAAAGGGTGTCATATTTTCTTTTAATATTTATTTTAAAAATAAAATAACAAATAAAAAAAAAATAAAAAATAAAATCCTAAATATTAGGGGCTTGGCCCCTTTTAGTAGTTCAAAAGTTTCAAGAAAAAAAATCTTTAAAACTCCTTTAAGGGTTCCTGCCCCCTCTTGTCATCACCTCCTTGTTCTTTCCAAAACCTGATGCCTTTGTTTGTGGCATCCTTTTTTGATAAATATGTGTTTCACTATTAAAAAATCCTATCTCTTCACCTACTCTTAGGGTAAGGTCCCACAAAGGGAGGCTTCCTTAAAAGTCTTGGCAAACATGCTACTTAGCTTTTTTAGGAATATTTTAAAGTTCTTGGTCCCACAGATTTAATGTTGCAATTTTGCTTAAAATTTTAGCTCCAAAATTTAAGGAATTACTTTGATAAAAAATAATAAATAAATGAAAATTATCTCATTTTATTTTTTTTATGACAATTTAAAATTTTAGATGATAGACAAGTGGCAGAAAAAATCCTAGGCTATAGGGGCAATTTCTAGCCCCACCTCAATTTCACCAACTGAAATTTGCAATCCTAAAAAGTAGGGGCTACTACTTTTTAGGAAAAGATTCCAATTAATCCCGTGGCACAATTTTTTTCCCATGGGACCTCTAGCTCGATGAAAATAGATGCCCAAACCCCCCATGGGACCATACTATTATCTTTGTGTTGCTTTTGCCTATCTTTTTAAAATCCATTTTAATCCCGCCCACCCAAACTCCTTTTACCACCTATAGTTATTTTCAATATTCATAAGGTTAAAATCTATGCTATTAATCTTCTACCACCTTTTATAGGTTTTAAATTAGTTTATTACTATTTTTAAAAGATTCATATGGTATTATCCTTTGATAAGAATTGGCTTCTCTCAAGTTGAAGGCTTAGATTAAAATGAAATATTTTCTCTAGTAGCTAAGATGCCAACTATTAAATTAGTTCTTGCTTTAGTTTCTCATATGCATTGGCCTATTCATCAAATGGATGTTAAAAGTGTATTTTTAAATGGTGATTTACATGAAAATTATATGTCTCAACCTTTGGGTTTCATTAAGGAAGGTAATGAGCATCTTGTTTACAAATTGAAGAAATCAATTTATGGTTTAAAACAATCTCCTAGAGAATGGTATTCTAAGATTTATTTATTTTTCTATCTCAAGGTTTCATTAGGAGTAAACAAGATCCAAATTTATATATTTAACATAGTGAAAATGATATTGTGATTATTATTTTATATATTGACGATTTAATTATCACTTCTAGTTCTAACAATTTGATTAGTGATGTTAAGTCTCAACTCAATCAACTATTTCAAATGGTTGATTTAGGCCTATTGCATTATTTTTTGGGTATGCAAATTTGGAAAACACCTAAAGGTATTTTTCTTTCTCGACAAAAATATGCTCAAGATCTCTTAGATAGATTTAAAATAAATGTTGCAAAGTGTGTTTCTATTCCTTGTGAATTAGGAACTAAATTAATGGTTGATATGGAAACTTCTTTTGTTGATCCTACTTTGTATGGGCAATTAGTTGGTAGTTTGAATTATTTAACACATACTAGACCTAATATTTCTTATAGTGTTGGTTTAGTTTCTACATTTATGTCTAAACCACAACAAACTCATTTTAAATTTGCAAAAAAAAAAAATTAAGATATGCTAAAGGTGCTCTTAATCTTGGTTTTTTTATGATGCAAATTGTGTTTTTCCTTTAAAGGGTTATAATGATTCAGATTTAAGAGGTGATCCCAATGATGGGATATCCACTTGTGGTTATTGTTTCTTTGTTGGATCAAGTGCAATCTCATGGAATAGTAAGAAACAACAATCTACTTCTCTTTGTTCTACAGAAACTGACTATAAAGGTTGTACAAATGCATCCAAAGAAGCACTATGGTTAAGAATATTACTTGAAGACTTGGTTCTACCTCAAATGGATCCTACTCCTTTATATTATGATAATCAAATTACCACTTCTTTAGCCAAGAATCCAATTTTTCATGCAAGGACCAAGCACATCGCTCTTCAACATCACTTCATTGGAGAGCACATTGAAGACAAGCAAATTTCTCTTTTGTATTGTAAAGGTGAAGAACAAGTGGCAGATATTCTCACCAAAATTCTTGGTAAAGATAAATTTATCTTTCATTGTAAATATCTAGGATTACAACCCATTGAAGGGTTTGATGTAAACTCCCCAAGTAAAGCTTAAAGGGGGATGTTAGAAGATTAATATTTACTTGGTAAAGGTTATTCTTTAATTATAATTATTTATTTTTTAATTCCTTTATTAAGGGATATTTGTAGCCACCTCCTTAAGAGGTTCTTAACAACTCGCACACACATAGATGAATGGTGACATTCATTGAATTGGAAGTTAATTTCTAATTCTAACTCCTCTTCTCACCTCTATATATTGAGGTGTCTCTCCTCTCATTCTTCATTCAATCAAGCAAGATTTAGGCTTAAGTGCTATTTCTCTCTCTCTTTGTATCATTCTTAGGCATTTTTCCTCCATTCAAAATATTGGGGTTTTTTCTTATTTTTTCCCTATATCAAATTCTTATGTCTCCTTTGCATTTGGTGGTGCTTCATTTGGCTTCTCTATTTCTTATTAATCTCTTTCCTTCAAAAATGATCATTAGTTAGTAATTTCCATCTTTCATTTATTTTTCCTTTCATGGATCTATTAGATATGGCAAGAAGTGGGGCTACTTGTAACTTCAAAATGGCAAAACGGGTCATGAATGATTTTTTTATGCCCCCAAAATATAACAAACCATGGATTAAAATATAAATAATTATGCTATGCTAGCTGACCCAAACCTTACACAATAGTGCTCAAATCTTGTTTGTTGGCCAACCGTTACACGAATGCCACTTTAAAATAGAAATTTAATTTAATTTACTATTCATGGCCAACCATCCATAGTCTAAGGCCCAAGATCATAGGGAATGATATGTGAAGAATAAGAAAAAGTTAATATTAATTAAGGTCAACCCATTAAGATAATCAGCAATGAAATATAGAGGCTGACCCAGGAAAGAAAAATATTAAATGGCAGTGGTTAGTAAAAAAATGGATGGCTAAGCATAATTTGTATTCTCAAGAGTAACGATCACCCAAACAAACAAGTAAATAAATTAGTTTTAAACTATAAAAGGTAGTGCTCAATTTATGAAGGGATGTATCCCTTGCAAAGTAAAATCCCTAACGAAGAGGTGTGTCTCCCTCTCATTTGAGGATATATAAAGGAGGTCAGATTATGTGCAAAAGGAGCATCAAGGAATCATATTCAAAGGAACATCAATCCTCATTAGAGGGAAAACATCCATCAATAAAAGAGATAGATCAAACCAAGGAGTAGAAGTACTTATCCAAAAAGAACAACAATTATCGTCCCAAGAAGGAAGCAGTATTAAAGTTAGATCTGTCTAAATCACAACATCAGTCTGAAGATATTTATATATAATCTGCAATAATTATATTTTTAAAGAGAATAGTATGAATAATAGAATCAATAATTGTGGTGTGATAATGCATATTCAAAAGCATTAATCTATTTATAAACTAGTAAGCAATCATGTGGAGGAGAAAATGAAATGCAAGGAAGGGGAGAAGATACAATATCACCATCTAAGTAGACAACCTCATTCTAGATGTCAAATGTTCCTGTCACTTGGGGCCAAGAGGGTGAGTGTCCTCTCTTGGGCTTAGATAGGAGAATTTTTGGGCACCCTATTGTGATTTCCTTTCCAACCTCTATGATGGTTGATTTTTGGAGAAATCATGTCATAAGAGGATGAATAAGGAGATATGAATAGGGAGGGAAGATACAAGCACCCTACTAGGTAGACTACCCCATGTTAGATGTACAACGTTTCTTCCACTAGGGTCCAAGAGGGTGAGTGTTCGCTCTTGGGCTTACTGTGGGGTTTTCCTTGGGCCAACCTATCATGCTCCCTCATTCAAACCCATTGTGATTGAATATTAATAATAAGTATCAATATAACATGTCTTATCTAATGAGTTATGATGATTTTACTTATTTGTACTCATGTGTGTGATTATTAACCCTAATAGAAATAATTGGTTTTATGAATTATATATATGCATATGCAATATTGTCTAAAATTATTACAAGACCTAAATCAAGATTTGTCTTGTTAAAAGGAATTTATTTGGTGAGTTATTTCTCTAGCTATCTAACAATTCTTATTTTAATGGAATTTGTGATTCTAGGGTAGATTTTAGGGTAATTCCTAAATAGGGGACATTACAATTGGTATCAAAGCATCATTCCTATTAGCTTGAGGGATGAAAGCTAGTGGATGCAACTTATCCAAAGAGCCCAAAGATCCTTGGATAGAGAAAAGAAGAAATTTGTAGCCACCAGTAACTCTACACAAAATAACACAATGGGTGAACAAATGGGAAACGAACTAAGAACCTTCATGGAGTACACAACCCAAACCTTTATGGAGCAAAATGAGATAATGACACAACTATTTTCCCAAACCATTCAAAACATGAACAAAAATAACCCACAACCCAGCCAAACCAATGGGATAGATGACAACTCTAACCATTAAAGGATATCAACACCTAGGGAAAAAAGACCTTCAATCCTACCTTGGGGAGGGTCAACAAGTGAGGAAGAAGAAAAAAATACAAAAATTAATAACTTGTATGAATATATCGTGACATACTCAAGGTTAGGCCCTAAAATAAAAGAGATATCTATGAAATTAAAAAGGTTTTGGTTAAATTGGCATTGCTTGAGGATAAGAAATCTGAAGAAGGGCAAACTATCATGCCCCCAAAATAGAACAACCCATGGATTAAAATATAAATAATGATGTTATGCTAGTCGACCCCAGACCTTACACAACAATGCTCAAATCTTCTTTGTTGGCCAACCATTACACCAACGCCACTTTAAAATAGAAATTTAATTTAATTTACTAGTCATGACCGACCATTCATAGTCTAAGGCCCAAGATCATAGGCAATGATATGTGAAGAATAAGGCAAAGTTAATATTAATGAAGGTCAACCCATTAAGACAATCAGTCATGAAATATAGAGGCCGACCTAGGAAAGAAAAAAATTAAATGGAAGTGGTCAATGAAAAATAAGGACAACTAAGCATAATTAATATTTTCAAGTGTAGCTATCACCCAAACAAATAGGTAAATAAATAAGTTTTAAACCATAAAAGGCAGCACTTGATTTATGAAGGGATGTATCCCTTGCAAGGTAAAATCCCTAACGAAGAGGTGTGTATCCCTCTCATTTGAGGATATATAAAGGAGGTCAAATTATATGAAAAAGGGGAATTAAGGAATCATATTCAAAGTAACATCAATCCTCATTAGAGGGAAAATAGCATCCAACAATAAAAGAGATAGATCAAACCAAGGATGAGAAGTACTTATCCAAAAAGAGCAGTGATTAGCATCCCAAGAAGGAAGATGTATAGTTTGAAATAATTCTATTTTCTATGAGAATAGTGGTATGAATAATAGAATCAATAATTGTGGTGTGATAATGCATATTCAAAACCATTAATCTATCTATAATTCAGCAAGTAATCATGTGGAGGAGAAAAGGAAATACAAGGAAGGGGAGCAGATACAAGATCGCCATCTAAGTAGACCACCCCATGTTGGATGTCCAATGTGCCTGCCACTTGGGGCCAAGAGGGTGAGCGTCCGCTCTTGCACTTAGATAGGAGAATTTTTGGGAACCCTATTGCGATTTCCTTTTTGAAACATAGAAAATAGGGGTTGTTCATAAAAATGAATTGATGAACAATGTACCTATCTTCCTAGTTTCATTCAATATGAGGGTTATGATGTGTAATTGAGTAAAATAAATTAAACCTAACTGATATAGAAATCAAAAGGTAGGTTTTAAGAGGGTTAAATGTTGTGTACCTGTTGCAAAAAGTGTTTTTTCAAACCTCACTGAGGAATCATTTGCCCTATGGCGAATGGGTCCTGGCTAGGGCTCTGGAAATATGGTTTCTGGGTTTTGTTCCTCTCAATCTGCACACCCAGATCCTAGTCGGGCACTATCAAAAAGTTAGAAGTAAATCTTGTAGCTCAGATTTGTGATTTTACAAGAAAGGTGACAACTTTGCAACTTTCTCCATTTTTTCTCTCCAATAGATCTTCAACCTAAAACCTGCAATCACACATCAAAGGAGAGAAAAAAATTGTTTGTTAGGGAATAGGGGTTTTCCTTGGTCAAACCCCGTTTTGGTAATTAAACTTTGAAATGAAACAATGCATAAAGGAACAACGAATGAACAAACAATGTCACAAATTACCACACCTTATTTGAAACCTTGGATAGTAGATTTTCAAATTAGCATGAAGTGGCCTCAATGAATGTAGATCTTGATCATGAACCTTGATTAGAAATAGTTCCTTGCATATGCTTGATTGATCTTTAATGCTATATCAACACATTAGCTCAACAACATGCATGATGCATTATCCCCTTGACATGATGAAATGGATCTTGATTGCTACAATAATCCTTCAATAATCTTCCCTTGAATTACTTAGAAATGATCTTGAATGCTCTTAACTTGCATGAAAAATTCTAGGTGAAACTAAGTGAAATAGCCTTGTATTTATACATATCTTATTATTAAATCCTAAAATTCAAATATCACAAGCCGACATCAAATCTAGGATTTTAAATCATTAGAATACCACCAAAAACATATTTCAAGGAGGGGTCCTAGGTCTAAGTGAGGACCCATTCACCATGTGGCGAATGGGTCCTAGCTCACTTAAATAGGACACATTTCGGGAGATGTGAAAGATCATGTGAAAATAGGGTTCTAGGACCTAGTGAGGACCCATTTGCCATGTGGTGAATGGGTCCTAGGACACACACCTTGTAAAATTAAGTGTTGTGTAATGGAATTTATGAATTTCAAGTTTTATCCCTCAGAATTCGCATTTAATTAGGCTTGGATTTGAATTAAAGGGGCCAATTAAGGAAAGTTAACATCAATTAATTAATAAAGCCCTAGATTAGTGTGAAAGTGTAAAGTTACACTTCACAACACCCAAAATAAGGCACAATTAAGTCCATTTAGTTTAAAAGGGCCCTAAACTTAATGTGAATGTGTAAAACACATTACAACACTAAATCAAGGCAACATTGAGCTCATTTTAATATTAATTATTCCCAAACTAGGGAAAAAGGGATACTTTTTTCCGTTACTACACTTTCCAACCTCTACAATGGTTGATCGTTGGATAAATCACAAGTCGTAAGAGGACGAATAAGGAGATATGAATAGGGAGGGTGGATATGATTACCCTACTAGGTAGACTACTCCATGTTGGATGTCCAACATGCCTGCCACTTGGGGCCAAGAGGGTGAGTATCTACTCTTGGGCTTAGTGTGGGGTTTTCCTTGGGCCAACCTATCATGATCCCTCATTCAAACCTATTGTGATTGAATACTAAAAATAAGTATCAATGTAACATGGATTATCTAATGATTTGTGATGATTTTACTTATTTGTACTCATATGTGTGATTATTAACCCTAATAGAAATAATTAGTTTTATGAATTATATATACATATGCAATATTTTTTTATATGATTGTAGGACCTAAATTAGGATTTATCTTGTTAAAAGGCATTTAATTGGTAAGTTATATCTCTAGCTATCTAATAATTCTTATTTCAATGGAATTTGTGATTCTAGGGAAAACTTTAGGGTAATTCCCAAATAAGGGACATTACAGAATTCAATAAAATAAATGTTGATATGTGAGGCTTGAATGCTTGATCTTTCAATTAGGTTTTCAATCATTTACCAAATTCGCTTCATGTTTATCACTTGCACACAAGAGAGGAGGGAAAGGGTTGTGTCATATAGGGTCCTACCTAGAAGTCAAACCCCATTTTGGTGTTTCCATCTCCACAATGGCTATGATGATTTTAAAAATTTCTTACCCTAGGTCAAGCAGAGGCAAATGGATAAAATAATGATAAATTGGAAAATGATGCAACTTACCACTTAGTTATACTTTCTTTAATGGATTGAAGTCATTGTACTCATCACCTTCAAGGAGAATTGGATGCTTGATTTTAGGTCCTACAATTGTTAGTGTTCACAAAACTAATGAACATAAAACATGAACAAACTCAAATGAAAACTTGATGCCTTGCTAACATGAATGTTGACTGAGAATAATTGTTGTAAACTTTGCTAATTTTTCTCTTGATTACATGCTCAATTACTCAATCAATTCACTATGATTTCAAATGATGAAAAAGACTTGTATTTATATGCATTTCTTTAATTCCCACTAAATTAATTATCAAAATTTGACAAATGATTTTAAATCTCTAAATGTTAAAATGTCGATAATAAAATATTTAAATTGAGGCCAAAATAGGTTGGACAAGGGCACTAGCGCCCTAGTCCAGACCTATTTTGGGTCTTTAAGTATCGTTAAATAAGAATTAAATCATAAAATTCCCAATTTAATTTTGATTTATTGAAGATGATCACAAAAAGGATGATTTAAGAGCACAAATGGGTCTAGCACGTAAGGGGGGCTAAACCTAGTGTGAAATTGTCAAGGGTGACAATTTGCAATGCTACAAATGGTTATGCACCTTCATAAAGAAAATGAAAATCCATGTAAAGAAATTTAAGATGTGGCTTTGACAACCTCTAATGATTTTACACACATCTATACATGGAATTAAAGGTAACAAAAAATACTATATAAAAAGAAAAATATTTTTTGTTTTAAGTGTTTTGATGAGATGGGATGCCAAGCATAAAGAAGATGAGTTCCTTTACCTAGTAGAGCCAAAAAAGTATTAGGTTTTATGATAAAAAGGGAACAAAAAATTAAACCCAATGTACGATACCTTAGCCAAGATAACAGTAGTAACTATACCTCTAGACTATACACATAAATTAGGCTCTATGCATTCAAACAAACAAGTAGATGAAATTTCAAGACATCCAAATGAATCTTAGTTATCCATAATAAAACCTACACATTTCTTGTGTTGTTTGGAAAATACCCCTTTAAAAATCTTTACAAGGGGTTTTATTGTCTCTCAATCGACAAACTAGTCAAAATAACACTCGAATCAACAAATGTGATTAAGAAAATCATTAAGATATTACAAAATGCATACAATACGCATGGATACATTCAAAAATATGTAGAATATAAACATTTAAATATTCATTTTATATTTTTAGTATGAAATTACACTTTATTTTAGAAAACCCAATAGATTACAATATAGAAAATTCCCTAACCCTTTGCTAGAAAGAAACCCTAATGTTCTATAGCCTCTTCTCTTTTGTTTTAGCTTTGTAACCCTTTTCCACTTCCCCCCTTATTCATTGAAAATATGAGTATATATGTCTTTCCATACCACTATGTGATCTTAGAGGAGGAACCAAGGTCATCTGCAAGTGCACAGATTGTCCATGCCCATTTACATCATCTCCACATGGCTATGTTCCTAAAACCATGTATATCATATTAAAAACCATATTTTTGTACACAAAATTTCAAAGGGGTCCACAAGTATCAAGAGATGTTTGATATCCTTCCTTATTGTGATTGCATCCATTTCTAATTCATTGATGGCATTTTAGATCGTGCAAAGGAAGTAGATAACCTTTTCCTTGGTCACTTGCAAGAAATCAATGAAGAACATGACATTGTGACCTTGGCATGTGAGATAGGGTAGAAACCCATGAAATTCATGAGATGGATGATTTGGAACATGTGTGAGATTCATTGGTAATTGAGTTCACATATTGCATTAATGGTGAACTTGGGCTCTTCATCACCTATCATTAAATATGCAATAAAATCCACTCCCTTGGGATGTACAGTAGTATTTTGGTAGGAAAATCCTTATGGAGTAGTTGCAAGGTCAAATTTGGTCATTAATAATGTCTTGGGAGGATCTAAGGGGTGGTTGAAGTGAACAAAGGGAAGTATAAGAATTTGATGCAAGTTGGGAGGTTAGGATGGAAGATGTGAGGTTTATTTGTGGGACTATACGTCAAGATAAGATGCTTGGTTAGAAAATGAGATTATCCAAAAGTCATCTTGAACTCCGCATAAGATGAAATGAGTAGTCAAAGGCATTGGGAACTTTTGTGGGGATTCAATGTGAAAAAATATATCAATGCTTTACATTCAGATAAATTATAGAAGTCCACTAATAGTTTACATGATAAGATTGAAGGGAAAATGCAAGGAAATGTGAAAGGAAGGAATGTGTAAAGTTTCATTCTGAGACTACAACACACTAGACATTGAGACAAAAGTCTGGAATTCCAACAAAACTCAGCAACTAGATGAAAATGAGCAAGTTGAGGGTGTGAAAAAATTATACGAAACTAAATGAAATGGAGGGGGAAAAGGAAGAATTAGAAAAAATAATGAAATTCTACAAAGGTGAGGGAATGGGAGATTGGATGGGATGTGGAAAGGAAAGGAGTTCATGACAAATAAACTAAATTTTGGATTCCCTTCAAAATCCTACAAGCAAATAGAACAAAGGAAAAAAGAAGGAAGAAATGATATGGAAGATGAAGAGAAACAACACTTATGAAAATCTAACCAAGGAGGGACCATTTGGAAATTTTATAGGTCAATTAAATATGCTGGGAAAAATTAGGCCAAATGCACAAGGGGCCCAAACTTAAGAAAAGTTGGCACTATTAGATTGAGCTCCAACATGATGTATTGTGGAAAATTTAACCCAAACACACATTTGAGGTCTACAATTGCATGTGTAAAATTTCTATATGAGAGTAAATTATCAATTAATTTATTTCTATGGACCTTAAAAGATTATGTTATTGAGTGGTTATTTTCACTTCCTCAATGGTTTATTCACACATTTGATGATTTGAAAAAAGTGTTTCTAAAGCAATTTAAAGTTTATGTGGATCATACAGTTACAATTTCCAATTTATTTTGAGTATGTCCAATGACCAAATTAATACATTAGTGCTTGTTCTATAATATTTCAACCCTTATGCTCTAAAATGACAACTCCCTTACATGTTTTGAATTGTAAAACAATTTTTTTAATGGAATACTTCTACCAATTTTAAGACAATGTGTATATAAATAGCTTTACATATTTTATGGACTTGGATGAATGTCTAAACAATATTGTATCCAAATTGTTTGAAATTGTTGGAAATATTGATGAATAATGAACCCAATTGAAGTTTCACACTCTTCAAAGAATCAAACATGAAAGACACCATCCACAAGAAAGTGTTGCAACGTGAAGATAGATGATTGATCAAATGATGATCTATGATGGTATTGAATTGATCTAGAATGATTTACAAATGTATAATCACCTTGTATATATATGCAAGGTGAGATGAGGTAGGATAACTAACCTTGATACAAAAATTAAATGCCTAATTCAAATAATAAATGCTTGAGATAATACACAGGAAAACTATTAAATGCCTAGATGACTAAAAGTAAATAATGATACATGGCCCCATTATAACTAAATTCTAGAAATGACAAATAGGATAACTTAACTCCTAAGTAAACTTATTAATGTGAATAGGTCCTCCCTAATGAATAGTTAGGAAATAACCCCATTCACACCAACACCCCCCATAAGTGCAACTTATGGAGTGTAGTTATTATGCAAATGATGCAATATGGAAATGTAATATGGGTCCTAGCAATGAGGCCATGTTAGGTACCCATGTACAAATAATCATACAATTAATCTCTCACAAACGGAGAAAAGGAGAAAACCTAGTGGGAAAAGACTCCAAGAAAAGAGATGCAATGCAAATCATGTACAAGTGATAGAAGTGATGTATGGAGATCTCAAAATCAATACCCCCAAGAGTATCATCCATCACAAGAATCCAATATAATGACCCCTCCAATGAAGGGAAAGATGGGGACTAGATTTCCCCCCCATAATGAAGTATTATCAAAACCACTGAAGAAAGTATGAAGCCAAAAGAGAACCCAATGACAACTAACCACGTGTCTCCCCTTAGGAAGAAAGAGATCCAATAGTAGATGTGGAAGATAGTCCAACTCCATCATAAATGAGAAGGAATAAGTCTCACCGATGAAATGTCTGAAGAAGAATCAAGTGCCTCTAAAGATGTCTCACCAAAATCAAGATCCCCAATCAAGGAGGAAACAATGGAATGAGGAGACTCAAGAGTGTCCTCCAAAGAATAATTTTCAAAGAGGAGAGTTGCCCCCTCAATTATGTCCTCCAAACCTGTAGAAGAATAATTACAAGCTAAGTCTACAATACCAAAAACAAACCCATTCTACAACCACAAATCTGAAAAACTAAATATATCCTTCTATGTTGAAGCTGGAATCAATTGTCAACTTTGATGAAGCGGGAGATGATGGAACCACACAAAGAAGAGCCAAATTCAACTAGCCATCATGTGAATTACTACCCACACTAGAAGAAGGAGAATTAGGAACATAAGGATCATCATCATGATACAAGTGGGACAAGGTATACACCTTTGACTGATGATCAACCTGACCCATAGCAATGAGTTCTCTTGTCTCCTTACAAATAAAAACTAAATCAGATGTGAACTCAATTGTGTTTCCTATCTATGTAATCTGATAAACTGAAAGAATATTATGGGCTATATTAGGAATATAAAGGACATTAGATACTAACCTTGTACCCAAATTAGCATCACCAATAGCAGCAACATTAACAAACTGATTGTTTGCAGTCAAGATCCCATCAAAATGCGGTGTTCTAAGTGATCCTGGAACCATATGATCAAATGTACTAGCAATATTTTTTGAAGTACCCGAATCAATAATCCATCCATTAGGTCTATCAACATGAGTGGTAATCAATGCACGACCCTTTCCTTTGAAATCTCTAGAAGTGGTTCCTTTATCCTCTTTGTGTGGAGTATCCTCATGTGAGGTAGAAGAAGGTGAACTAGAAGATGAAGAAGGAAATGAAATATTGTGTTCCTTAAGAAGTTGTTTCAAATCATGGATTTCCTTTTTATAACAAACTTGTTCACTATTCCCAATCCCTTTGCAAAAGGTACATGTGGGTTTCTCCTTCTTGGATTTCTCCCATTTAGAAGAGGTGGTGGAAGTCTCACTAGATTCTATCTTAGGCTTGTTCTTTTTCTTCCCTTTCCCCTTAGGAGGTGTGACAATTAATGCATGAGACTTAGAAGAGACATCATATTGGCTAAGTTTTGATTGTTTCCTAGTCAATCTCTCACAAAAGGTCTCAAGTGAAAGCATGACAAATCTATCACCTAACCCATCCATAGTGGAATAAAAGGAAGTCGCAAATTATTCAAATACACCTTTCAATTTAAACAAAACTAGAAATATACATTCCTTATCATTTTTCTCTTTCCCACAACCCACTAATTGAGATCACAAAGACTTAAACTTCACCAAATAATCCTCAATAGTAGGGAACATATCAAGAGAAAGAGATGCCAATTGTGCTTCTAATTGTAAAGCTCTTACATCACTAACATAACCAAAGAGATCCTTATATTTATCCCATACCTTTTTAGGTGTAGTGCACGCCTCAATGTGGAAGAATAAGGACTTGAAAACATGCATAGCAATCAAACCCATTGCCTCATTGCACTTGTTCCAATGTGCAAATATCTCATATTCCCTAGGAAAATTAGGTTGTTCCTCACCCAAGTTAGACCATAATCCCCTAGACCAAAGAAATCTCTACATCCTCACCTTCCATGTATGATAATTATGAGTAAGAACCTCAAATCCTGATTTTTCCATTAGAGCCACAAACATAAATCGAGCAGAAGAAAAAATATTAGATAGAAAATAATATGAAACTCCTAAAATATGATTCACAACTAAAAACTAAGCCTCCCAAATCAAATAGACCTTCTCCAAATAGCAGCATGTCCAAGTAATCAAGAAAATTCCACAAATTGCAAAAACTCAATGGAATGTACTTGAGGTTGAATCTAAAAAAAAGTGCATGGATAGAATGATAGAGCTCTTTATCACCTATGCAACGCCACTAGAATCTCTAAAATTTGATAATCTAGTGAAAAGATACAAACTCGAGAGTCCAAAAGGAAGAATTGACTTTAGTTGGCAATAATTTGTACCTACAGAAAAATATGGCAAAATGGTCTTCACCACTGTGAAGTACATGGAACTAGCTTTTTCGTCAATATGCCATTTGCAAAATTTTGATACCCTGGTGAAAATTTATTCTCCGTTGAAAAAAGCTACCCATTTTGGACTTGCAAGCTACACATGGGCAAAAAAATAAGCCCTCGGACGCTAGCCCCTAGTCGATGATATGACCACAGGTCGTTGAGAGGAAAAATAAAAACCTAGCGCCCAATAGGTGATAGGGTAGCAAAGCTAGGTGGTGGAGGGAGGTTGGCGGTATGGAGGTGTCACTAGCACTTAGGCACTCCACCCCCACCCCCGAAATTGTGGGTAGAACAAACTTCGGTGGGTATTCACCGAAAGTCAGCAAACAAAAAATAATGACAGCAAGAGCAATCAATAAATGCCAATGACCAATAAATGCAAGCCAACAAAACTTTCAAAAGGGTTTGTTTAGTCTGCAATTCGATAGAAACTTAATGTTGACAAAGATTGTATGGTGTGCACGGCCTACAAAAAGGCTCCCACAAAAATTTGAAAACCAGTCCGCCAATAATTAAAAATTTCCCCACTTATAAAATATTGCCCGAATGAATAATATGTCATCCTTTAATAAAACCACCAAAATTAATATTGTATTCCCACAGATTTTTAAAAAAAGGCACAATGAATATAATAATTTCTACCAAATAAATAAATCTACCCCAAACTTTTTAAAAAACATTGCTCGAAATAAAAAAAATTTAACTTGCGAAATAATATTTGACCTCAGAAATTTTTCTGCAATGGGGGGGGGCGAATTTTTTTCTACCAACTGTACGATCCATACAATATGGATACTCGTCAAATGTGGAAAAAACCTCTGATCTAGATCAAGTTGTCATATTTCAACAATTTGACAAGCATTTTAGGGGTTTTTGGGCCTCTTGAATACAATGGCGAGGTCATATATTATCTAATGTGCTTCGAAAATTAGCTGCCTCCTAGATGACAACTAGCATGTAATGAAAACCCTCAAATCTACAACGAAAATCTCCTCAGCTCAACTCTCCAATATGAGATGGATTTTTCAAAGGATCAACCATGAAAGACACCACCCACAAGAAAGTGTTGCAATATGGGCAAGAAGATAGGTGATTGATCAAATGATGATCTATGATGATATTGAATTGATCTAGAATGATTTATAAATGTACAAGCACCGTGTTTATATAAGCAAGGTGAGATAAGGTAGGATAACTACCCTTGATACAAACAATAAATACCTAACGCAAATAATAAATGCATGAGATAATGCATAGGAAAACTATTAAATGCCTAGATGGCTAAAAGTAAATAATGAGACATGGCCCCATTATAACTAACTTCTAGAAATGACAACTAGGATAACTTAACTCCTAATTAAACTTATTAATGTGAATAGGTCCTCACTAATGAATAGTTAGAAAATAACCCCATTAACACCAACAACAATTAATGTCTTCAAATATGGATCATCACATCAAAGTGACTCATTGTACAATTTAAAGTATTGAATGGAAGATAACTTTTCAAAGAGTAATGCCATGGGAGAAAATTCCATCAAGTCAATAATACTCTACCTTTCTTTCATTCAAACAAAATACTCCTAGAAATTTCACTTAGCATCAAGAATCAATGGATTATGTTCTTCAAATCTTCTTGAGAACTAACTTAATCACTCCCCTCCCATCTATCCATTAGGTTCCAATAAACTACTTCCCAAGACATACAAAGATCAAGCATTTTACAAATTTCATCAAGTCAAAGGACATGTCACTCAATAATGCATGGGTCTTAAACATAAGGTGTAAGACCTTATTGATAACAATATGATCAAAGAGGAAGGCATCAATCATAAAAGAGATCCTTTGGTGGCAACTATAAATAGACAATTGGAATCTTGTACAAATCCCTTTCCACATCATTCAAATGATGTTGAGGTACATGATGATACACATAAGATTATGTTAATATTAGGATATATCAAATCACTAAAACGTTTTTTTGTGGAAGCTATTGAAACTAACATTATATCTTCCTCTCTTCTTCTCCATTGATTACATGTTCTAATGAGATCCCATAAAAAATTATTATGGTCCATTATACATACTTAGTAGTTAGAAATGTAGATCGCTGACTCAATTTTTTATTGATCTAGCATGCTAATATAACATTTGCACCAAGGAGATTTTATTCACTAGACATATTAAACACCAACACTACGTGCATTCTAATATTTCACTGGAGATGACTAATGGAATGTTGATCGATACATTGAGATGCATTATTTTACAACTAAGAGATGGACCTAAAGAACTATCGATTTGATGTCATGTGATACCCAATATATTTAGCATTGTACTTGGGATACCATGAATTGAACAATGTAAATCTATACCTTCCATATTACATCAATTTGTTAAATGTGTACATGAAAGAAAAGGTAAAATTGGAAGGGTTCATTACAAGACAATATCTAATGCTAGTCGTGAAGATACTAGATGATGTACCCCATTAGATGAAGGATATCATGCACAATTTATACAAGGTGTACTTAGATGAGTGGAAAGAATCCAAATAAGGTTGAAACAACAAGCTTATATCCTCCAAAAAAAGAAGAGCCTAAAGTTGTGAATCATGTACCAAAACAAAAAATGATGACACAAAGAAAGAGACAAAAGTAAAAGCAATACAAATATCAAAATTTTATTTATAGAAAACTAATTGAAAACTAAATCAAGAAGATGTAATGGATCAAATTCCTATCATATTCCAATACAACCACAAAAACACTAAACAATATGTGTAAGAAAATTAGTACCTAATGTGACACTAATGGATCATGTGTTTACAACTAGCACAAAGGAATATAAAGAAGATACATGTAATAAAAGAAGCGAGCATAGATGAATAAGATACACAAGTCTATGAAGACAAATTTGATGACCTATGTTGGGATGAAGATAATTTATTGAATGATTATCTTTTGGAGGAAAAGATTGAGCCTCCAAAGTTTGTTTAATGATTTATGAGCATCACCATAACAAATATACATAGAATTATTTTTTCTATTATTTTGCTCCCTTATGGCATTTACATCTTGGATTTCTTCATTATACCTTGTTTGTTGTGTCACATGATCTTTCACCATCTCTATTTGATTTCAAGCTTACTTGCCCCACTTGGGGAATATTTAATCCTCTACATTTTCATTGCTCCATGCTTTTTTTATTTTGATTGTTGGCATTTTCCTTATTTTCCTATGTTTTGTTTACCCTTGTCTTTTTCCTATGTTTTACACCTTACTTTCTCATTTACTTATTTTACATCATGCATCCTTATGCTTTCCTTGAATTTACTTTGATGGTATTCAATTACATTAGTTTCTCATGTTTCCTTGTACCTCTAATTCACTATAATCTCTATGATTACTATGATTCCTTGCTTATGATCCCCATGCTTGTTTGCATAGTTCTCATGCCTATGATTGTGACATTTACTATAGCTAGCCACAAAATTCATATGCTTATGATATTTACCATAGCTATCCACAACATTCATATTCTTATGATATTTACCATACCTAGCCACATGCTTATATTTTATATTTTGGTTCTATAGCGCCATATCACATTCTTAAGAGTTTTCTTTTTTACATTGGGGGCATTATATCTTCCCCCTTCCACTTGGGCTTTCATTTCCATATCATTTACAATTAGGACATATTATCTTCCCTATAGCATTTGTGCTTCCATTACTATATATTCACATTGAGGGCATCATGCCTTCCCCATTCACATTGAGCTTTCATTGTCATATCCTTACATTGGAGACATCATATCTTCACATAGCATTTGACTTTCAATTTCCATCTATTTACATCAAGGGCATCACGCCTTCCCCATTCCACATCGTTTTTAATTGTCATGTCTCTACATTGGGGATTAGGTCATGGGCTCTTGGATGCCACATTTGAGACATATGCCCATCCTAGTCTCCCATGTACCCACACAAGTGTTCTTAGCCATTGGGGCCACATCACCATTTCTATTTTCTCACATTGATGAAAAACTTTCATCGTGAGATTCATCTCTAGCCCATTTGATTTTCATGTCTTATCATTCTAGATATCTGACTTATTATATGTTGTATTTATTATAGTCATTGTTTTACATGGTTTACATGTTAGTGTTTTTATTCTTAGATTGTATTTACTTTCATGTATTATTTTTCCCTCTTCCAAATTGTTGCATCATATAAATGCAATCAATTGCAGGGGTAACATATCTTGTTATTAACACTCCTATGTTGAGATTGCGGAGATTTATTGGTGCATGTTTTAAGACTCATCATAGTTCCCAAATGAAGCTTTACCACATACTAGCATTATTTGATATGCAACATGAAAACATGTCATCATTTCCCATATAAAGAGAATTTCCTAACTCCTTTCCATGATTTTCATTTTCCTAGACTCTTCAAACAAGCTTGTAGTTTATGCCTAGTTTTCACTTGACACAAACACCACTCTTTGAAAACTTATACTATATTTTGTGAGTTCCCATGGAACACATATGCTAAAGGGTGAACACACACATCTATTAGATCCAATATTTTATATGGATTTAGGTATTCATTTTGTCTAAATATTTACTTTACATCCATGTTTGTGAGTACTTTATACTTCAAGATATATGATCATTTTAAGAATCCATGCATTTCAAAGTGGGGGTAAAATGTAATGGTGAAATTCACATTATTTGTATCAATTCTTATTTAATTTTGTCCATTTTGAGAAAATTCTCAATGCAATTGCATATCAACAAGTGATGCAATCTTGTGCCAAGTAGGTTTCACTTCATTAGCCTTCACCTTTCTTTGGTTACACATGTTCCCAAATTTGAATCATACTTATCCATTTATGCATTCTCATGCATGTTGATGTAATAGCAGCAGGAGATATCTTTCTCTCTAATTCAAGAATATTAAATATTAAACAAATAATTGTTAAGGCAAGTCAACCTTATTATAATTAATATTTTATTTTCTTCAAGAGGCCGACCAAGTGAAGAGTCGCCTTGCTTGTGAAGAGTCACCCTGCATTGTATATATAGAAGGTGATGATCATCCATTTGATAATCAATTAATTTATTCTCAAGTCAAGTCGCACTTATCAAGGAGTCTGCATATCTACAGCAGATCATCATTTGCTTAGAGCAGATCAATATCAAGGAGAATTCATAAAAATTGTGTATTCGCATCTAGGAGAGGTGATGTGTTTCATTATATCAGATCAGCCTAGAGTTTGGCCCAATTGTAAGCAGATTTCTGCTCTCTTCATTAAATATATAAGAGATATATTTTGGTTGGGTTTTCCTCCCTCATGGAGGGTTTTCCCAGGGTAAAGTGTTGTGTTTATTGTTTATGTGTTGCATTATTAATTGCTTACATTTTTTATCCTAAAACTAACATGGTATCAGAGCGGGTTTAAGACGAGACCTTATCAAATTTGAGCAAATTTTGCGGCCTTTGACCAAATTTGGAATTGTTCAAGGAATTGATTATTTGGGAGAAATCGATATTGGAGTAGTAGCATTTGAAGGAATTCAATTCAAAAAGGAAATTTGGATTTTGTTGGAGAAGTTTGAATTTTGCAGCAGGAAGCCATCCTTCAGTCAACTTTTCATCTAGGGCAGATCTTGAAGGCAAAAGGTTGCAAATTATTTCAGACCTAAGGGTAGACCCTTGAAGGTGAATTTGTGCAGAAAAAGAAGATGGTGATCGGTGTCAAGGTAGAAGATAGACTTGATGGGGCCACAAACTTCAACTCTTGGAAACCCAGAGTACTCATTGCATTAGAGGAGAATGATCTTCTTGATTTCGTGGAAAGTGATATGCCCAAGCCTTTCGATGATACTGAGAAAATCCAGTGGAAGAAAAATAGTACGAAGGCTAGAAAGATCATTATAGACTTTGTGATGGATCACCTAGTACCGACCATCTCCAAGTTGAAGACAGCTAAATAAATGTCTGACACTCTAAAAGGATTGTATGAGATCAACAACACCAACAGAGCCCTTGCTTTGACACAACAACTTCACCATGTAAAAATGGCTAAAGATGATTCAGTCGTCTCATTCTTTATGAAAATTGTTGATTTGAGAGATCAATTGAGCGCAATTGGGGATATAATTGCAGACAAAGATCTTGTTATGTTGGCACTAAATGGTCTTCCTCATTCTTGGGAACCCTTTATCCAAAGCATCAGTGGGAGATCTAAGTTGCCCAAGTTTGATCGTCTTCGAGCTGATTGTATTCAAGAAGAGTCCAGGTTGGCAACAAGAGGAATTGGGTGAAACTATCGTGATATAGAAAATCAAGTTCTTGCTACTCATACTTCTAGAGAAAGAGGCAAAGGAAGAAAGAGGAATAGAGACAAAGGATCAGATTCTACCCCAAAATTGAAGAAGAAGAAGAAGGATCTCTCTCACATTCAATGTTTCAGGTGTGACAAGTATGGTCACTTTGCTCGAGATTGCAAATTAAGGTCTACACAACTTGTTTCTACTGCGAAAATTGACATAAGGACATCTCAGAAGGAGCCAAGTTCTAAAGTCAATTCAGAAGGTTTCTTATTCTAAAGTCGATTAGTTTCTTCAAAGTGGAGGAAATAACATTCAGAGGGAGTCTAATAAACCATCAGAGGCAACCTTGGACGAGGAGGTCAGGAGGTTGATGCAAGTAATTGAAGCTTCAGAGGAGTCACGTCATCATGAAGATTTGTGTAGTGTATATTTCTCTGAGACGGAGAAATATGAGGTGAAAGCCCTTGTAGTGTATATTTCTCTGAGACGGAGAAATATGAGGTGTGAGCCCTTGTTCATCTCTAAGACTGAGATGAGACATCATGTTGAGTGACTCCATGACGAAATCACGTTGAGGGACTCCATGATGAACTCTTTTTCACAAATGGGTGTATCCATTGTGAGTTTCATGTCAAGAGACTCCATGACATGGATATCTGAAAAGATACCTCCCTAGCTAAGAGGGAGTGTTGATGTAATAGCGGTGGGAGATATTGCTCTCTCTAATTCGAGAATATTAAATATTAAACAAATAATTGTTAAGGCAAGTCGGCCTTATTATAATTAATACTTTATGTTCTTTAAGAGGCCGACCAAGTGAAGAGTCACCTTGCTTGTGAAGAGTCACCTTGCATTGCATATATAGAAGGTGATGATCATCCATTTGATAATCAATTAATTTGTTCTCAAGTCAAATCGCACTTATCAAGGAGTTCACATATCTACAGCAGATCATCATTTGCTTAGAGCAGATCAATATCAAGGAGAATTCATAGAAATTGTGTATTCGCATCTAGGAGAGGTGTTGTGTTTCATTATATTAGATCGACCTAGAGTTTGGCCCAGTTGTAAGCAAATTTATGCTCTCTTCATTAAATATATAAGAGATATATTTTGGTTGGGTTTTTCTCCCTCAAGGAGGGTTTTCCCAGGGTAAGCTGTTGTGTTTATTGTTTATGTGTTGCATTATTAATTGCTTACATTTCTAATCCTAAAACTAACAATGCATTCATTTATTGCACCTCATATATCTATTCATTCCATGCACAAACTTTAATGTTCTTTTACCCAAAGTCAATATTGTTGGTGCAGGATTATTGGGTGCAAGATTGATCTCATATCAATAAATCTAACTCCTCAATTTTTAAAATTTAAATTCAAGCTTGACCAACTCTCATCTAGGGGAGAGGACCCAATAGTTGAGCACTCTAACTTTGTGCTTCTCAAAATCCTAGTACGTGGAAATTTTAAACCACTCCAATTTTTTTACAACAGCTTACTTGGCAAGTCTCATGCTTATAACTAAGGTTTCATGGCCATATCATCAAATATGATGCCACATGAGCATGTTTTTTGTTGAGGTGTCCAAAAAGGTCCAAAAAAAGCAAGACTGATACTTGTGCACTAAATCATGTTTTATTGGTATGCTAATGTGGTTGTAGTGTAGAAAATTATACTCGTTTCTAAAAGAAAGTACAATTTCACACTTAATTTGGACCTATTTTAGTGACCTTGCATTTATGCATTTTAAAACCTCATTAATGGGCCCCTAATACCCTTTATTATGTATCCCAAAGCTTGTTTTATTTATTTCCCAACATTATCTCCCTCATTGAATAAATGTTATTATTTAAATTAATGCCCCGACATTTATTAGTGCCTAAAACTCAACTTAAGACATGTTTTTGGTAGCATTTCATAGTCTCAAATTCAAATTTCAAGGGTCAACTTTCAGGATTTAATAAATGGAAAATTAGAAAGGAAGCCTATAAAACTATGTTTCATATTCATTTTACACTAGCGAGGAAAAGAAATTCACATGAGATCACAAGTATTTACATTCAACAACAAGGAGAAGTTAATCAAGCATTCACAAGTGAAGTCTTGGAGTAGCATTTTAGTTGTTTTTGTGGGTCTTCGAGCTCATTTTGTCAACAAGATCAAGCATTGTCAAAGATTGATGATAGATGCTTATGGAGGATCATGATGGATTCTAGGTTTTAGGAGATGCACTAAGACATTCAACCAAGCCTAATGACTTGTTTTCTAAGCAGTTTCATCTTCTATTATCATTCTACTTCTGCCTAAAGGAAGGTATATTTAGTTTTGTGACTTATTAGGGTGATTTGAGATCTTCCAAAGTAGATCTTCATCATTGTTCATGTTCATTTAGGGATCCTATTTTAACACACTTGAGTAGGGTTTCTTTGCATTCAAATTTTTCTTAATCTTAGATGCACTTAAGATTAGGGATTGCACACATTTTATGTTTCAAATCTGTATTTTTCATCAAGGTTTAATTATTGAACTTTGGGGTTTGACCGAGGCAAACCCCTATCCACCATTAAACAACAATCTTGTTTTGCAAATTTTTCACAAATCTGGAACTGAGAGCGAAGGTTCAAAGTTACAAGAAAGGAGTGCAAGTTTCAAATTCAAATCTCTAGTTCAGACTTTTCCAGAAAAGCGGACCTAGACCCATTCGCCCATGGGCAAATGAGTCCCAAGCAAACTTGCAGAAACACCATTTTATGACAGGTGCACAACATTTATCTTTCCCAAATTTTTCAAAAAGTTTGTTGTTTCTCTCAGTTTTATGTTTAATCTATTAGATCGAAGTGATAGATTGCATTTTGAAGTTGATTTGCTATTTTTTATTTTTCTCCCCAAAGTGTTGTTTGACCTTGACCCCTGTCCTTTAATCATAAGGAAATTTGAATATTCCCACTTTGACTTGATTCACCTAAAGGTTGATAATCATTTCATTGTGTGGATCTCATTCCCTGAAGAAATTAGAGAAGTAGGACCCATTTTCCCTCTTTGGATCCACTTTTCCATTTTGGGAAACCCTACCTATTTTTCTATGTTTCAATGGCATCACATGATTTGTTGTGTTTTAGATCTAACGAATACATTTCATTTAATTATGGGTAGTTATCATCATCACTAACAACTTTAAAGTCACAACTATTGGTCCAATATTATTAAAAATATTGGGCATCATATCAACAAATGCTATAACTATTGGAACATGCTTAGGTGATGGGTCCTCTCCCCTATTTCACTAGCCACTATCAGTGAACTAAGCACACATTTGGCATGATTTATTGTATTCTTCCTGTATTTACTAGCATTCAATTGCACTTATTTATCATCCTCTCTCATCATAATTCATTTACAATAGAAGCATTTATTACAATTTGATGCACTATAAAAATATCATTTACTTCAAGTTTTTCAAGGGCATCTACAAGCTTGTTTGTAGCCTATCAATCCTCATAATGACTATAAAGTCAATCTCCTCCAATAGTTAGACCTATAAGTCAATTGCACTTATTTATTATCCTCTTGTATCCTAATTCATTTGCAATCATAAGAGTTTTCAAGGAGCATTTATTATAATTTGGTGCACTATAAAATAGCATTTACTTAAGATTTTCAAGGGCATACAAATAGCATTTACTTAAGATTTTCAAGGGCATCTACACGCTTATTTGTAGCCTATCAATCGTTGCAATCATAAGAGTCTTATTACAATTTGATGCACTATAAAAAAAAAATAGCTTTTACTTAAGATTTTCAAAGGCATCTACACACTTGTTTGTAGCCTATCAATCTTTGCAATCGTAAGAGTTTTCAAGGAGCATTTATTACAATTTGATGCACTATAAAAAAATAGCATTTACTTAAGATTTTCAAGGGTATCTACAAGCTTGTTTGTAGCCTATCAATTGTTGCAATCATAAGAGTTTTCAAGGAGCATTTATTACAATTTGATACACTATAAAAAATAGCATTTACTTAAGATTTTCAAGGGCATCTACATGCTTATTTGTAGCCCATCAATCGTTGGAATGACTGTAAAGTCAATCTCCTCCAAGAGTTAGACCTATAAAACATGTTGCCTATAAATTCACATCCATGTAAAGAAACTTAAATATCACCAATCTTTTTAGTAGAGCAAACGTAAGTGAATTTGGCAATCTAGAGAACAAAACTGCACGAGTAGTAAGATGATAATTGTGTCCCACTGCAAATTTGTGCCCACAAAATTGTCCCAAATCCACAAGCAATCTTACTCAAGTTCCAAGACAACCGAATTCCTAAAATACATTAGAAACGTCATCTTTGATCAGGGAGCTAAAATCCCCTTCATCTGTTGCCTTTAATTTCCTAGCTTAACATCCAATTCTGAATTACTCAACTCCCACAACTTGTCATTCAATAAATCTACGTTTATTTATGTTTGTGTATGCGTTTTATTCTATATTGTAATCTAGGTTTATTTATACTTAACGTGCATTTAGTGGATTAGCCTAGATTTTGCTTAGAGATTTTCCTTTACGATTGCATTCAAGGTTTGGAGCTAGAAAGTGTAGTAATCACATCAAACCATCAAAATGTCAATAAAAGTGCGCCTTTCATGTAATCGTATGGACACTTTTATTTTGATACGTCAATATTACTACTTTATGAACACATGCCAATATTACTTTACTATTATTTAATTAATGTATTAAAATGATCTGGGCACAAAAATTAGTCTCTCACAAACAGGATTTTTAAAGTTCTTGGTCAAGCGTTGTTGCTAAAGAGAACGGAAACAATATTCAATTCATTTTTCATGACAAAACAGGCATTGTATATAGTTTACAGAAGCCCCTATAACTTTATGAATGCAGTGTCGGCCCGGGCAAATGTTTTCGTACTCTGCTACTTCCTTGCATGCAGAGTGCGATAGAAGGCCACTGTAAGAAGAAATGGTGAGGCTTAATTGGAACAATGCACAGGTTTGATGAGAATACACAGCATATTATTTTTTCTGAATTGAAATGCTGTGAAATCAGGCAGTGGTCAAAACAAAGTTCGAAAGAAATAGATTGGACCTTCCTAACTGCATAAGGCAATTTTGTGATCTGTAAAGAAAAATATAGATGGCTATTCTGTACAATAGCTACAAATTTACAATACATTCTGAACCCGCTCAGAAAAAATCTAGGAAATAAAATTGCTAATATGAAAAATGATGTAGCCTGCTTATCATGTTTGTTACACAGTGTTACCCCAAGTTTCCGGGACGGGGACGGCAGGGGACGGCAAAACGAGTCCCCAAGTTTCCGATTTTTCAGGCCAAATTTAGGGATGGCAGGGGAAGGCTATATAAAATATAGAAAAATTTAAAATATATAAGGAAACATTAAATATTCATATGAAAACATGGATAAAGCATGCATATATACATTATAGAAACTTAGCATATAACATTTTTGTTAAGAATTCATTGCCAATATAGTTTTTTTTCATTTACGATATGAAAATCAAAATAAAAAGAACATGGTACATTGTTGCTGTCCCCCTGGCCGTTTCCGGGACGGGGACGGGGACGGGGACGGGGACGGGGACCGCGGGGGGGGGGGTGTGTTTAGACCAGGGGACGCGTCCCCAGGTAACACTGTTTTGTACCATTCAAAAGTAACAGGCATGTAACTACCTAAGAGAAAAATTCAAAAAACAAACTTTCAACTTTATGACAAAGATGATTTCTGTTAAAAATCAGGCCACCTGCCTACTCTGCACTTGTTGG
Organism: Sequoiadendron giganteum; assembly: GCA_007115665.2. Classification (NCBI taxonomy): domain Eukaryota; kingdom Viridiplantae; phylum Streptophyta; class Pinopsida; order Cupressales; family Cupressaceae; genus Sequoiadendron; species Sequoiadendron giganteum. The sequence continues at coordinate 262,689,513 of CM021110.1, read as the reverse complement.
GTGTTTTGCAAAGACAGACAAGATTAAATCCTACTTCTATACACTCATTGCTTGTTCCTTTACAAAGGAATATGTGACAAAATACAGAACCATTTGAACTTATTCAGTAGAAGGGCATTTGAATAAATTTCCCCAATATCCAATTTAAGGATGGGAGTCAAGTGCACCATAACTGCATCATATTCACTGATTGACATGACCCCAAAATGTGAGGAGTGAATTTCCAAGAGCATAACAAGATATGCAGCAAATATTCAAGAGGCTTAATGTTGTCTTTTAACTACTCTAGGCTAAGGCATAAAGTGATGTACCTTCATGCCATTTTATGGCCAGACCATGACTGGACAAAGCCTTCAATAGATGCAGGCATAAAAAGAGATGCATAATGTCCAGATATAATCTATTTAAAGAGATAAAATGATGGACCTTCAAAACGAAAAAAAGCCGTCAATAGATGCAAGCATAAAAGTGACGTACAAGAAGAAACCCAGCAATAACTTGAGGATTAATGTTTTCTTTTAACTACTCCAGGTAAAAGCACCTTCACTCCCATTCTATGGCTAGACAATGTATGGAAAAAGCCTTCAGTAAATGCAAGCATAAAAAGACATCCAAAATGTCTAGATATAATTTATCTAGACAATGATAAATTATGGACCTCCATCAATTGTCTTATGGCAAGACAATTTAAAAGAAGCCTTCAACAGACACGGGCATGAGAAGAAATGCCAAATGTCTAGAATCTAGATATAATTTATTTACATGTATGGATATGTCCTCAATTAGAAGCATTACCACAAACATGTACTTGCATTGCCACACATATATAGTTGATTATCATCTGTACAAGTTGTTAGCTGACAAATCAGTTCCAATTTCCAAACAAGCTTTTTGGTTTTTTAAAACAGATGTACAAGCAGAAATTTTGCGATCAGACATGATAAATATAAAAACAGAACTGAAAATAACTATTTTCTTACCTTGGGTCTATTGCCCAACAAAATTCAGTTAGAACTAATTTAGAATATATAAGTTATGATAATCTGCCAATGACTCCTCTGGCATGTTTCAAGAAACCATTCATGTTCTCTTGCAAAGATGAGAACACTTTTCATGATGGTACATGATAAGTCTTCAAGATTAATTTGATTATCAGGCATTTTGAAAGAAGGTAGTGGACTATCACTCCACCCTTATATTCAGGCCGTAGCTCAACTCCCACGGCAATGTTACAGCTAAGGATCTCAGTCATCTTTGCCATTTGCCAAAGACTTTCCCGAGAGATACTCATAGCTGTAGCCAAATTTCACTTTGGTTCTATTGCCACTATAAGCTCATTTGAGTAATCACGCTCAGCTGTATCTGATACAAGAGGTATATCATCATACTGATCTGAAAAGTTGTAATTCTCACCAATGGCTCTTAGCAGATGGTAAACCTCATACATAGAGGGCCTCTCCTTGTGTGGAGAAAGAACACAGTTAGAAGCCACCTTCAGAACTTGTAGAAGCTCTTCATCATATCCCCTGCCAATCAAAGCTTTGTCGATAGCTTCCTGAACATTACCATGTTTTGAAAGATTACTGATCCAATCTACTAAATTACCCTTGAAACTTTCTTGTACATTTTCAACTTCAACTGGTTTCTGCCCGGTAACCAACTCTAGAAGAACAACCCCAAAACTAAAGACATCCCCCTTCAAAGTGGCAACTAAGGTGCGCATATATTCTGGTGCTACATAACCCAAATCGCCAAAATCACCATTGACAAATGTGCTAAGATGGGTATCTACAGGATTCATCAACCGAGCAAGCCCAAAGTCGGTTATCCTCGGTTCATAATCTTCATTCAATAATATGCAGCTAGAACTTACATTGCGATGAATAACCCTAGGATTGCAGCTATGGTGAAGCCAAGCCAATCCTCTAGCTGCACCAATTGCTATTTTGAGCCTTTTGGGCCAATCAATACTATTGCCATCTGACTCAACAACATGCAGTTTTTCATACAAGGTTCCATTAGGCATGTGCATGTAAACCAGAAGCTTCTCTCCTTTTGCAAGACAGTAGCCAAGAAGTGGAACCAAATTTCGGTGACGCAACTGCCCTAGAGTAATCATTTCAGACTTGAATTGCTTGTCAGTCTGTGCAGATGGTTGCAACCTTTTGATTGCTAATAGAGAACCATCTGGCAGCGTTGCCTTATACATTGTGCCAGTTCTTCCCGTACCTATGATGTTTTCTGTGCTGAACTCATTTGTGGCCACCATAAGATCAGCCAGATTGATCTTTGAAACAGGTTTCTCAAACATGGAAACCTAAAGCAGGTACAAGACAATAAACAGATACTTCAGGTAACTTTACATTGGCAGAAACGAAAAATGAAATATCTACCCTAACTACTAGGCATTAAAAAAAATTGTAAGATAGATAATTACTATCTGAGGAACTAAGCTATTACAGACTCTTAACAACAAAATTTATTTATAACAATCTGCCTTAACTACCATAATTAATACTAAACATTCAATATGAAAGCTTTTAGTAACCCTAAATAAAATGAGCAAAAACAAAATTTCTCCATTAAGTTTCTACTTTCTACCTTAATCATCAAGATTGATAACAAGTATTTGGTATTAAAAAAATATATAATTTGATAGTAGATATAATTTTTAGTATGAAAGTTTCTGGACTCAACTGTGTATGCTTTTTTGATCGAATCCAGAAACTTTCATACTATTATAATTTGAATCAAATTTGCCAACACCTCAATAAGAGAATAAGATATTATGTGTATTTGCTTCTCAGTTCAGAAAATATAAGTCGAAGGACTGTAAAGTCACCCCAATGTACTTTCAAATTAGTGTTCCCTGAATTATTTATTAATCTCATCTTCCTTACCTTATTGGATTGACCCTTTATCCGCTCGGCCCATTTGCTTTCATCTGTAAAAACAATTTCCTTTCGCTCTGATCGAATGAAGAACCACCAGAGGGAATATCCAATCAAAAATACAACTGAAACGCCAGTAACAGATGCAGCCGTAGCAATAACTGGGCTTTTTTTCTTAGCAGGCAATGTCTCATTGCAATTCCTCAGAGGAGTTCCACAGAGATCACTGTTATTATTAAAGTCAACTGCTTCAAATTTCTGTGCAAATGTAGGAATCTGCCCTGATAACCGATTGTTCGCTACATTAAATTCTTTGAGTCGTTCCAACCTGGTGAACTCCCAGGGAATTTGGCCAGTCAACTGATTACTTTGCAGATGAAGTATGTTCAAGTACGTCAAGTTTGCAACCTCCCGAGGAATTGGACCTATAAAATTGTTCTGAGAAAGATCTAAGGAAGTCAGGTATTGAAGCCATCTTGAAAGGTTTGCAGGGATAGGCCCTGTAAATTTATTATCAGATAGATCCAACCCTGTCATTGTGGTGCAATAATTAAACCCCAGAGGAAAATCACCCTCGAGACCCATACCAGGGAGCTTGATGTTCAAAACCCTATTCTCGTTCGGATGCCAGCAATCCACTCCTACAAAGTTACAGATATAGCCCTCAGAAAGATTTTCAAACTTCCAGGTAGAAAGATAGTCGTTAGGATCCTTCAAATTCCTCTTTAAAGTTTGCAGGCATTGAATATCCACTTCAGTCGCACTGACTCCAATCAACAAGAGAGACAGCAGGGGAACCACATAAACAATAACATTAGCCAAGAAAAGGCCAATACTTTTCCCCATACTCGTCAGCCTGCGACCTCGCCGATTGGTTATGGCAAGCCTTCTTATCAGGTATGCTGAGGTGAGACTATTGGGCTTTCATTGTTCTCGAGTCTGAGGTAATTCCTCCTGCAACCGAGTGCAATGCACTGGTCATGAGATTCACTTAAGTGTATCCCTCTCCACCAGACCAGATTCCAACTGAGAAACTTGATTGGGAACTTGCTTTTGAACCTTGACTATCACTTAATAAAAAGTCAAACCAATGAAACCCTAATGTCGAACGAGCCCAGGTTCACCACACCTCCAAAAATCACATAAATCCAGCGCAAAACATGATTTTTTTTCAAGAAAACCCCACTGCATTGTCCCGAGAGTTTAAAATCTTAGATTTTCACAATTCAAAACTCAGAGAAAAATACAAAACAACAGAAACGCTGCAAAATTCCTTCCCAATAACAAAATAAGACGTACCTTCACCTCAAAACTAACTACCAGACCATGGAAACCCTGCTTCTGGCCACAAGTTTAAGAAAATGTCTTAAAGCGTCAGGGAAACCCTATGACGGAGCTTGGCATATACCGTCATATACAACCGCCAAACCCGCCAAAAAGCATATTCAAACCCTAATTTCTGAAATCGCACATCACATGCCTCTTCCAGGGAGAAGATACGTTCTGTCAAAGAGGACATATACTGTCAAATCCAGCCCCGGAACCCTAGGAAAGCTTATACAAAACCGATGGAAAATACCCTACATTTCTCAAGCCCTAGGTCACTTCACCCAAATTTCGCGAAAAGCTCGAAAAACCCTACTCTTTCCACGCCGTAAGCACACCTCCACGTCTCGAGTTCGAATCCCGGAGCAAGAAAAACATATAGAACACTTCCAAGCCCATATAATTTATTCTCCTCCTGCTTGGAATTTCTGTCTGCATTTCCTCTGACACAAACCAGACTACCTGCCTGCCGTTAAATAATTTGTCGTCGGCCTCGCAGATGATGAAGTCCCCATTTGAGCAAGTGTGAAAATATTAAAATCTGAGTCCTGTACGGTCACGTCAATTGAAAAAACAAAGCGCGGAATATCGAGTACAGTCAAGGCCACGTGTCCTCTGTATGTCTTCCAGCTTCCTATTTACTTTCCCATTGCACTAACTTTTATGGCGGCCTGTAAGTTTCCGTTTGGCGTTTACAATTTTGCAGAGAGAAGACGAACCTTTCTGTCCTTCTCATTCATATTTTGCCTGTGTCTTATTCTGTCACCTCGTTTTGTTTAATTAATCTGCCTTGGAAAAGGGAACCACACAATTAATAAGATGGAACAGTTGCCAAAAATACGTTTCACATCAGAACGGGATAATCTTCTGTTACATCGGAGTTTTTTGAAAATGTTACTTTGATAAATAGGTACCACAGATATCAAGACAAATTATATGTCAGGTTAGAATAAAAAGGTTCCTAAGGTGTAAATTTTAATTTATTATATTGTTAACTAAAAACGAGTCTAATCAATTAAATTTTTTTATTATAAAATTTATAATAACAAATTTTAATGATAATATAAAAGTAATAAATTTAATGTATCATCAATTAATTATTGACTTCACATCTAACTTTCAACTTACAATTATTTAAAATCAAATTATAAGAAGTTGATTAAAATGTTGAAATAATTATAATATAATTTGTTAAGTACTTATGGTTCCATTGAACCATTTTTTTTAATTTATTCCACATAAAATTGTAATATAGACTTCTAACAATTGCATACGCACTTAAATACAAGAAAAAGATAGCATGTAATGGTAAGTAGGCATAAGGAGATGGTGTAGATATCTCAAAGCTCTTAGACTAGAAAAACTAACTTGTTACATAAAATTTTATACATAATTTTATAATAGATTATAGCAATTAAAATGTGAAGAAAAACTTTATATCTAAAGATAACAAAGATATGGATTCTTCATCATAAAAGACATCATGACATTATAGCTTGCCTGGTATTCATAGGCGTGAATAATGTAAGTTAAAAAAAATCTATGTATGTCCTTCCTTGGAATATCCTAGCCATAAGACTTGTAACAAGATAAACTCTATCATGTTTACAATTCTCTTAAAAGATCGAGTGAACAATGAAACGAGAATCTAAAAATGTACTACAATCACAAGCAATAGCTTAAAGTAATGACTACTACTTATTTTAATAATGTTGCGGGAAATTTGATTTTGTTTGTTCTCAATGATGTAAGAGAATGAAATCATAAACATTTGCTACAATCATGTCAAGAATAGAAAATATTGAATTCATGTGTTCAAAAAGGAAGAAGACAAAATGACAAATTATAAAATTATTTATTATAAAATTCATAATACAAATTAAAATAAGAACAAAATAATGAGTTTGATTTTTAAGAAAGGGTGTATTATTTATCTTTAAAAAATGAGAAATTGAAAAATGACCAAACACTCTCTACAAAGAGACTACCTACACATCAAAGAGTTAGCCCTTTAAGAAAACACTTTTGCTAAAAAAACTTTAGTTTTTCTTTCACCACTAAGATAAGTGGTGTGTGAATATATCAATATATCTACAACATAAACACGTAAGAGAAGATGAGATCATGTATGCATGTACCTTGTCATTGTGTATAAAATATTAAGTGAAATTATCAATGGGGATTGAAATAATACTATCATCCATAGGTGTGTGTGCAAGATGTTATATCAATTATATAAGAGGTTTTTATGCAACTATTTAGTCTTTGACCTATTGATAATTATAGGGGTCAAGCATACATTGAGTATACTTGTTGTAATTGAATGTTACATTTGAATTAGTTAAAAACCCCATTAAGGACACCATTAGGAACACCCTCTTGGGTTTAATCTTAGCTCAAAGTGTAGGAGAGTTTATCTTCTCTCATTAATTGGTCTTTAACCCTCCTTAATTTATTGATTCAAACCTCTATTTTTTCCTTCATGAATGACAACCCTTGCCCTTGAAGTTGAAACTATGTTCTAGGATTGTAGAGAAACAATTTTGAGACCCAACAAAATGACACCATTGTCAAGGATATGTTGGCCATTGCCAAGTTTGAGGTAATTGGATACACTTTGAAAACATATGTAATTTAGATAATTTACAATTATGTATTTTGTTCAAGTATTTTTCTTGACCAATAACTTGCACCAATAGAATGCTGATGTTGTTGAGGAATATATCTTGTTGGTGTAAGTTGACAAGTTGCCAACTTAGAAGATACTTGTTAATGGGTAGAAAAATAATTGAAGAATCTACTAATGAGTTGAACCTAGAAGAATTTTATTTCATTAAAGGTTAGGTGTACTTCAAGGATTTATTTATTTTATAAGGTGGTGATTATGTTATTACAATTTCAATTTTTTTGTTATTGACGTATTCTTGTTGGTGATACTACAAGTCCTATTTCATTTTGGTGCAAGAGTTGGTCAAGGTACAAAAAGTAGTTGTTATTTCTTTCTCTCCTATGCATGATTTTTTTGGAAAAAGATATATCTTTATAAGGAGAGTGCAGTCATGTTTTAGTATAAATTATGTGTTATAATAATGGATCATCTTGATTACTATGATGATTCCTCATCTGAGTGCATGGTTATTTATGCACCTAAAATTCAAAAGGTTAATATTTTTGCATATTTCTCCAACCCCTCCACATAAGAACTTGTTGATTTAGTAATCCATGCATGCATGCTTGACCATGGTAGCGAGTAGACCAATAATCAATTTGCATCTAAAAGTGCCCAACATGTTACAACAATAGTGTTTAATAATGAACAAGATGACTTGATTTCCAATTTTAATGAACTAGATGCACATGTTTATGATTCTATCACTTCTTACTGAATTCTAGAATGCCTCAAAAGAATGATGGAGAACCAGTTTTAGATTTTCACAATAGGTTTTTTGTTGCTATTAATATACTCCCACGTGAGTGTGGGCTTGTTGAAAATGTATTCATAAACATTTATTGTGAGGATTTATATCATAGCACAAGCTTTCTTCCTCCTAAGTACAAACTAAAAAAAATGAGCATGATGTTTGAGTGAGCTATTTTTGTTCAATCAACATTTGCAATTGATTTTATATCTCCCAATATTGAAGGGGATATAGTTATTCCTAATGAAATAGTTGGTGGGTTACTTTTGGGAGGCAATAGTGTTATTAGAAAGAATGCAGGTGATGAATTTTAAGTACAGTTCAAGAAAGTGAGAAATAAATGTGTGAGGTGTACATAATTTAAATGCTTCCATCCATGAATATTTTAGCATGGACAAGTTTTTAGAGTTGGTTGAAAGTGGTTGCCTTTTGCTAATAGGGATTACAATGAGGATACACTTTTGACTAGATCAATAGATAAGCATGCTAATGTTGATAGTGTGTATTCTCAATTAGGTCATGTTGCTAGTTTGTAGGAAAAGGGAGAATAAATCATAGATCATTTCCTTAGCAATAAAAATTATACATCAAGTTGTATTAAGGACAAAAAATAGTGAGGCAATTTGAAGATTGATTCTTCACATGAAGTGCCTCAATTTTTTAATTGTATGTTGAGGATCATACAAAATTGGATTTAAATCAAGTTTATGATTTAATCATGGAGGAATACATTATCATTTTTGGTGTAACTAGGTTACAAGCTTTGGATGAGTTAGAGCACTCACATAATATAGCCTAGCTAGAGGTTGCACCTAAACATTACACATTTTAGATTGGTGTTTAGGAGGATATTTTTCTTCATGTGCACATACTTAATAATCCATCTTAGGACAATAATATTCCACATGCAAACGGAAAATATCATTAAAAAATAATTTGTAATTCTTTAGAATGATTTTCATCCATAAACCTAATTCTATTAAAATCATGTTAGTAAATTTAGTAAGTGAAAACCAATAAATAGGTTCAAAGAATCTCCCAAGATATTATAACTTGTCATAGAGACATTGACTTGTAAGTAGATCCTTTCTTGACCACCCCTTCTCTTGTTTTACAACACATTCTTCATCACTCACAAAGTTGGATCTTTTTCATTTGAAGTCAAATTGCCCCTAGACACATTAGACGACCTAAGGAATTGAGCTTAATTGGTTAAAGAATTGGGTTCTCATTGTAGAGACCTAAGCTCAAATCCCTATAGGGACATCTAATGTGGAACTCTAAGTGGTGACTCTTGGTATTCAATAGTTGACTTAAAATGTGGATGTGTCTTTTTTAAATGAAGTAAATTTCTAAGTATTGATGTTTGGTCTCCCATAGGTGATTTATAGTGTGTGCACTCTTAAGGAGCTTGTATTGATCTTACATATATCCTTGTATGAGTGGAATATTTGCAAGCAATATTCAAGAGAAAAATATTACTACTAGATGATAAATGAATACACATTAAACACCTTTAAATGTCACTACATAGCAACAATGATGCAATATGTGTACCAAGTCAACTCATTGTGGGAATTGACAAAATTTAAATTTATTTAAAAAAATAAGGGGTTAGATCCACGTGTAGGATTGATATCATGCCTCCAACATTGACCTAAGATAAAGGGTGGAAGGATCAAAGTGGGAATGAGTGTCCATGTATGGAGGGTGTAATAAATGCCAAGTGTATGGGAATGTGTGTGAAAACATGAGATAATATTGTGTAAAGATAGATGGGTGAAGGATTAGGGAACCAACCTAACTTTGCACAACATTGTGTCATTCATTTATATGCAATTATATTAAGCTCTGTCAAAATGGGCCCAAACTAAATTGAAATTAGCAAGAGCATACAAATTTCACTATTATAAATGTTTAATTACATGGTGATGACAGTAAATTAAACTAGATCATTTACACAAAATCAAGGGGTCTAATATTAACTCATAATTAAATAGTTTTCATATGTTGGTGAAGTTGAATGACTCACAAAACCCACCAAAAATTATAAAACTAAACTAAATGAAGTCAATAATTTGTACATCATATACTCCCAATAAAAACTTGTACATAAAAAACCTATTTCACACTATCTTTTTTATAAAATTTGATATTTACAAGATCTTAATCCTATTATACTTCCATTATCTTAAATTATTTATACTATCATCTAAGATCAAAATTTAATGATTGAATGACTATATTTAAACATTTTTATTATAAAATACAATTAAAAGTAAAAAAATCTATATCACATAAAAAACATTTTAAAAACCTGTTATAATATAAAACTTAATTCATATAAAAAAAAATTAAAAATCAAATCGTATCTTCAGTTTTCAATAAAATTTCAAATTGTATTTTCAGCTTTTAACTTATAAAAAAATCAAAGTTTGAATGCCAATGTCCAATCAAACTCCATTGATTTGAGGAAGTTATGTGAAAGGAAGGGAAGAGTGAAATTATTTCTCCTCTTTTACGGTGTGTAAAGGACTTAAGAAATAGTCATATCAAAAGATCTTGTTTTCCGCGTGTACAACTTTATAGCTTTCTAATCTCAAGTTAATATTTTGAACACGGGATGCTCAACTTTCCAATGGGCTTTCTTCTAAAAAAATCAAGGGCAACAATAATAACTTTATTTTCACATTGTGTTCATGTACTTCTAAACTTTTACTTTTGTTTTATGTCATTTTGTGTAAATATTAGATATAAGTTATAGTGTTCTTTTCAATTTGACTTCTCAAAATTTATTGATGAAATTTAATTATAGATTATTTTAGTGTGTGTTGGTTTATATTATTAGGTTATTTGATAGTGTAGATTATGTTGCGTGATATGGTTTTGTTGATTCTATTTAAGTGTTGAAACTTGTTTTTAGTTCATATTTTTAATTTTGTATTTTAAAATTAATATTTTTGAAAATTAGTTATTATTATGTTAATATATGTATCAAAAATTAAGATTGTGTAATTAGGAATAAGTATTTAAGAACATTCTTATGTGATTAGAATTTAAGGTTGTAATTAGAAGGGTTCTTCGACTCAAGAGAACTCAAAAGTCAGAATTTTATATTTAGACAATACACACTATATTATTGTATTATTATGTCAGATATATACATCTTCATTGCATGCTTAGCTTGATTGCAATGTCTTGTTCTTCTTTCTAGGAGCTTGAATATTGCCAAGAAAAGCTAGTGATTCATCCTTTTGTCTTAAAGCAAGCCCCATTATGCTTCTAAGAATTACCCCATTTGGAAGTTGGTCTAAATCATACACAAGCGTATTTGAAAGGCCACATTAGCATAATACCATACCACATCACACAAATTAATCTACATGGTGCAACCCCTTGTCTATAGTAGCACAAATCTCATAACAACTCTCTCACACTCTCTTGGTCTCTAATCTATAATCTTTTGAGTAAATACAAATAATTTCCTTTCCTACATTAACCCTATGAAAGAGATGTCACAAGTTACCTTATCTATACAAATTATAGTCACATTCTTCCATAAACCACACATAAAAAGAACGAAAAAATGAATAACCACATGAGAGGGAGTCAAAAACATCAAAACCAATATATTTTCAACAAGAAACAATTATAATGCAATATCAAACTCTAAGCCTTAACATGAAGATCAACACTCTCAACCAATGACAAAACCATGCAAGGCATGATCTTTGTCTACAATAATGAGCAAGTATTATGGATATCCTCACAAGACCAATCCAAGAACAAATAAAGCCACACTTCTCACTTCATGCTCCTCAAGATCTCCTCAACAAGTAACTCAAGCCTCTAATTACTTATGCTAAAGTTATTCTCAAAATGATCAAGTGCAATATATAAATAACCTCCATCATAAGCCCCTTATTTATAGGAAAGAGAAAAAATCAAGGGAAAAATTATTATTGCTTGGACACCATTATTTAATGCCCAAAACACCAATAAATAACACACCCAATGCACAAGCATCTCCAAGGTGTACACACAAGTTTTCCACTAAGACACGTGACCACATGTTCTCCAAGGTGTCAACATTTCTTCCTCCAACCCTAGTACCCAAGTTTGACTTGCACATGTGACCTAAGCATTTAATTCTTTTATAATTTATTGATGTATTTTATAATCATCTCCAACTATTAAATGTATTACTCTAATGATCCCAATAAACTACATGCTCATTAATCTTGAATCTCAAAAAGTAAATATGTTTTCCCTCATGTTCTAATAACATTAAATGCATTTACATTATTACACACAATAATCTTTAGAAAGATATCAAGTTGTCCCAAAGTATGTGACTCCACAAAGGGACCATAACTTTAAAAAATCAAAAGGTATACAATAATATATATCAACAATTTTTATTCTTAATTTGATTATTTTTTATAACACATTAGCTTTGTAAATAATAACGTCAAAGTGTCATCATATAAAAAATCTAGATAAGCATGAAATTACTCTTGAATTACTCAATTGCTCAATGATATATCCAGATCTTATTTATTTATTTGAATTAGAATTTATCATTTTAAAACTAGATATAAATTCTTGTAGGGACATTAGAGTAAATGAGAACTTTAATTCCATATCCAAATTGGCAAACCTGATATTTCTTAGTGATTACATCTTTAACTAAATCCATCTCATTCAACATAATTTTCATAAATCCTATCAATGATAAATGCACATACATATATATAACATTTCAATGTGTTTTCTCATTTTATTACATATAACCATTAATCATTGATAATATGATGTCATTTTATAAATATAATGGTGCCTTAGCACCTTCATAATGATCTAATAGTGAAAAATCTTAATTAGTATGGGGCTTTAAAAAATGATCAAAATAAAAAACAAAGCATTTCGTTTTGTTAACAAAAAAAAATATTATCCATATAAGAGGGAATTACAAAACTATAGGTTTCCTTAGGGGAGCACTTTTAAAATTATCATGGTAATTTTTTAACCACTACGAAGAAAACAAAACCACTACTCTTTACAAAGGAGTGATTTTATTGATACATGAAATATAAAATTTGAAAGCAATACTCTTAATTTTTCACATCTCAATTCCTCTTCTAGGTCCTTTTAGTGCATGAGGCAAATGCTATGACATCTATTTAAAAGACACAAGTAGGATAGGTTACGTTAGTAGAGGCTTGTGTGAGTGTTGTAGTGATCAACTTGAGGAAAACTTAGGTGTAGAAAATAATGGAGACTTAATAGTGAGAAACTGGAAAAACCATAAATTGTATCTACTTTATGTACTTATTCATTTGTTGATTAATAACATTTTGGTGAATGAGCAAGTTTTCGCTGCTAGTTTTTTACCATTCTCAAGGTTTTCTAGGATAAATCCTAAATTTTATATCATGGAGACTTACAAAACATTATGTCCTCCAAGACTATCCAATTTCTAAAATAAGTAGGATAATAGTTGAAATTCATATTTTTGCACTATTTGACTTACAAAATATTATGTCCTCCAAGACTATCTAATTTCTCGAATAAGTAGGATAATAGTTGAAATTCATGTTCTAGTAATTTCTACAAGTAAATTATTATTAAAAATCACTCATGCTTCTTGCATTCATTGTTTCATTATGCAAAATCAAACCATTCATGTAGCTTTTCTCACTTTCCCATCTATACTAGATTTTTCCATAAATCCATGATGAAGGATACTTTTTCTTACAAGGTATATAAGATTATGGATCGCTCTAAGTACTTCACCTTTTTGTAATGATGCTTATGGTGATGAACATAGATATTGTTTCCCAAATGATGTGAATTATTTTCCTTTGATACTCCATGGTGTTTCCACCTATCTTATGATAATGACATCCTTCATGCAACTCATGATAACCTTTCCTTACAACTCTTGATACTTTTTGTATGACTTTTATGACTTACTGAATATTGATAGATCATTTTTATTGTTTATAATGACAATTATTAGTGAACCAATAATTGTTGCATTCAACAAATATAGAGATGGTTTCCTAGATGTTAGATCTTTCATTTTTTATTATATGAGCATGTAAATTATTTTAACTTATTAATGGATGCATTTAAGGAAGTTTATTCCTAAAATATTTGTAATTATTTAATTTTATACTTCCTTTACTTCATTCCATTGTCTAACAAACATATTCATAAATTTCTTTATTGGTATCCTTAGATTACATATTGTCACAATGATATGAATTTTCTAACATTTATTGGCTACAACCTAGATAATACTAGAGAACCTCTTATATTTTCTCACAAGGAATCTCCTTTGGTGTTCATGATGATTCTTGTAGTACTTCATATAAAGTCAACATGGCCTAATTTTTTTACAAGGACCACTTGATCCTTCTTTGGGAAAATGTTTTAGCCTCCAAATGAATATTAATACACATGGTTATCATTCCATTAACACTACACCTATTTATCCATCTCAACAATTCTATAACATATGACCATTATTCTCATTATCACTATGTTAAAAATTAAAAGAGGGAAATGGTTATAAAATTGTAAGTTTGAAGAAGGATATCCCAAGTTTAGATGTTGATATAAGATCATATTTCATATGTTTCAATGAATCCTCATGACTATATTGTATAGCATTGACATAAAACATGTGGGAAAATAAATCACCCTACAATAATATCTAGATTATAACCCTAGTTCAAGAGTTAAACCTAGACGTAATAGAGCTAAGGCTAAAATAAAACTAGGATTTGAGTAAATGAGATAGAGAAAGCGAAATAAGAGAAGGAAATAGAATTGTATATGTTTTATAACATGATGGTGATTTTGACCTATTTGATTAAGTATGGAATTATGATAGAAATATAAAAAAAATTAGAAATGGTATTGTAAAAGTGATCAAGACACTTCTAGAAGGAGATATTTTGAGACTCTTGATGCTTGGGGTAGATGTGCAATTGTATTCTAGTCCTAACCTTAATATATACATATAACCTAGTATAACTACATGGTTGAGTCCTACACTCTTATTGACTTGTGAAATTTTATCACAAATGTTAATGTCTTTATTTGAGAAATTGTGGTACAAAAACACGTCTTTGAGGGGTGTTATAGATAGAGGGAAGACCATTGAGTCCCTTTATATGATGTAACACAATGAAAAACAATCAACAAAAATGAAAATGATGGTACAACTAAGATTGAGTGTAATAAAACTTGTCTAAGATTAAAGCTAAGACTAGTGTAGCTAATTATAGAAACTTATAATACAATTTTTTGATTAAAATTACCAAGGTTGATGTCCTTAAATATAACATTGAGACACACAACTTGTGACCTTTAGTGAACAAGTCGATAGGTAATGGTCATATCCTAGGAAAGTTGGCATGATAAGAAAGAACTTTAAAATTTAAACTAGGAGGATTAGACTAGGCACACTCCTACCTAAGAGAATAGATAATGAATATGCCCTAGTCTAGGGATATGGAATGCTATATAAATGGACTAGTCATTTTCTTAGTTTATGAATAAGAAAAAAATGAGGATAGGTTGAGAGTTAGAGTTAGCTAGTGCACCAAATTTAAATTAAATGCTAAGACTATGCATTTATGACATCCAAATAAAGTAGTGTAAACAATGTAGAGGAAATAAAAAATTATAAATTAAATATGCTAGGGAAAAAGTACAAAGTTTTGTCACACTTTTATAAAGGAAACAACCAACACTAGTCCAACTTTTAAACTTGAATGACTAAAAATTTGCATATATGTTTTGAATTTTGAAATGATGTAAACTAGTAAAAGGTGTATTTTTAATCATATTTTATGTTTGTATTTTTTTGAAATTTTTTTAAAAATATATATTTGAATATAGTTTTCTATAAATTGACACTATAATTTAATTGTTAATAAAATGTTGAAAAATGAAGTTACATGAGACGTTAATCTGTATATATAGTAAAAAAAAACTCCTTCAAATTTTTTGTGTGTATTTATAACTTGAAACTTTAGTGCATGGATATATTTTTTCCAATTTTGATGAATATATATTTTTAAATAAATATTTAAATGTGTATTAAATAATATTATTTTCATTTGGCATCAACTATCATATTAACTATTTATCTAAAATAGAAAAAATTATACTATCTTGATATAGATTCTTTTATCTAGTGCATCATATTTTCCTCTATTTTTTAAATAAGTTTTAATATTTTTTCTTGACATGATAAACAACCTAATATTTTGTGTTGATAACCTACTTTTAGTAAAATAAAAAATATAAATAATAATTAAACTAATAAAAAATATCTATATTTGAAAACTACTCTTATATGGATCTACAAAAGGGTATTTTTGTATTTTAAAAAAATGTTATTTACATGAGTAAGAGTTGTTGAAATATCAAGTTTTTCAAATAGTTTTTTATTGGTAAATTGGCCTTAAAGTGGTGCTACATATGCATTTAGCCAAAAAAATAGTTTGAAAAGTTGTGTACATATTTAACTTAGCTAGAATGAATCTTACTAGATCGTATGTTTGACCAAATTTGATTTTTAGTTAGAAATACTTAAATTCACTTGTGCTGATAAGTTGGCCAAAAGTATAACACACCTTTGTAATTTTACCCTCTAGATAAATAAAGAGTTAGAGTATGATAAATTTGTTGAGATAAAAAATGGACATGTGTTAAAAATAGAAATGAGATAGATTAGGGAAGTGTACCTTGATATCAATAGAAAATAAATTTGAGTAATTTCACACAATAATTGAAGATCTATATCTTATAAAATTAGATTATATATCATAGATAAAATTTGACTAAAATAGATAAAAAGATGAGTTTATAGGATACAATCATGGCAATGTTATTGTCTAAGATGTGTGATTGGACCATCTTGAAAAAAAATGGACCTTTGATACTTGCAAAACGTATTTGCCAAATGTATATCTAAAGTAAAGAAAATTGGGTGGTGCTAATGAGCATTAAGAAATTTATATAGTGCATGAATTGAAGTTCAAGGCATCCTTGTACCTTAATCAAGCTCCAAGATTGAGTTAATAGTAGTAAAAGAGATGAAGTGCGATAATGGATGTCATTGAGCTAATTATTGATATCTTATTGTTGAATTCCATTGAAAATTGATGAGTTGATATATTCAAATGCATCTTTGGATTGTACCTTGATGTCATTTGTTGATGCTCAATGATGCTTGATGTCAACAAATAAGGACTAGTGATATAATCATGCAAAAATAAATGTTCTTTGGTACTTTTGTAATCTCCAATTTGTCATTGATCCTTCTTCTATGTGAAAGTGTTCTAGGATGATGTCATTGTATACACAACCCTAAACACATAATTCAAATGTTTAGTGTCCACATGTTGACGAGTAACAATTAGATCTTGGGATTATCTACCATTATAATGTGGGAGTTTAAATTTTGGAGAAGGGAATGCAACCACACCCATGATCTTGTCTAGGGGATAAAATCAAAGTTGAGATCTAGTATGAGTTGCACTTGAGCTAATGAAAATCGGGTCACAAATATTTTGAATAAAGAGATATTATATGATAGAGTGCAAGACTGGGTATTAGGTTAATGAGTATACTAAAATAGATAAATTATGCGTCAAAATATTCCATCAAAAATACCAAATCAAATGACATAAAATGAGTGGGAAATTTTTACGGATATATACTTTTTTGTACATGTACATACTAATATCTAATAAAAAATTGCCCTATAAAAGAAAACATCTTGTACACCATCTTTCTTTCTCCTACTTGTGACCTTAAATTTAGCTTCTTCCATTCCTACCCTACAATAAAACCCATTCCCAAACACCCCACTTTCACTCTTAAGGTGTTCACTAAGTGAAACTCAAATTTCCAAATGAGTAAGATGCATATTAATTATAGGGAGCTTGGAGTGCATTCCAAAGAGGTTGGAGCGCATGCACATCATCTCATATAAGATCTTTAGCAATAAATTTGAGATTCCTTATGCAATTCTATTCTTAAACCTTATTGAAGAGTAAAAGAATACCCCATTTTAATTTTATGTTAATTTAAGGACACACAAATAATTTATAATAATATATCATAGACTAATATAAAAATTTATATGATAAATTGATTGATGTAAATTAACATACAATGAAATTAAACATGTAATGAAATTGAAATAAGAAGGATTAAGGTTGTGTACCTTGAAATGTGAACTTTACTTAGTGACATGAGATAGAAGATTGATAACTTAGATTTGATATTGAATTCTAGGTTAAAAGACTATGATGGTTAGAATTTAAGAATATAAATATTTGGGATAGAATCACAATAATGATCTCACGTCTTCTGAGTGGCATGATCTCATCTAAATTATGTGATATTTATCTTTGTATAAATGGATCTTTGACACTTACAAGATATGTTTAACTATTGGCATTTGAGGTAGGAAAATTTGTGGTGGCATTAAAGAGTGTTATGGGAATTTATATGCAAAAGTTGAAGTTTAGGGCTTCTTTTTGGTGTAGTCAAGCATTGATAATAAATTAATAGTAAAAGTAAAGAGATAATAGGTGGCAAATAATGTTGATGTGTGGATGGTATTAAACTTTGTCAAATCAATCCCTAATTGCATATCACTGATGTGAATCAATGAATACTTAATATTATTAGTGAGTATACTTTGAATATGCATTGATAATGAATGTTAGTCATTTCTTGTTGAAAGATTGAGTGTTATTGTTGATGTTTAACACATCCTTTGACTAATGTCGTTGTAAAAGAGATGATATTCTATGCTCTTGCAAAAATATGGTTTTGATTATTCCATGATTTGATGATATGCAAATGATCTAGGACGATGCCTTTAAATACACAACTATATACATATGAATTTGAAATTTTGACACACATGCAAATGAATAATCGTTAGATCCTTGAAATACCAACATTAGAATGTAGGAACTGAAAATTTAAAAGCCAAAAACGATATTAATACAAAATATCCTATTCAAAATCTAAAATTGACAAACTACCAAAAACTAAGTGATTAACAATTTTGAACATAAAAACATAACATATATTAGTGATAAGTCTTGAAAAAATAAATAAAATAAATTATGTTGTATCTAAAACACCTAGACAAAATAACATAAAACTTAAAAAAGAAAACTCAAAAACCAGAGTAAATTCATTTCCCATTATCAATTTGATGCCATTGGTGTGTTGTGGGTCCCAATCGTGATGTACTCCAACTATCCTTTTCATCGCTTGTTCAATATCTCATCCTACTTTCGAGTAACTTCAATCTATTTTATGAGATTATAATGTGAAAGGTTCTATTATGATCTTGTTTTCCTAGGTAAGTATCGGTGTGGACAAGTTTTGGGATAGTCTTCGCTTTCACGAGAATTTGTATTTTGGCCGAGACATAGGTCACGTCGTTGGGTTGTGATGTGATAGTCCGCGTAGTGTTGTGTAGTAGTTTATTTACTATATTAAATTATATTTTCATATCTCGTATTTGATATTTTAATTGTGTAATTATAAATATGTATTTAAGAATATTCTTAAGCGATTATTAGTCAAGGTTGAAATTAGAATTCAACTCAAAAACGTTCATTTTATATCGTTACATTTGATATGTATTTTTATCATATACATGTTTCAATTGCAATTTCTTTTGTTTTTTTGTTTTTTCTATAGAGATTACTAAGACAAGTCAAAAATTCCTTCTATCATTCTGAAACAAGCCTTGTTATACTTTTAAGCACATACCCATTCAAAAGTAGTTCTTAAAAACAAGTGAGTTGATTTGGAAGGCCACATTATTAGGTGGTCATGCTACATCACAAAGAATAACCCCTATGGTGTGACCCAAATTTGGACTAGGTCACATGGTGTGACACTATTTATAGGAATATAAATCCGAAAACAACTATCTCACACCATCTTGACCTTTGATCCATATTATGATTCCCAATTTTAATTTTCTATCACAACATATTAACCAAGCAAACAACAAATTCAACCCACCACCACGTTAAAGACAAATTACACATTTAATCACTCTACAATTACTCAGTTGATTAGTGTTTTAATCACTCTCCAATTACTTAGTTGACTAGTGATTTAATCATTCTCCAATTACTTAGTTGATTAATTATTTATTTAGAATTGATTTATTTATTCATTATACTTGATCATTTTTATTAGATCTAGATTATCATAGAGATTTAAGGATAAAAGAGCACTATATTTCCATACACAAATCCTTGAACTTGACATTGCTTACATTGCCTAGAGCTTTGACCAAATCTATCTCATCTAATATAGATTGTTATAATCCCACACCCCATGGATGATGTGCATGCATATACTAAGGATTCAAATGTGTTTCTTATTTTGTTACATCTAACCCATTAATCCTTGATATATTACGATGCCATTTTACAAACATAATAGTGTCTCATGCTCCTTCTATTTACTATTTCAATATTATCCAAAATCAAAACTTTCATGGAGATTGTACTCAATTTCCCATCCATCCTACATTAACTCACTGTATTTGTCCATATAATTCATGATGATGATATTTTTTACTACATGACATATTATGATTACTTACCTAGATAAGTACATCCCCTTTTTACAACCATGCTTATAGTGATAAACTTAGGGATACTTTTCCTTGCGATGAAAAGTCTTCCCTTTGATACCTCATGATGTTGGCATGCTTTATGATGATGAAATCCTCCATGCAACTCATGGTATCTTTCTTCTCTTGTTACTTTTGTGTTTGACATTAATGACTTATTGTCTATTGATAAATCATGTCCTATTGTTTATAGTTAGAATATTATTAGTGAAGCTAAGATTGTTGAATTTGATGGATATAGATATGATTTCCTACATGTTAGGTCTTTCATTTTTACATAATATGAGCATATGCAAGATATTACCTTCTTGATGGATGCACTTGGGAAAATTTTATTTGGAAAAAATCATATTGGTTTGATTTGTTTCATGCTTCTTTTACTTTATCCAATTCCTTAGTAGACAAATTCATACATTTCTTTACTTGTAATGCTAGACAACATTATTATGATGATATGAGTTTTCCATCATGTAGTGGCCACACCTTAGATAATACTACATGGAACCTCCTACAATTTCTCGTGGTACATCATCCTTTGGTGTCCACAGTGATTCCCTTAGTCCTTCATATGAAGCTAGTATGAGTTTGTCTATTAGTAAATCCTAAGGTTTACGTGGTAGATTCTCCTTATTTTTGCACTTTTTTTGGCTTACAAAACCTTATATCCTACAAGACTATCTAATTGCTAGAATAAGTAGGATAATAGTTGAAATTCATATTCCAGTAATTTATACAAGAAAATTATTAGTTATTATAAATCAATCATGCTCCTTGCACTCATTGTTTCAATATGTATCCAAACACAAACCTTTCATTTAGCTTGTTCTCTCTTTCCCATCTAACCTAGATCAACTCATTAAATTTTTCCATATAATTCATGATGAATGATACATTTTCCTACATGGTATAAGATGATGACTTGTTCTAAGTACTTCGCCTTCTTGTAATGATACTTCTAGTGATGAACATAGAGATGTTTGACCATGTGATGTGAATTATTTTCCTTTGATACTTCATGATTTTTTCATGCCTTACGATAATGATATCCTTCATGCAAATCATGATAGCCTTCCCCTACAACTCTTGATATTTTTTACATGACCTTAATGACTCATTGACTATTAATAGATAACTTTTATTTTTTATAATGAGCATTATTAGTGAACCAAAGATTAATACATTTGATGGATATGGAGATGCTTTCCTAGATGTTAGATCTTTCCTTTTTCATATTATGAGCATGTAAATGATAATAAATTCTTAATGGATGCAATTGGGAAATGTTTATTTAGAAATTGTTTGATAAATATTATTCTTCTTTTACTTCATTCCATTTTATAACAAACGTATTCATGCATTTATTCACTAGTATCCTTAGAGTGTATTGTCATGATGTTATGACTTTTCTAACCTCTAGTGGCTACAACCCAGATAATACTAGAGAACCTCTATATTTTATCATATCACATCTCCTTTGGTGTTCACAATGATTCTTCTAGTCTTCATATGATCCCAACATGACCCAAATTATTTTACAAAGATCACTTGATCCTTTTGAGAAAGTGTTTTAGGCTCCAAATGACTCTTAATACACATGATCATCTTGAAATACACTACACCTATTTATCCATCTCGATGAGGCTAGCACATATGACCATTATGCTTATTATCACTAGGTGAAAAATGAAAAGAAGAGGGAAATGCCTAAAAAGTTACAAATTTAAAGAAAGATATCACAAGCTTAGATGTTGACACATGATCATCCTTCGTATGTTTCATTGTATCCTCGTGACTAAATTATATAGCATTGATGTAAAGCATGTGGGAAAATAAATCATCCTATAATAAGGTCTAAAGTCTAACCCTAGTTCAAGAGTTAAACCTAGACCTAATATCTAGTTAAGGATAAAATAAAACTAGGATTTGAGTAAATGAGAGAAAGTGAAATAGGTGAGAAGGAAATAAAATATTTTATATTTTACAACATGATGACAATTTTGACCTCTTTGATTGACTATGACACATGATAGAAAACTCAAAACTCAAGCATGGTACCCAAAAAATAATTAAGACACTAAGACGAAGATGTTTTGAGGATCCTAATTCTTGGGATAGATGTGCACTTGTAGTGTGGTCCTAATCCTACGATGCACATGTAGCCTAGTCTAATTGCCTTGTGGAATTTTCTCATATATGTCAATGCCTTTATTTGAGAAATTGGTGTTGCTAAAGCACACCTTGGGGGGATTCTATAAAGAGAGGAAAGACCATTGACTTTCTTGATATGATGTAACATGATAAAAAAATATTCAATAATGAATGCAAATGATGATGTAACAAAGATTAAGTGAAATGAGACTTATCTAAGACTAAAGTTAAGAATACTACAACTAAATATAGATGCATTTTATATGATTTAATGATTAAAATGATCAATTTTGATCTCTATTAAATATATTTTAAGACACACGACTCAAGACCTTTGGTGGACAAGTCAATTTGTAATGGTCCTATCTTAGGAAAATTTGCATGATAAGCAATAAAATTTAGAATTTAAGCTAGGCGAACTAGACTTTTGGCACAATCCTATCTAAGGAAAATGATCTAGTGAATATAACATAGTCTAGGGAGGTGGAATGCTAAATAAATGGATTGGTCATGTTCTAAGTCAAGATGGATAAGACAAATTTGAGGATAGGTTGAGAGTTAGGGTTAGTTAGTGCACCAAATTCAAATTCAATGTTAAGACCATGAATTTATGACATCCATACAAACTAGTGTAAGCAATGTAAAGGAAATAAACACACCCTTTATAAATATCTAAGAGTTGTATAAATTAAATATGATTTAAAACCCTAGATAAATAGAGAGTTCAGTATAATAAACTTGTTGAGATAAATTAACTAAGATAAAAAAAAAAATGGGCATGTGCTAAAATAGAAATGAGATAGATCAAGGAGCATACCTTGATTTCAAAAAAAGGTAAACCTTGACTAATGTCACACAAAAATTGAGGGCTTATGATTGAAATTTAAAATTGGATTCTAGATCATAGAGCTAAGATGACTAAAGAATAAAAGGTGAGCTTCTAGGATGCAACATGGTAATGATATTATTTAGGACATGTGATCCCATCCTAAGAAAAAATAGACCTTTGATACTTGCAAATCCCATTTGCCAGATGTATATCTAAAGTAAGGACAAATGGGTTGCGCTAAGGAGTATCAAGGAACCTATAATCCAAGAATTAAAGTTCGGGACTTTCTTGTGCCTTAATCAAGCTCCATGTTTGAGTTAATAGTAGTTAAAGAGATGAAGTGAAACAATGGATGTTGTTGAGTTGCTTGTTGCTATATTAATGTTCAAGCCCATTAAAAATTGATGAGTGGTTATGTTTAAATATTTGTTTGGATTGAACCTTGACAGTGGATATCAATTATTGATGGTTGATGACACTCAATGTCAACAAATAAGGATTGGTATAGAATCATGCAAAAAGATAAAGGGTTGAGTTTAATTAGTTAAAGCATTGGGTTCTCAATGTAGAGACCCAAGCTCAAACCCCTATAGAGACATCTAATATGGAATTCTAAGTGGTGACTTGGTCTTCCATAGTTGGCTTCTAATGTGGATGTAGTTTCTAAATAAATTAGATTTCTAAGTAGTGACTCTTGACCTTTGATAGGTGATTTATCATGTGTGTGCTCATAAGGAGCTTGTATTAGTATCTAATAAGTTTTTGCAAGAGTTTGTATTGGTCTCACATAGATGCTTGTATGAGATAAATATTTTTAAACACTATTCAAGAGAAAAGATGATTACTAGATGATAAATTAATACAAATTGAATGCCTTTACATACTAGTAAACAATAATCTTGCAAAATGTGTACCAAATCAACTCATTGTGGGAGTCAACAAAATTTAAATTTATTTTTTAAAATTTAGGGGATGGGATAAATCCGTGTGCAATACTGGTCTCATGCCTCCAATATTGACCTAAGAAAAGGGGTGGAAGGACGTGGGGAATGAGTGTCCATGTATGAAGTATGCAATAAATGCCAAGTGTATGGGAATGTGTGTGAAAATACATGAGATAAGGCCAAATGCACGTAAAGATAGAGGGGTGAAGGGTTAGGGAATGAGCCCAACTTTGCACAAGATTGTACCATTATCATGTGTAATTGTATTATGTCATTCTCTCAAAATGGACCCAAAACAATGGGAATTAGCATGGGCATACAAATTTCACTATACAAATGTTTAATTATATGATGATGAGATTAAATAAAAAATAGATCATTTATATAAAATCAATGGATCTAATATTAATTCATAATTAGATAGCTTTTAGTATGTTGATGACGTTAAATGACTCACAAAAACCCGCTAAAAATTATAAGACTAAATGAAAAAGAAATCAATAATTTATATACCAAACATTTATACTCTCAATAAAAAAAAGCTTATACCATAGAAAAAATCTCATACTATCATTTTATAAAAAATGATATTTCCTAAACCTATTATACTTCAATTGTCTTATCATCACTTATGTCATCATCTAGGACCAAAATTTAATAGTTGGATGAGCATCTTTAAACATTTTTATCATTAAAACAAGTGATGCAAGCGTCGAGTTCCTGCCGGAGAGCAGAAAGCATTTAGATCCAAAGGAGAGTGTAGGAGAAAATGTAATGAATAAACTTAGAATTTGTATTAAATCTTGGCAAGTCTAGCCACTTAATGTAATGGATAAACTTAGAATTTGTATTAGTATAAAGTACTCTTTATGAGCAATTGCTTCCCACTCAAGTAAATCAAATGAGAGATTTAGTTTTGTTCTAAGTAGAACGGACTATCTTTGTTATGCATCTGAACTACATGTTGGAGAGAACACTTTACTTAAGCCAACTAAATGCATTGAAAATATAGGCTATTGTATATTGAAACAAATAGACAGTAGCGATAATTTTGTAAATGGCTTTTCAAAGTTGTCTTTTATCTCTTGTTATTATACTCTACTTCCATTTAAGGCACTTAATATCATCATTTTTGATGTAGTTTTTTTAGAATATGAAATGTGATACACTTGCAACATTAGAAAAAGCAGATTTCATCAATAAACTTAATCATATAAAATAACAACACTAGAAAATTTCTTAAGCAAGATCTATAAGAAGGCCTTAACTCATGCATGGTTTTGTGCTTTTATTGCCCACTAGAATAGTTATGTGCTTTTGGGCCCAAACTATGTTCTTTTGTGATGCAACATACTGAATCTTAATGTTTTGCAACAGTAATAAAATATAACCAAAAAAATGTAAGGACTAAGGCTTGAAAATCCATCACATTTTGCAATTGTAAATATAATGCTAGCACGTACAGTGCATATATCTAAAATGACTAACCATGACAAACACATAAACTTAATTCTTACAGCTCAAAATATTACATTGGAGAAAATAGCATATATTTCAAGAAACTAGCCATAGTATAGAATTGGGGAAATGTTACATTAGAGCTTGTGAGCTGTCGAGTCTTCAAGTGAATAATGATTTTCATTGGTTGTTATATCCTCTGCTTTTTAATACTACTTTTCCTTAGGCTTGATTTTGATTTTCTCAATATCATTTTTAGTAAGCCTTCATGAGATGCATTATTGATTCTTTGTGTTCTTAACCACTTCTTCATCCATTCACCTATATATGGTACGTTTAAGAAATTATACCTTTATTGATCTACTACATAATGGGTTTATTGTATAGACACTATTGGTCTAGGTTTTGTAATGTAGTAGCAAATCATTTTGCAACATTTGTGAAAATGTTTTCTTTGTTAGATTCAAAGCTAAGTTTTTTTGTTTTTTTTTTAAATTTAATTCTTGCATTAATTACAATCTTTATTACATTATCTTATCAATCTTGACTCTTATATCTAGATTGATTGTTTATTAAATTAGACTAGATATTTATGTAGGTGTGGTTTGTCAAGTATTTGAGAGATACAAGAATATCTAATATTAATCTTATAATTTTATCAAAACTGTATAATTAATTATGTTATTGGAGTTGGCTTTTTTATAAAAAAAATACCATTTAAAAGAAAAACTCCATTAAAATTGAATCAAATTGCTTGGAAAAAAACTATACAAATATATTGTTAATGTATTTGATTGGAAAACTCTTAAAAAAGAAGTCAATTAATTTAAGTAGTAAAAAAATTATATGTAAAATAAAAAACTTATATGATAAATAGTAAAGATAGTACATTAAACCGATTTTCTAATCATTCTACTCTGATCAGAATTTGTATATCCTATTTCACTTGAAATAATTCTGATATTTGGCGTGCTTCTGAGTCAAGGATAATGAGAACCATAGGATAGAGTCTTTGTTTTGAAGTTGAAAGTTTGTATTAACTTTTATTATTTAGTGCTTGTGGTTTGAGTTCTACGTTGTATAATGTTTTCGTAACTTGTGTTACAATGCATTTTATACGCTACTAAACCACACAAACCTATTAATAGTGAACAAATAGATCCATTCGATTGTTGTATCCGAACATTAAACAACAGCTCTTTGAAGATATGCCAAACTGATTGTCACACATTTATCTTAAGGTTTATGTGTCTTTTGGTTGATAAATTCCCTTTGATGGAGTACTATGTCTTAGATGCCATGAGTCAGCTTTTTCTTATTTGAAATTACGCATGACTTACATCTCACTAACTCCCCTAACACCTGGCAATATGCATGTTTTGAGGATCCATGTCGACATAGGTTTGTATTCTTGTATCCATTACGTCCACAAGCTAGAAAATAAATATAACACTGGCAAGAGACTAAGAATGAAATTATACATGCAGATTGTGAATAAGGTGAATAGGTGATAGAAAAAAACATAGCACAGTCGAGTTGTTCCTATGTTACCAATGAAGGTCTCATAAAATTTTGACCATTCATTTTTTTTCAACTTAGTTGCTTGGATCGAGTCCAAGAATGAACTAGATTTAGTAGTTGGAATTGAAGTATTTTTTTCAACATAGATGTTCTCTATCTCAGGGCTATATGTGCTCATATTTGGATGTTCTCAACATATTTGGTATAAATTCTCACTTGTTTATAACCATTTACCATCAAACCAGATGGGTTGCAGAAGGATTTTTTGTTGTTTATGACTATGTGGCATATTTTTTGCTTTTTAATCAACATTATAGTTTACAAATATTAATAGTAAAATGAAAAACTCATTTAGTTGCAGCATTTTTGGTGTGCTGACTTCATTGTGAAAGAACCCATGGTGATCGGGCATGAATGTGCAGGAGTTATTGAAGTGGGCAGTGAAGTGAAAATTTGGTTGGTGGTGATTGAGTTGCTCTGGAGCCTGGAATTTCATGCTGGTGATGCAATTACTACATAAAGGGTTCTTATAATTTGTGTCCAGACATGAAGTTCTTTGCAACACCTCCAGTCCATGGTTCCTTGGCCAATCAGGTTAGTTTATTCCCCACTTTCCTTTTAATTTCTTTGTCTCTAAATAGGTCACAAGTTATATGAGAGAGTCTTATTCTGTAGATCAGAAATAAAATCATTGGAGAGGGATAAATTGAAGTAACCTCATACCTGAAAATATACAGTTGTTTTACCCTTGTTCATACTCGTATGATTTTATGGCTTATTTGGTGTTGGTCATATATATCCCAAGTTATTTCAGAGTTTGCTTGTTTAGATTATAAGTAAAATCACTGGAGCAGCTTAAGTTTAAAGTAATCCCATTCCTAATTAATAAATTATGCAGTTGTTGTACCCTTGATTCATATTTTGTGGACTTTAGGTAACATCTTCAGCCTTCATAGAGATTTTGCAATGGCCAAAAATCTGATCTAGTATTCTGACATGTAATTATTGTTTGTATTTGCCATTGTAATATGATATTACAACCAAAGTACTATTTTTCATTAAGTGGAACAAGTAGAATGTCCTTTTCAGGGGCATGGTGAACCTGGCTGATTATTCTTAAGTGAAAACCCATGCCCTCTTGGTTTGTCTTACCTTTTATAAAAACTTAAAATCATTGGAGAAAATTTTAATGATAGTGGACTGGAAGACATCTAATTCTACATGAACATATGAATTTTCCAGCACTTAGGAGTTATCCAGCGCCAAGATGTTCTTTCTGTAATACTTGTAGTGATTCTAACTAAAATGATCAACTAGATGAGTATGACAACAGTAAACAATGACGATTGTGGAACTAGACTGCTTATGCAATTTGATGAAAGCTTTTTTCTACTGTAAACTAGATTTATTATAAGAGATTGATTATAATAAATTTTATTTATGATTTATTAGTGAGGTATGTTACTTTGCATAAATACATTTCACAGGAAAATATTGCTTGTGAATAAAGCGCGAGACTGCTATCCATCAGATAAGAACAAAGGATATTAGTGATAATATCTACATGCACATTAATGCACTTCTAGTTTGCATGATACTGAGATAGGATTTGTTTTGGCTATTGCATTTCTTAAAAGATTGGATGCCCTTCTCATTTCCAAATTAAGAGATAAAGTTCAGTTTAATTGAGAACAATTTAGGACAATACAATAAAATAAATTAAGAATATAATAGGATGCTAAGGCTAGCTAAGGGTTAAGTTTTATTTGAAGGAAACATCGATAATGTAAGGGTCGCTCGAAAGGTTACATTTTATCTGTGTGAAACATCAAGATCAATTGATCTATCACATAGCTGGAGGGTTCTTTGAACAAGATATGCACACAAAGATTTTAGATGTTCTACTGTGCTACATAAATTCATCTATTTTTAGTATTCCTACGTATTCTATCTATCTATCTATATCTGAAAGATAGATCTTTTCCACTGTAAGTGATTGTTTAATCCAATGGAAGTGTTTGTTTAATGGAAATATTTAACAGTTAACTAACTAATCTTATTGATTGTTAAAAATAAGGCTAAGGGACTTGCCTATGCAATGAGCAAAGTTGAGGAGCTTAAATGTATATGCCAAATTGCTGAAGCAAAATTTGGCTGTGGAGTTGATTAAACAAGATATATTCCTTTAACCCCCAGCTGCCGTACTTGTGGGATTTGAGGGCATGGTAGTGATGTTTTTTAATTGATGTGTAAGCTAAGCATGTCTAGTTTTGTGTCCGGTCAAAGAATAAAATTAGGTTGTTTTATGTTATTTTCCTATTTTAATTCAATATCTAGCAAAGAGAGACCATAGCTGGGTTTGGGCTTCTCTCCATTCTATATATATATGGACTTGTGTCCCCATAGTCGAAATAGAAATCGAAAGATTCCATTTCCACAGATTAGGTGTTAAGTGTTAAGAGATGAAGATCACTTAACACATAACTTACCATACCATCGTAGGAAGAGAATGGATAAAAGTTTATGTAAGCATACTTAGATGTTGTCGAGCTAGTACAGAGAAAATGAGTACTTCAAACATTTTCCATTATTGCTATTCACTGAAAATAAAGTTCTTAACTAGTGGATAACTTAAAGCTATGTAAACTCTTCTAAAGAATACCAGCAAAGGCCTTCATGCATAACAACCTGCAACCTCAAAAGAACCAGTAAAAAAAAAAGCAACCATGCATATATCTGGAAACCATTGTACGTAAAAGAGAGGCTTTCACTTTATAAGCTATTTTAAACTACAAACTAAGTTTGTGAGTGGCATTACATCAGCATATTCTATTCTATGGATATTGCACGTAGGCATCAACATATATGTCAGAGGAACATAGAGAACAAAGTTTAAAAAAAATATATAATAGCAGCATAGTTTCTTGAAAGTGAAGATGTCTGTAACATGTGAAGAGCAAAGATATCCAATCCAACATTAAAATGCCAAAAAATTGAAATCCAAAAAATATCAGTCTCCTTTCTTGCAATATGAGTAGTATGCTTACTATCAGAAAAGTAGTGCATCGTATAACTTTCTACAGTAATTATTTAAAACTAAAATGAAATCCCTGTAAATTGAATTGACAAATTGCTTTGCTTCAAATTTAATTATCAATTTCCAGAGCAGCACAATATAAATTTAAATTTAATAAAAAAAGAGATGCATGGGAAAATTTGGTGGTGAATCGTCAAAGAAAAATGGGTCCATCAAATATAAATGAATTAAAATACAAATAAAAAATAAATTTCAAAGTTGCTTTCGATAGTTTAGTGAATTTTTTTTTTTGGAATCTTTACGCTACCGAACCATTTTTGTTGTGTTTTATTTCATTTGAACATAATTATGTTGCTATATGTTAAATGAAGGGTTTGCTGTTGATCGAAGCATTACTTTTGCAGGTTCGGGTTTTTGAAATTCGCAGGAAATTAGGATTGAAAGAGTTTCTATGATATTTAAAAAAATAGTAGAGCTTAAGAGATCAAAGGTAAAGAAGATATAACCTGCAAAAAATAAATAAATAAAACTAACCTAAACAGATAGCTAGATCATTGTACATAAACTACAGATAACCACGACGTCACTTAGATAACCTATATATAGCAACCACCAAAGACCTACCAGCTTAAAATGGAAACTCTACATGAAACAATTAAATTAATGACCTACAGATAACAATCATGACTAGAAAAGACAATTGCATACCTGAGAAACGAGCCTGTTAAGGTTACTGGAAGTAAGGCACTCAATGTCAAGCGAATGAAGGCAGATGTCATATCAAAAATGTAGGTATAATTGCTTTCTGCAGCTTGAGTTTGATACCCACTAGACATGATATAGAGTCATACATTGCTAATACTGAGAGGCATACAAACAAATTTTATTAAACCAAAAACCCACCATCTATAGTGTTTCCATACCTCCATTACCAAGTACAATGTCCCTGAATTTAGGAGAATCTTCAACAATATTACCTAAACCCCAGGCAATTATGCAATACACAAATACAAGTAGAAACTTAAAGAGGATGAGATTAATAAAAAATAATAGAAAATTTTGACCAAGAAAGACATTGTCCATTACTTGATCATGCAGTTCATCATTGGGAATACAGAGAAGCTCAATAAACAGAGGAACTGCACCACTTTCAACTACAACATTTGTTTGTTCTGATGTCCCAGATGCAATATTTGTTAAAACCCAAGCTGCCTCATACTGTAATAGAAAATAATACAATCTAGTGTTAGAAATAGGGACAAGAACATTAAGATAGACGCCCTCTAACTCTACATAGGAAGTGGCATAAAAATTTAAATTTAAACAAGAGCCCAAAAGCAAAAGGACTCCTACAAAAGGGGTTTACTGGAAATGACTCTTAAAATTTAGAAGAAATGGTGAACATACTCTAAACAGATTCTGGTAATGAATTGCGCCTATTATTATCACTTCTGTTTGAACATTTTTCTCTTTCTGCTTTAATTTCTTGAGAGCTTCTTAACAGCTACGATCCTGTTGTCAGAGAGAAATTGCTTACAAACATCTCTGAAACCCACGCTACCCAGCTTGTGACTGCAATTCTTTGTGACGATCCGAAGCTCATCGTATCGGAACTTGTGAGTTGTTTCTGTTGTGATCTTATAAGTGGGTAAGCCTGCCATTAATACAGAGCGCTTCTTTTTGCACCACATCCACGACAAGCCGACAGATGCAAGAAGAAGAAGAAGCGGCAGCACCAGAAAGACTAAGTATTTTTACAATTGTTTGATTTTTATACGAGTGGCTTATGGCGGCCCTTGGCGTAGGAGCAAGAGAAGGCGCAACTCTTGCCAAGCGTTACTAGGCCGAAAGATTGATGTAGATGGTCCAGAATATCTTCTGAGCTCTTCTCCACCACCAACTAATTATGCTTGCTTCCATTGGCTTCTCTTCGAATGGAGTGGCATTTAAAACATTAATTAAGCATTCAAGATTTTGTACCCACTAGCCCGAAAGCAAATTGCATTTAATGTTAAAATATGTCCAAATTTATTTATATCATCCT
The DNA here is from genome assembly GCA_007115665.2 of Sequoiadendron giganteum. Taxonomy (NCBI): domain Eukaryota; kingdom Viridiplantae; phylum Streptophyta; class Pinopsida; order Cupressales; family Cupressaceae; genus Sequoiadendron; species Sequoiadendron giganteum. The sequence goes on along the minus strand of CM021110.1, from coordinate 262,657,190 downwards.
TTTTTTCAATTATTTGAACAGAAAAATGAATTATACAGCTACTTAGACCAATAAGAAAATAGATAAATAGTAATTTTTAAATATAAAAAATATGTTTTTAAATTCAAATTATAGAAATAGGATAAAATATATTTAAATTATATATTCTGATTGGCTACCCAGCAAAAGATTACATAAGAAATAAAAATCAAATGATTGCAATAGTAACGGCCTATCCGCAGGAACTAATAATAATAAAAATCAACATTTAATAGTTCTTGTTTTTTGTGTGTATGTACAAGTTTTCTAAGTTTTCTAAGCTAAGTTAATGTTTTCAACACGAGATGTTCAACTTTCCACGGACCAAATTGGTCCAATGGACCGACTTCTTTCTTAAAATGGTGAGATTGTTCTCATGTACTTCTAAGCTTTTGCTTTATCTTATTTTGCGTAAATATTATAAGATTTGGTATGTAAAATTGATTTTTCATTTTTTATTAATGAAATTTAATTTAGATTATTTTACTATGTTATGGTTTATATTTCTAGGTTATTTGATATTGTGCATTAAGATATATATGATCGTTTTGTCTATTAAATCTATTTTTCAAATTTTTAAATTAATATTATTGAAAATTAGTTAGGGGTTAATAGTCACGTAGATTAATTTAATTATGCAATAATTACATGAAATTTTTTAGGGTCTTTAGAGTTTTTAGAAATATAAAATGGTCTCTTATTTATCTACAACTAAGATTCGAAGTTGTGACTCATCACACAACTCACCACATCAACATGATTAATGAGAAGTGTCCCTAAAATGAATTTTTAAAGATTCAAGCAAAACTTAATCATGGAATTCCTAGTGGTCAAACAAAAAAATATCATTTGTTATCAAAACAATATTATTACTATTTAAAATATAACGTATATGTAACTTAAATGATCTCAATTCTTTTCAGTAATCATAAATCTTGTTATCCAACACAAATGACCCAATAGTTGAACAAAAATAATACCATTTAGTATTATAGTTGCTTCTAGAGTGGTTGATTTTTTATCCTTTTTCTCTTTGTTATTCTTTTGTGTCTTATCCTTGCTACTACTTTGTCATCATTTTTATTTTGTGTCATGGTTGGCATCTAAGGCATGCGACTTATAAGACATTGTAGTGCCCATCTAGATTAGCTTAGCTTGCTCCCATGTGAGAGAAGTAGCAAAATCATCCAAAGATGGCATGGTGAATTTAGATCCAAATGCATCCTTAGTAGCATAGAAGGTAGAAAAAAATATTGAATATTTAGAACTTAGCTTAGAGAGAATACTAAGAATCAGTCATTCATCTTTCTTTTCAATTCCACATTGCTTTAACTACAACCTTAGTGATTTCATTTTTGTGAAGAAATCCTAAATTATGTTGAAGTTGCTTGGACTCAGACTAATTAATTCATTTTCCAACATATGGCCTCTCATAGAATTTTGAGTTCCAAATATAGTTTCTAACTTATTCCATATTTCATTTGGTGTATTCGAAGATTCAACATGAAAGAGAAAATTAGGAGATATAGACAAACACAATGCTCCATATGCTTCATCACATCTATTGAACCACTTACTTGAGATTTTCTTCATCTTTAGTAGGTTTAGTTTTTAGTCCCATTATTATCCTATGTAAACCATGACTTCTTAAGAGAATTTTCATTTTAGACTTCCACTCAAAATAGTTGTATGCAGTTAGAATAGGAACTATTGTTTGAGCCATGATGAAGAGATGCAAAAAAAGGTTTTGAAAGAAAGTGAACACAAGAACACCAAAAAACCCCCACCCTTTTCACTAGTATCGAAAATTACCTCCCGAAATATTATAAGGTTGGCACTTTATAATTTGGTGCATTTACAAATCCTTTTCAAAGATACAATGCTTAATAGGCCTACAATGACCAAAATTACAAATTTTGATACAAAATGAATCAAAGAAAAAATCTAGAAAAATTAGCCCTGCAGTTGTGTAGTGTTCTTCAATACTTTTCCAATGTCTTTGTTTTCACAAAATGGAGCAACAAGGCGAAAGTTATGGCTTGTTGAAGAAATTAGTAACAAAAAACTTCAACTTGAAATATCTAAAAAAAATGGTAAAAATTATTTTCAATACCTCAATGGATGGAAATTTCTCATCTTCATCTTTTCATTGATATCTTATTTTCAAAAAATGGACATCTTGGTGAAAAGTTATGCAAGTTTGAAAAAAACCCAATTTGGCCTACATGGAGGGCCCTAGTAGCCCTTGGGTGGTGTGTGGGTAGCGCTATCAATGGAGGTGGCCATTGGGTGGCACTCGAGTGACAATTTTTCTAGTTTGAATTTGATGATTTTATTGGTGATCAAGTTGAAAATAACTGCAACTATTGTAGTTTTTTGCAAGTTCAGTCATCGTTTAGTAGCTGACCCTGGCGATTACCACTTGTTTGGGGTTGTTGGTAGCTTAAAGTCACGCCAACTCTAATAGTTGTGGGTCATTGGCCCTTGTGCATAATGTTGGGTGTTAAGTGTTGAACGCTTAGTGCTTAAGCACTAGGCTATATATATATTGCCTTGGTGGCTCCTGAGACCAAATACGAGAAAATTTTATGTCAAAATTTGTCTCCTTAGCCTCTAGAACACAATGACAAGGTCCTTTTTGGTCGAAAATGCTCTTGCAAAAAGTTCACCAAATTTAAGCTTCAAACCCTTGTTTACAACTATGCCAAATGATCTCCAAATTAGATGAAACAAAAGTGAATCTTAACTTCCTCAAGCCTCTTAGACGCATTGGAATATTCAAATATATTGTAATTATAACCAAAAATGTTGCAATCACCTAGATCTCATAAAACACACATATAATACAAAGAGGTTTTTATATTTTTATAAATCCTTTTTGACTCTCCAAATCATTGAAAATACAAGAGAAGAACATACGTGAATTCACAATATCTTAAATGAAAAACTCAAACTCTCAATTAGGAATTTATGAATTCATTGTTCTCAAAACAAGGCTTCAATACCATGTTAAAAATCTCAAATAAATTGCTAACCCAAGGAACTTTATAAGATAAAATCAAAGTTACATAAACTGAAAAAACATAAACAATGCAAACCAGCAACTCCGAGAGATATGCAATGTCGAGATAAAAAAATTGCATTAAGAGCTTCCAAGATGAAAACACAAGCTAGGTATTGAGTCTATATAAAACTAAGGAGATGATGGAGGTGGGAAATCAACCAATAGAAATTGTCCACTAATAACCACCGATATTAAATAAAGTGATGAAAAGATAAATACTTCACACATTAAGGGTGGAGACACCTCATCACCTTATCTCCTAGTTATTAAATAATAAATCACTTTATTATCCTAAAAAGGCTTAATAAAACCTATGACCAAGGGAAAATAAATTATCCCACTAGGAAAATAAAAACCTACACCAACACTTATCAAATACTTAGTACATTCACACCAACAAATATGGCAAGATAAAATCCTAAGCTAGGAAAATCCTATGACACTTCTCCATGTGGGATTCTTCCTGAAGATCGACAATTGGCCATGAAGACATCCATTTATAAATATTTGTACAAAATATCCACCTCTTCATAATTTACGAAATGAGATGCTCTAATAGAAACTAGGCAAGTGCAAGGATTGAAACTCTAGATCTTGCTTGATGTGTGATCATATGAAAATGAAGAAATAACCATTTGAATTCAAGAAATTAACTAATATTAATAACACCCAGTTTGGTCACTAAAACCTTGTAGGAATTTGGCTCAAGATTGGATGTCATTAATGTTGCATGTGGATCAAGTTAAAAATCTTAAAATCAACTTAAAATGGTAGCCTGGAGATGGTGTAGGATTACATGCATCTAAAATTCCAACCATTGCATTCATGGAAACACGATGTTCTTCATCCACTGCCATAGATTTTGAATTTTAGATTCATTCCATTGGGATAAGAATTATTTTTTGGGTGGAAAATAATTGTAGTTATAGATGTCAAATTGGACATTGATGATAGTTATAGGTAAGTCTAGGAGTGGTTTTAACGATAAGGAGGAGACATCAAAGTTTTGAAAAAAATTAATGAAAAATAGGACATGAGATTTTAGGTTTGGACAAGATGTGAGGAGTGGAAAAGGAATGAACTAAAAGGAAAGCCGAGTGCAAAAATGATTCCCTAAATGCAAATCAATTAGGAGAGGGCTACAAAAAACATTGTTTCAAATCTGTATTCTATTACAGTTTCTTAAGAATGCACATACATTAAGGTTAATTTTCAGATTTTAAAGCATAAGAACATAACATATAATTTTGCATAGAAAATCCCTTTTAGGAAAAAACCCACACACCAAAGGACAGATCAATTGTATCACAGTAATTAGGAAATTGCATACAATATACAGAGTCTATGCTCTTGCAAGTGTAGTTTCACATTGTTACAATTCCAGAGTGATTTTGGTAGCACAATGGCATATAGATATTACAATCACATTACTATTAAAACTACACTAAGGAATAAATATATATTCATCTCTAATGTGAGTTCCCAAGGTTGCCATATTTCATTCCTCCAATCTTTGCATGCATGCAAACAGTAATGTAGAACATGTATTAGTCCCAGCGGTCCACAAAAACATCCTGACAATCATACACTGACATGCACGAACATGCAACCAATATGCAACCACATGCAAGATAAAAATCACCATAAATCATGCAACAATAAAGCTAGGCGTCCACCATGATAAAATTTTATTTTCTGCCAATTTAGAACTCACCAAGATTCCTAGTCACTCTGAGTGACAACTCAGTCTTCACAAAACAACTTTCCCTTTTGAGCTTTGGTAAAAAATTCAAATTGATGTCACATGGCATCATGGCACACTTTCTTGAGGTCTTTCACAATATTATTTTCTCAAAGTTCCCTCGTGATTACAAGTGTCACCCTACCTTGCTCTTTGTTCTCATATACAGGAATATGCTAGCAGGTGGGTCCCAAAGCTCACCACACACTAACACTTAGCATCTAAGCACTCATAGGAATTTTACAAATTCCTTTGCCCAGATTGAGTGTCCAAGTGACAAGTGGCATTCTCCCATGACATAGGTTGACCAATCAACATAACCCCTACAAAATAGGAAAATTCTAAGTGGGTCCCACTTCCTTAAAAATAGGAGATGCTTAATTCTTCACTTTTTGACACATAAAATACTCCTATAAAATAGGATAGAAGGTTGAGACACAAATTCCCAACATTCTCCCAGTTGTTGAAGACCTTCAAGAGCCACTATGACACTATAAAACTATTCAGGCCAAAAGGCCCATAGAACCAAAACACCATTTGAACTTCTTTGCGCTCACTACCTTCGTCGATGCATCTGCAACATTCACCAAAGTGTCCACCTTTTCCAAGTTAACCTTTCTCTCTTCCATCATATCACAAAAAAATGGAACTACACATCAATGTGCTTTGTTCTGTCATGGAAAGTGGGATTCTTCGCTAAACATATAGCACTCTGGCTATCGCAACAAATAATAATCTATCTTGCATCAAAACCAATATTTGAACATAGTCTCTTAAGCCAAATAGATTCTTTGCAAGCATGAGTAGCTACCATGTACTCTGCTTCAGTAGCAGACAAAGCAACCACATCTTGTTGCTTTCTCATCCAACTAATAGCACCACCAAACATTGTGAAAACATATCCACTAGTAGATCTCTTGTTGTCAATGTCACCCACCTAATCAGAATCCGCATATCCACAGATGCTTACTAAATTTTGAGGTCCAATAGGTCTACCATGAAAAATAGGGCATACTCGGAAGTACCCCACAAGTACCTAAAAACTCTCTTAACCATATCCTAGTGCACCCATTCAAGATTGGCCATAAACTAACCAAGGACTCCCATTGCATTGGCAATGTTTGGCCTCGTACAAACCATAACATACATTAAGTTGCCAACATCACTCACATAGGGAACTCTAGTGATATCCTCCATCTTAGTAGGAGATTTTGGACAATCCTCCATAGATAGCTTCATCCCCTACATAACAAGAACAACTAATTGTCTACAAGTAGTCATGTTGAATCTCTCCAACATAGAGTTCACATACTTTCTCTAGCTTAACCAAAGCTTTATGTTAGCTCTATCTCTTTTAATCTCAATCCCTATAATATACTTCGCTGCACCCAGATATTTCATCTCAAATTATGTTGAAAACTAAGATATCATCCACATACGAGACAATAATGAGAATGTGACCATTACCTATCTTGTAATGAACACAATGGTCAAATTTAAATATCTAAAATCCCACAGACAACACATATGTGTCAAAATTTTGGTACCACATTCTAGAAGACTATTTCAAACCATATAGAGATTTTCTCTACTTGCATACCAGATTCTCTTTCCCTTTCACAACAAAATGCTCAAGCTGTGACATATAAATTTCCTCCTCCAAATTACCATGAAGGAAAGTTGTCTTCACATCCATTTGCTCGACTTCAAAATCATAATTTTTTGCAGGTGATAACAAGAATCGAATGTATTCCATCTTAGCAACAAGAGAGAAAATCTCCCCATAATCTATTCCCTCCACCTGGGAATATCCTTTCGCAACCAACCATGATTTATGTTTCTCAACACTACCATCAGGACCTATTTTCTTCTTGAACACCCATTTGCATCCAACAAGATTGTGTCCTTCAGGAAAAGGTACCAGATCCCATGTAGCATTCTTTTTCAATGCCACCATCTCTTCATTCATGGCTTCCATCCAAGAATTTGCATCATGCATACCCATAGCCTTTATAACAGTCCTAGGCTCATTAATGTAAGAAATCAAAGAAAATATGCAACTGGAGTCTAACATAGAGTAACCATATCTATCTATTTGTCATCTTTCTCATGTAGACCATCTATGTCTGAGGTTGAGGTTTTGGCTCTTCTTCAAAAATTTCCAAGCTATTAGAGCTCTCATCATCATCAAGTCCATCAAGAGTGTGTAGTTCATCCTTTTCAAGGGTGGGTGAAATTTAAATTACCTCCTTATTCTTCTCTTCCTTCTCTAGTTGTAGATCTATTGTGGAAGGTTTTAACTCATGAAATATGACACTTTTTTTTTCAAGCACCTTCTCTACATCTGGATCCCAAAGCTTGTACCCTTTCACATTGACACCGTAGCCGATAAAGATACACTTCACCACCTTTTTCTCTAACTTAGATATCTTCACATAGGGACATGAGCATATGGCTCACAACCAAAGATTCAAAAATGTCTCATCAAGGGATTCTTTCCAGACCATGCCTCAATAGGTGTCTTTTTGAGAAGAGTTGAAGTAGGAGACCTATTAATCAAGTAACATGCAATAGCTACAACTTTGACCCAAAATTTTTGTTTAAGGCCAACAATACTCAACATACTCCTATCCCTCTCCATCAATGTTTTGTTCGTTCTTTTTGCAACTCCATTTTGTTGTGGAGTGTATGGTGTTGTCTTGTGTCTCTTGACACCATTGTACTTATAGAACTAATCAAATTTTGTGGAACAAAACTCACCACCGTTATCTATCCTCAAACATTTGATTTTTCTACCAATCTAGTTTTCAACCAAGGACTTTAACTCCTTAAACCGACTAAAAACTTTAGATTTACTTCTAAGGAAATTAAAAAAAATCCTTTTAGAATAGTCATATATAAATGAGATGATATACACAAATCTATTTAGCAAAGGAACATTAACAAGACCAAACACATTGATATGCACATAATCCAAAACCCTATAAGATTTATGAGAATTGGAATAAAAAGAAACATGGTGTTGTTTTCCATATATACAATATTTGCAAAATTTGAACTCGAGATTACAATCATCAAGGCTTTCAACAAGTCTCTTATTTTTTAGTGCTCTAAGAACCTTCTCACCAATATGGCCAAGCCTTTGGTGCCACAACATTGTTTTCTTAGTAGGAAGTTTCATCTCCAAAGCATTGGCACCCTTAGGTACCTAGAAAGCATGACCATCAGATGTAGAAACCACATTCTTCTTCTCTACTCGATCTGATGGTGAGGATGAAGAATCCAAAGCCCTTTTCTTGGGCTTCACAAAATCACTATTGCATTGAACTTTGCATGCATCCAACTTATACATAGTGTTAATATGACAACCTTAGCAAGCACCATAGCACCTCTAGTCATATTGCATATGTTGCTCAAGAAAACAACCTGCACTCCTCCATCACCCAGCTTACTCACTAAGAGTAGGTTTCGTGCCAAACCAAGGATGTGCATAACACCATCAATCCCCTCACTCAACCATTAGGGAATCGAATCCTGAATCTTCCATGACCAACAATCTTCAGGTGAGAGTCATCACCTAGATACACCTTCCCACCGTCATAATCTTCATACTTTGAGAACCAACCCATGTGAGAGGTCATATGGAAATAGGCACCTGAGTCAATCAACCACACATCTTATGATGCATGCATTGCCAAGGTAGTGATAAAAGAATCTACATCATCCTAAGAGGATTTATTAGATTCAGAATCAGAGACAGACTTGTTTTTCTTTATCTTCTCCTCACAATATTTTTGAAAATGTTTGGATTTACCGCAATTCTAGTATTTAGCCTTAGACTTCGGGAGACTTATATCTCCTTGGAGACTTGAACTTAGACTTCTTGTCATTTTTCTTTCTTTTCTCCTTTGATCTACCATGAACTAACAAAGCCTCCTTACCCATCTCAAAAGACTTCCTTCGTATTTATTCAGGCAATAGCAAAGCAGCCACATCTTCCATCTTGAAGGTGGTGGTTGTGTTTCCAATAGCCATCACCAGGTGGTCCCACAAGTCCAGAAAAGAATAAAGCACTAACATGCAATGGTCCTCATCATCAATATTCACACCAATAGAACCCAATTGAGCCACTAGCATATTGAATGTGTTCAAGTGATCAAAAACTAATCCTCCTTCCTCCATCCTCAGAGAATAAAGTCTTTCTCAAGAAAATATTATTCACCAAGGATTTACCTTGATAAATGTCACCAAGCTTCTTCCAAATACTAGCTATAGTCTTCTCCTCATGGACATTCAGGAGCACAAAATCAACCAAACAAAGTTTTGTAAGACCTTTGGCTTTTTGATTCATTAAATCCCAATCAGCTTGTGTGGTTGTTGTTGGTTTTGTACTAGATATTGCAGCCCATAGATCTCAGTCTATGAGCATATCCTCCATTTTGAGTTACCACAACTTAAAACTATCGTCATTCAATTTCTCCGTCTCTATTCTTCTAGATGTGACTACCATCTTAAAATTACAATAATATTACAAGGTTCTCTTTGCAAGAACTCCTACTGAATCGAGATATGCATAAAAAACCCTTCTAACCCACCAAGGATAACAAAGATGGCTAGATTCTGATACCATTTGAAAGGAAATTCAAGTTCAAAAACGCTTCTCTAAATGTAAATCAATTATGAGAGGGTTACAAAAAATATTGTTTCAAATCTTTATTCTATTATAGTTTCTTAAGAACGCACATGCTTTAAGATTAATTTTTAGATTTTAAAGCATAAACACATAACACATAATTTTAAATGGGAAAACCCTTTCAGGAAAAAACCCACACACCAAAGCACAAATCAATTATATTATAGTAATTAGGCAATTACATACAATATGCAGAGTCTATGCTCTTGCAGGTTTAGTTTCATAGTGTTACAATTCTAGAGTGATTATGGCAGCATAACGACATATAGATATTACAATCGTATTACTATTAAAAATGCACTAAGGCATAAATATATATTCATCTCCAATATGGGCATCGAAGGTTGCCATATGTCATTCCCACAATCTCTGCATGCATGCAAACTATAATGAAGAACATGCATTGGTCCCAATTGCCCATAACAACATTTTTCCAATCATACATTGAAATGCATGAACATGCAACCAATATGCAACCAATATGCAATCACATGCACCCACATGCAAGATAAAAATCACCATAAATCATCCAACAATAAAGCTAGGTGCCCACCATGAGAAAATCTATTTTTTTGCCAATTTAGAACTCACCCAAGACTCCTAGTCACTTTTAGTGACAACTCAGTCTTCACAAAGAAACTTTCCCTTCCGAGCTTTGGTCGACAATTCAAACTAATGCCACATTGCATCATGGTGCACTTTCTTGAGATCTTTCACAATATTCTTTGCTCAAATTTCCCTCATGATGACAAGTGTCACCCTTCCTTGCTCTTCATGCCTATACAAAGGAATATGCTAACAAATGGGTCCCGAAGCTCACCACACACTGACACTTGGCATCCAATGCTCCTTCAAGGAATTTTACAAATTCTCTTGCCCAGATTGAGTGCCCAAATGACAAGTGGCATTCTCCCATGAAATGAGTTGACCAGTCAACATACCCCCTACAAAATAAGAAACTTCCAAGTGGGTCCCACTTCCTAAAAAATAGGAGATGCTTAATTCTTCATTTCTCGACACAGAAGGTTGAGATACCAATTCCCAACATGAACATCTCGAAGTCTAAATAAACTGTATAAAAAGGGGACAAGTGAATGGAATGTTGGGAGGAAGTGTGTCAGACATGTTTGAGAATAGACATAAAGATGGGATGTCCAAATGGGATGCATAATATCCAAGTTTCAATATGAAGTATACATAAGAAACAATAATCAATAAAAAGGCCTTAGAGTGCTTTGTAGAAAAAGTGTGTGGAAGTGGATATGGAACACATTGATACTTGGAAGGAGTCAAAATATTTGGATGTGTTGGGGAATCCCATGAAGGGGATAATATGGAAGACTTTTGGGAATATAAGGAAGGACTAGAGGTAATATGGATTGAGAAATATCCAAATGGATGTTAGGATTCTCCAAGAATGAAGGATCAATTTTTTGTAGGGACTGGGAGTGGAATTGGATAAGGAAATAAGATGAAAAAGAATCATCCAAATTGAAATCAAGATCCCACAAAAAAATAAGTGAAGGAAGAAAAGGAACAATGAGTGTGGATAGCTTTTTGTAGAAGACAAGATTCGATGTGGAGGAAATATATAGATCTAGTTCAAAAATCTATAAATGGTGTGGAACAAAGGGAAACGAAATGAATGGAAGGAGAATGTATATTGTGGGATTTTCATGTGGAACAAAGTAGGATATTACTAGAACATGAGATATTCAACTCCACACAAAAATTCCACAATATACAATACAATGAAATGAATGGAAAATAACTAGAAAACACCTAGACTTAGACTTATCTTGGATTCCAGTAACTTCCAACTTATGATAGGCACATGGGAGTTGAATGAGAACAAAACTTAGGAAAATGTTGAAAAAAGGATACCTATTGAAAGAATCCTCAAGTCCGTTATCTATGTTGAAAAAATAAGTCCTAAATGCATAAAGAATTTGGGACTCAATAAAATTTTGGCACTGTTAGATTGAGTCTAAACATGATCTAAATATTTAGGATGTTGAGATTGCACTAGCTTCAAAATTGAGGAATATATGGTTTGATTACTTCTAAATTGAAGATGGGATGTAGGCCCTATTACTATGGGAGATAAAGACCAAAATTCTTCTTTTCAATTGCATGTAAATGAAGTTTCTACATTATGGTCTTCGTATTTCTATGAGGTATAGTTTTTATAGACATATATATGGTTACAACTAGTGTTACCCCTTGACATCTCCTACCATACATAATCAACATTTAAGACTTGTACATAAGAATATAAAGTGGATAAAGTATAGAGATCCCTTCATTGCATTAATGAGTTTCATCGACAAGTAGTGTGTACCATGCAGTTGATCTAAGAGGTTGTTTGTGTGTGGTAGGGGATAAATATTTTTCACCATGATCTTGTTAGGCACACAATAGTCAATGTAGAGGCACCAATTACCTTCCTTCTTTAACACAAGTACAATTGAGCTACTGCAAGGAGAAGAAATTGGTTTGATCTTACCTTGATCAACTAACTCTTTAATTTTGTTAGAGTAATCATACATTAGCTAATAATTAATTAATATTTAATTGATTATTAGTCTAATTCATTTTGTGCACTTAAACTAAACTTAAGAGTGTTTTTTATGTTAACCGAAGTGAGTTTCTTTAGATCACTATGTCTCATCACATAAGATGTTGACAATTTTCACGATCTTATCCCTTTATCATTTAGGGTTGCTCCCATAAAGCACTCACCCTTATTGTATTAACATAAGATCTCCTTGAAGTGTCTTGAGGTTCATTATGTAATTTTTTTTTGTCGAGGATATAGCAAATCATTATTTGCAACTCTTTACATGGAGGGTTTTTTTTCTTATTGTTTGATCTTGCGTCTCATGTTTATTCAAAATTCTAACATGGTATCAGAGTGTGGATTCAACGAACCCCTTCTCCATTTTTGAGTTTTTTTCTCAACTAGGGTTACTAGAGAAAATCTAAAATATTCGTTTCTTTTTTTGCAAAATTTTGGAGTAGAAAAAAAATATCAACAACTTTTTAAAAAATCAGTTATTCTTCAAAAAATATAAAAAGCCTTTTGTAGGGCCACATACACGCAAGATACTTGCACATGGCAGGTCCATGCAAGCCTGTACCCCATTATAGGTCCACGAGGCCTCACTGATGGGGCTTTAAATCCTCGTTGACAACCTACCCTTACCACCCAACAACTTTAGATAACCTTTTGTCATTGCATTAAAACTCCCCAGTGACCCACAAAAAACTCTAGTTAGTTTTTTCCATGCACCGGTGGCAACCTGCCCACAAATTTTCAACACCCATCAATTTTACTAGCCACTCATTTTTCCATAATATTCCATTTCATCTATGGAATATTCTAGCAAATATTTGTTTTAAAGGCTAGATTTTTTTCCAATGAGTAGGGAATATTCTTGAAATATTTCGATGACGTCAGTGGTATGTGTCAGCCTCCTACAATGATTTAACATCTAAGCTCTTATAGCTGCGATTCAGAGATTGGACATCTAACCTGAATAGCTATTTCAATCATCATGAAGGTGCATTTAACTTGTCAACCCAGGGTGTGAACTTGAAATGGGTCAGCACAGTATGTGCACTAGGAATCCAAAGTAGCCATATTCATCGTACAACTAAGAAAGACACAATGTTGAAAGTAAATTGCTTGGAAGGAAATAACATAAGTACTAAGCATCAACCAACAACTATACTAAGTTGAAATGCATGACATAAATGAAAATCTGAGCAAACAAACAAGAAACTACTCTGTCAGCTTTGGCTGCAGGAACAACCACAAAATGGAATTCTAGTGGCTGCAGGAACAAACAGTGCTAGATTCTTAACTAATTATTGAACATAAATAACTAACTAACTGAAGGGATGGAATACTCACCAAGTGGGCCCCCTTGGATGAGTATCCCCTAAAACAAATGTAAACTTAGATGCACGAAATTATAACTTCATTTCATTCATTGGAAAACATGAGTACAATCGAGCAATATGGTTGTATTACAGAAAAACTAAGAGTGTGAGTACATCATCGGATTAAGCAACCTCTGGAGAAGGATCATCTAAATCTTATTTATCTAATCACCTAGCAAGGCAATCAACTCCGACAGAACCAGAGGACGCCACATTAGGGAAAGCATAAAAAGTGGGGAGGCGATTACGCATGTGCAAAATCTAGTCAGGCATGTTTGCCTCCACGCAGATCTAGTACAACAGTAACACCTATATTCGCTCAACAGAGAATTAAGAGCATTTACAAGGTGGTTACATCTTCGATTTGGATGAGCAATCTCCCCGCCGTCGAGAGTCTACCCTCATTGAATGACCACCTTGTTGACCGGTATGACAGATGACCAACTGGTGGAATCTTCCCTAACTACAGGCCTCTAATTATATTTGCATGACAATATTAGTATGCACAACAACTACATATTTGTAACGATCTCAAAGCGACATTCATTAATCACATGCAAAATTAACACAAATAGTTCATATAGCATGTCAATATCATTTAAAAGTTATGAAAATAAGTTCATGTCCGAAGTATATGGTTTTAAGGAAACATCATAGAAAGGTCAACATCCAAGCATCAAATTCTATGACAACTACAACAAATGGACAACAAAATCTATCAATAATTAGACCATAAACTAGACTCATTAGTATGGTCGTAGGGCAGGGCCCCCTTTGGCCCTAAAAGAGCTATTTTTTTTCTTTTGGCCATAACTTGGGCATACAATATCGAAAATTGGTGAATAATATATCGTTGGAAAGTTAGTTCCATTACTTTATAGTGGTGTGGGTCTTATCACAATTTTTTGCTTCTAGTACATTTTATCACCTTTCAAAGTTAGATATGTTGTTTTCACTCTCGAGCTCATAACTTTTGACCCGTTTCTCCATTTTTCATGATTCCAACAACATTGGTGATGATTCCATTTATTAGTCCATTTCCTAATGTTTTTGTGCATGTTTACAGACATTATCGGACAATCCTTTAAGACATATTCCTATGCTATGTTATCTTCTTATGCTTATTATACAACCTTGGACTTAAATTATAGTAATGGAAATATAGTTATGACCTAGTAGCATTGCATGATTTATATGTGGATATGTATGGAATGTGATCAAAATTATGTGTTTAATCATGGTAGTTAGTTTTGTGTATGTGTTTTGTGGATTAACCTCTTGCAACGCAAGAAGACACTACAGCTTGAAACCAAAGGGGTTTGGGACAATGAAATAGGGGAAGTTCCAGAACAATCTGAGTGTAATAACTGTTGCAAGTATGAATTTGTTGTCATTGATGTGATTAAGAAGTCTAATGACTAATGTTTTCATTGATGTCAACTATGTGATGAAGATGTCGAGGATATTGAGAAAATTTTGAAAAAGAGGAAAACAAGTTGTGCATGTATAGTTGAGACCTTGAGGAAGTGTTGTGAGTACACATAGCTATCTTTTTGTTGTAGAGTATGAAGATGAGTTGGAATGAAGTAATGAGCTGAGATGATGTATGTGGTACTTGGTTTCCCAGTGCTTTTGAGAAAAAATGATAAACAGAGTAAACTATGTTGTGCAAGTGTTCATAGTGTGCTTCAATATTGTGATTTGTGTTTCTTCTGTGTTGATGCTATACTTGTGTGAGTCTTATAGGTTATTCATGGTTGTCAGAGGTTGTTATATTTAGAATTTAGGTTTCTGGATAGTTGTATAGTGCGAAATATTTTCACCGGTGTGTGAACCAGTTGTTAAGTGATGTCTTTTGTGGTCTGGGAGAAATGTATTTTCTCTATGTTTCTTCATTTTTTGGCTTCAGGTTGTGCAGACTTGGGAAGTTGCTTATAATGCTTGTATCTTTCTAGATTCAATTTTTTACTTGATTTGGTGCAGTATAGAGTGAGTTTCATTTATCAACATGGAAGTAAGGGTTACCAGTTGTTCTGAGTTGAAGTATTTGTATTTTGTGAGCTTGGATGAAGTAATGGATGAATCTTAAGTAGTTCATGGACTATTCTAGATTATGTTCAAGTAAATTATGTTGTCCAAATTTTCTGGATTGATTTGAGGAAGCGTGTACTTAATGTTTATGGTGTTTAGTACGAGTATTGGCCTACCTTGTGTTTAACACTACATGTGAACTTATGAAAGCGTGTTGAGATGTGTTGGGATCTATTTGGGTCCTAGTTAATGATTTTTGTAGGTCACCTTTCATTCCTATCCATTGTGGGAATGCTTTGGTGTTGATCTATTTTGAATTTGTATGTATAATGGCTAGTTGCCGACATTGGAGAAGGTTTTTTGAAGTTGAGGATGATATAAATATGTATGGTTTTGTTATGAGTAGATAGATGAAAGAAGTAAGAATCAAGATAGATGTGAGATCGATGCGAGTGATGTGTGTGGTGTGAATTTGAGTAGAGCAGTGCGAATTTCAATGTTAGGGTTCCTGAAGGAAGTGAGCTGAAGGCATCCAAAATCATTCATGCAAGACTGCGAAAGTGTGCGAGCAATTGTGGTGGATTCCTTATTGCATTGAAAAGTTTTCTCTATGTAACATTATTCTTCTATCTTCTTGTATTCTTTATGTGGTAGTGAGCCCTAGTTGTGAGCCTTTTTGGACAACGTGTCCTATTTTAGTAGTGATCCCTTTTATACTAGTTTTGTTATTAATTATATTGTGAGCTAATCCTCGCTGTGGTTTTTACCTTGTTGGATTTTCCACGTAAATTTGGTGTTCTCTTGTGTATGGTGTTGTGATTTCATTTTCTATTATGTGCATTTCATGTTTAATCATATTAACAAAATAAGGGTTTAATGAATGCTTGTGGATCTGATTACTATTAAGGGTTTTGAAGGTTTAGTTTGCTACAACTAATTCAGCCCTCTCTCAGTTGTCTTGTTAATTTCAACAATAACTACCGTGTGGAGACACCTGATGGAGTTAGTCATGCATCATTATGACAGTTAATAAGGCACTGAAAAAGAAGAATTCTTTTATTGATAGGATTATGGATAACTGATCTTATATGTTCCACATTGCAAATCTATTTTGTAGAGTTTTAATCCTATTTGAACTCTTGTTTATTTTCAGTTGCAGTTTGAATAACTCAATCTTAATTACACCCTCTGATATCTAGGGAGTTGCAGTTAATGATTTCAATTTAGAGTTGTGTTTAGAATAAACTCCCCCATGCCTATGTATAGCCAGTGGTTGAGTCTTTAAGATAGTTATTTGATTAATCTCATACTGGTGGATTTGTTATCAATTACTCCTTATTTTTTAGTTGTAATCTACATACATGTTGATTGTTCGTAAATGGTTTTCTTGAATACAATCTTCGAGCAAGATTTAATTATGTGATCTTTAAGAATGCATAATGAATGAAGTTCAAGTTGATATGGTTGCATAGAATATGAAGATTTAGATTTGGTTTTAGTTTAAGTGAAGATAGCCACTTGAGTAGGCCACTCAATGTAACTCTTCTTCACTACATTGTAGTTGTTTTATTTATGTTTGGCAATTATTTCTATTAGTCGTTACTTCATAAATTGCATATAAGTTAAAATAGATTCTCATATTATGATTATCAATCATGATTGTTCATGTGCATGAGTGCATTCAATTGACTTGTAGTACTTTGAATGATAGATTAGGTTCAGTCATAAATTTTGAGTTAGTTACAGTAATTATCTGTTAACAACAATTCAACTACAAATTATGTTGTAGGCACCTGTAGCCATTATCATCAATTTACTTCTTTCATTGTTATGTGTTTCTATGATTTTCCAACAAGTATAATGCCTTTAATAGAATAACCTAGATAATCTCAGGTCTTTGAAAGCACATATAGTGCTAGTGCCATCACAATTTTACAAGCCATGGTTGACAATTTAATGAAGTCTTTGTAATGTTGAGTGAACTATTCAGCTAGGTCATTCCTCTAGATTTTTTTTATTTTCCACCAAGTTTACAAGACACTAGTTTAGACTCTACATTTTTGGTGCCATTTTCAGGAATGGTGCTACCTTCATAGACTTGTTTCTAAGCTTTCATAGTTTACACTTTGTTTTCAACATTAGGACTATTAGAATTAATTTTCTTAAACATACCAAAATATTTTACTAACATTGTGCAGGACTATTACTATACAAATACATATTCATTATATGCGAAGGCAGAGAGACTCTTTTGGCAAGTTACTCCCCTCCACACACCAAGAAGCCATAGCAGATATTAGTGACTCTAGTACTCAGAGCAAGGGTATTACTGAAGAAGAAACTTCGCTTTCACCAACATCTAGCACACCTACAAAGGGGACATATTGAACCATGGGTGATGCACTAAGGGATGATCCAGAACATGTGACCATTGAGTTTCCAATCACCCACCAAGAAAGGGCTATTGTGTTGAAGAATATCCCTCCTTTAACATTACCAATCTTTTATGGTTTGGTGACTGAAGATCCAAACACATTTATATTTGAGTTTGATGTACTATGTATATAGGAGTTATGACTATACCTATGATGTTGATAAGATCAAGCTCTTCCTTGTCACTCTAAAAGATGTAGCCTTGAGATGGTTTATGGGATTAGGCAAGGATGTTATTCTAGACTGGGATATCATGAAAACATTATTCTTGGAAAAGTACCAAGACTATTGTAGAGGACTTTATAGGAGGAGAGATAACATTTTTCAGAGTGTCATAGAAGGAGGATGAGCCACTAGAGGACTATGTGGATAGATTTCATTTCGCTTTGGAGAAAAACCCACAAAACAAGTTATCTGAAGAATCCCTCAAGTTAGTATTTTTGAGGGGAGTCAATGAGGACTGTATGGATACCCTCAATCTTATTGGGCAGGGGATATCTCTCAAATACCATTTGAAATTTTTTTTAGGGTATGTAGAAATTACTCTAGGACCTTCACTAAGAAACCAAGAGGAGAGAGGATATCCACCATTGGAAAATCATCTACTAGGGTTTCAAAGATAGAGTTAAGTAATTTGTTGTCCAACATGGAGGACATTATCAGTCACCTAGAAAATCGGTTGGACACTCTCCATATAAAGAAGAAGCAAGAAGAGGCTAAATTAATGCTCATTAAATATTGTCCCAACTACAGACAAAGGAAAGCAAACTGTAAATGCAAGAGGGCGGCTAGTAGTCAACAAGACAAAACAGAGAAACTTGATTTTTAGCCACTTGAAGGAGATGATGGAAAACTATTTTACATATCTCAAAGAAGGTTATGGCAACAAAGACCCTCTTAATTTCAATTCATCTTTTCCAATTGGAAATCAATTTTTTTTACTTGGAATTCTTAGCCTTGGCCAAATTACCAAAACCAATGGTAAAACTCTCAACAATAGAAACAACCTCAAAAAAATTAGAACCAACAACAACTAAATCATTGGCCACAATAAAATTTCCAAGGTTCCAATTATAATCCTCAATGGCCAACATAGCAAAACCAGTGGTATCCACAATGGAAAAAATTTCAATAATGGAAACAACAAAACATGAATTATCGGTAGCCTATGCTTCCTTCTTCGCCACAACAACAAGCCATTATGCCTAATCCATCAAATCCTACACCTCATCCACCAAGAGAACCATAATTACCTACCTAACCTGCACCTAACCCTAATAAAATTTTTGTCCAATAGGATTATACTAATGAGGCTATGCAATACCCCACCTATGGGGTAGAGGTGAGTGATGTCCACCTCAGGTCAATGAAACATCTAACTGGACCTTCATCCCCTCAAATCATTGAGATGGAGGATGAGGAACCTGCAGTTGAAGCTTCAGATAAACTGCCTTTGGATCCTAAGTCAAATAAGGTACACCAGACTATCTCAAGTCCAAAGCCTCCTTTCCCTAAATGCTCAGCCATTCAAAAACATCATACCCAAGCTAAGACAAACCTACTGGGTCAACTAAAGGATGCAAGTATCAAAATTCCTCTCATCCAAGTTGTTAAGGATATCCCAATTTATACCAAGACTGTGAGGGACCTATGTATTAAGAAACCAAGAAGAAAAAGGAAGGATCCTTAGATAATTCATGTCCTAGGGAAACTTGCTAATATTATGTTAGGGAACATAATTGTTCCTAAATACATAGATCCTAGTAGTCCAATAGTGGATGTTAAGATTAATGGTACCCTTGTCGATAACACCTTGATTGACCTAGGGGAAGAAATCAATGGCATGAATAAGGAAACAATGTAATTACTTTAGTTAGCCAACCTTAGACCTACACCAACTATTTTATAGCTGGCTAATAGGTCAATAGTCAAGCCTGAATGAATCATTGAGGATTTAGTTATTGCATTAGATTCCTAGGAATATCCTAATGATTTCATAGTTTTACAACCAAAAGTCAATCTTGTAGAATATCCATTCATTCTAGACAGACCATGGTTAGCTACAACTAATGCATTCATAAGTTGTAGGTCTGTAAATATGATAATATCTAATGGGATCGTGACTAAGAAATTGGTCCTCTATTCTCCATCCCAACCTTATATTGATCTTGAGCAAACCATTTGGCCCACTTTGGATGAGAAAGACCATTATTCAGTATAGAATTTGATGACAATAGAACACAACCATTTATTGGATGATCAGGGTGAAGATGATCCGATCGCTCATATAATACAGAATGACTACGGTAGGAGCCCGTAGCAATAGGACTATCTCTCATGCCTACAAGATCCTTTGCAGAGCATTATACCTACCAACTCCTCATAAGAAATATCTCAGATCTTCTATTCCTTACTATCATAAGAGTGTGCACCAATCATTCCTAGCCTTGACCTCTCATCTGTGCAAGAATCATCCAAAGAACTAGAAATTATGCTAAGAAAAATGCTAAAGTACATAAACAATGCATTAACTGTAGAGCAACAAAATTCCTTGAATATAGTGCTATAGGCACATGCAACAGCCTTTGCATGGGACTACCATGATATGAAGGGTACAGATCCTGACTTATGTACGCATAGGATCTATATAAATGATGGTTATAGGCTCATTAGATAGCCTCAAATACGAATGAACCCTGCCTTGAGAGAAATAGTTAAAGATGAACTTCAAAAACTCCTTGATGCAGACTTCATTTATCTTATATCTGATAGTGAATGGGTATCAATTTTAGTCATTGTTCTCGAGAAAGGTGGAAAATGGAGGGTATGTGTAGATTATAGGGAACTGAACACAACCACTATGAAGGACCACTTTCCATTTCCATTTCTAGATCAAGTGCTTGATTCTTTAGCAAGGAAGAATTACTTTTTATTCCTAGATGGTTTCAGTGGTTACAATCAAATAAAAATTGATCCAAAGGATCAAGACAAAAAAACATTTACATTCCCTTGGGGTACCTATGCTTACTTTGTTTTATCCTTTGGTTTATGCAATACCCTAGCTACTTTACAGAGGGAAGTGCTTTACATCTTTTCTGATTATGCTCATGACTCTATGGAGATATATATGGATGAATTAACCACATATGGGGAAACTTAGGAGGAAGCCCTTAGCAATCTGGAAAAGGTATTAAAGAGATGTAAAGAACATAATTTTTCCCTTAGTAATCAAAAGTGCTTTATGATGATGACTTAGGGAATTGCTTTAGGGCATTTCATATCCAGTGCAGGGATTCAAGTTGATCCACATAAGATAGAGATCATTTCTACATTACCTGTTCCAAAGAGGCAAAGAGATTTTAAAATCTTCCTTGGCCATGCAATCTATTATAGGAGGTTCATTAAAGAATTTAGTAAGATTGCAACACCATTGTTTGTTCTACTGACTAAAGACATTGAATCTGATTGGACATCAAAGTGCCAACATTCCTTTGAAGAACTGAAGAAATCCTTAATACACGCACCTATTTTGAGGGGGCCAAATTGAACCTTACCCTTCCATATACACATAGATGCTTCAAATTTTTCTATTGGAGCAGTTTTGGGTCAGAAAGAAGGTAACAAAGAATATGCTATTTACTACATTAGCAAGAATCTTCAGGGAGCAGAGCTAAACTATACTATTACAGAGGAAGAGATGCTATCAGTAGTGTATGCCATCAATAAATTTAGGCATTGCATTATTAATTATGCATTTTTTATCCACATAGACCATACAACTATCATATATTTAATGAGCAAGCCTGTAGTAGGGGGTAGACTAGTCAGATGGTTGATCCTTCTAAAAGATTTTGATATTACAATAGTGGACAAGCCTAGTAAGGTTAATGTAGTAGTAGATTTTTTGTCAAGGTTTCCAAAACAATCAGTTGAAGGGGTAGTAGATGACTCATTTCCAGATGAGCACTTGTTTTCTCTTAATATACATATACCCTGGTTTGCTAACGTTGCAAACTATTTAGTGACATGGTAGATTCCACCACACTTTTCTCCAAGGGAAAGAGACAGTTAGTACATAAATGTTTTCCATATTCTTGGATATTTGGTTACCTATTCTACACTTTCCCATATAATATAATGAGAATGTGTATAAGGGGAGATGAAATCTTTGATATCATGAAGGCTTTCCATGATGAACCATGGAGGTCACTTTGCAACCAAAAAAACAACATTCAAAATCCTCACAACTAGTTATTACTGGCCAACTTTACACAAGGATTATATCAAATATACAAGGAGTTGTGATAGATTCCAAATAATGGGTAAGCCAACAAGGAGTGATGAAATGCCATTACAGCCGCAGTTAACACTAACTGCCTTTCACAAATGGAGTCTAGACTTCATTGGGCCAATATCACCTACTTCTAACAATAAAGAGTACATTCTAGTTTGCATTGATTATCTAACTAAGTGGGTGGAAGTGAAGGCATTACAACTTTCTAGAGATGGCAATGTGGTTAAATTCTTGTATGAGGACATTTTTAATAGGTATGGAGTACCTAGGGAAATAGTAATTGATCAGGGTCCATAATTTACTTTAGAGATCATTACCAAATTAGTTGAAGAATATGAAATCAGGCACAAAAAGTCAACACCTTATCACCCTCAGGCCAATGGCCAAGTGTAGGTTACCAACAGAGAAAATTGAGAGTATTCTAACTAAGGCAATGCAATTACATAGAAAAGATTGGGTTGCTAGATTACCAAAATTAGTATGGGCATATAGAACAACTTGGGAAACAAAAATTGGTCTCACACCCTATGAACTAGTATATGGTAAAATATAAGTCCTCCTAATAGAGTTTGAGTACAAAATATTACAAACAACAATGGAGTTGGACATGGATCTCACAATAACTCAAAAAGAGAGATTACACCACTTAAATGGGTTGGATTAAATCATAATGGAGGCAATCCATCACACTGAGATAGTACAAAACTAGAGGATAAAGTGGCATGATCAATATATCAAGACAAAGGAATTTAATGTAGGAGACTGGGCCTTATTGTATGATTCAAGATACAAGGATTTTAAAGGAAAAATCCAATCTAGGTGGTTGGAACCTTATGCGATCAACCAAGTCTTTCCTAATGGAGCAGTAAGGTTCTTCCTCTCGGTTAATGGGCACAGGTTGAAACTTTATAGGAAACCGATACAAAGAGATGAATTCATTCTTTCTCTCACTCAACAGTATGGTCCTACCAATGATTACAGTGATTTAGATACAAATACCATATCCAAAAATGATGAATCAGTAGCAATAGATGTACCAAGTTCTTCAAGTGACTCAGAGGTTGAGCTACATAGCTCATCCCCTAAGGTCACTCAGGTATAATTTCTTATTCCACCTCACAATCACACATAGCACAGTCACATTGATGTACATGCTTTTTCTCGAGGGACCTATCTTATATATACAATTGTCATCATTCAGTAAGGGCCCTGTTGCAGTAGGGACCTAAAGAACAAAAGTTGTCACAATTTAAACAGGACCTGATGTCGAAGGTACCCGCAATGCTGCTTGTCAAGAAATTTCAAAAATTTGTGCCAAATTAATTATAGTTACCACCTTTTTCACCTCATTTTCCTCACACATGCAACATTAGTCTTATCATAATAAGTACACACAACAAGCTCATCTTATTTCATGTTGCCAATTCAAATTTTAAGCATTTGAACTCTCACAACACTACCTATTATCTATCCATTTCATTTCATTACACCTGCCACCTTATCATTCATTCACCTGCAATTACTTCTTATCACATCAAATCATCCTATAGATACATTTTATTTAGTTCACACACGCGACGTTCAATTAATCACCTCTGATAGGTATGCAAAGTACATTACCATAATCATCATGGATTTATTTATGCTCTCATTATGTATTTCCATATTAAATTAAGCATGCAATCTAATCATAACATTTATTTCCATATTCTATAATCATATCTTCGCCCATCATGAGTTGAAGTGAGGTCACTTCAAACCTTAAGTTGGGGGGAGGGTACTATATCAGCCAGTTTTTTAAAATTTTCACCGCCTAAAGCCAAATGCAAAAAAATAGACATGACATGCAAACCATTTTTGTCCTAAATTGCACCTACCTTTTGTTGTTAATTTCAATTGTCAATTCCCTAAATACTGTGATTTTGAGCTAAGTCGAACCAATTTTAAGTTGATACAAGGGATGTAACAATTGCAATTATGGTATATTTGTAGTGAAGAGTGCATGCAAGAATAGCAGAGTAAGAGAACGGTTTGAGGGTGCTGAAGTTAAAATTAAGCTGAACTTCTAAGGTTAGAACTGTTGAAAATGAAGGTAAAACTGTAGTAAAAATGTAGCTTAAAATTTGTAAATCCTGTGTAACTGTAGATTCAATTTTAGTATTCTTTGTCACAATCTCTTGTGTATGATTAATCTTGAATTAGATCAATTTTAATGTTGTATAAAGTAGGCAGAAGATTGTAGAATAAATATAAGACATAATAGAAAGGACACAATATGTATGTGGGGAAACCATTTCGGGAAAAAACTCCACCATAATTGGTCTTGCTTGTATTATTTAACCTCTTATTAAGATTACAATAACACTAATTCAATTCTCCTTGATATGCTTCCTTTGTTCTTCAAGAAATCTTCTTCACAACCTGCAATATTTTCTCACAAAACTCTCTCATACAATTACTGCAATAATAGACAATATTCTTGCTTACAAACTAATAAGAGTTATCAAATATATAATCAAAAGGCCTCTTGATAAAATCCACACCTAGGGTTGCCAAGTTGAGTTCTCATATGCATGCACAATTCAAACAAGAGTCTCCCTCAAAGTTGGTGCCCAACACTGAAGTGTTAACCTCGTAGTTGTCAAAAATATCTCATTCAAGCTCATCCTCAAAGTAGGCGCCCAAACTGGGTCCCACTTAACTGATCATTGAAAATATCTTTTCCATGCAATAGTTGTAACTCAAAGATGCCAACTTGGGCACCCAAGGTGGGCCCAAGTTAATCTTTGTTAACTAAAACACATATGTCATCGATTCATGCAAAACAATATGCATGAATGATCCTCCATCTATTAATTGAATGTATCCACCTGTTATCTATCCATGCAACTCAAGTCACTCAAGTTAAATAACATGAAACTGAAGATAACTGAAACATAACTGAAATGAACTGAATTGAATCGAACCTCGTAAACATCAATCCCTATTTTATAAGAACTCAACATGAATAAATCAAAATCCCTATTTTGTAGGAACCTAGGATGCATTTATGAAGTGTACTCAATTCACCAACTAGTTAACTGAACCAAGGTGGATCCCACCTCCCATGTAGGCACCCATGTGCTCCTATTTTATAGGAGCTCTCCCAAGGCGTCCCCACATGCTCCTATTATTTAGGAATAACTACAAATGTCAAATTAAATGTTTATTTGATTCCAAATTAATCTCTCCCTAATCCTAGTGTTGTGCAACACATTCCAAGGATTTAGGAGATACATGAAATATGTTTAGAATACAATTAAATGACATCCTATTCCCAACAAGAACATTGAGCAGAGGTAAAGTGATTCAATAATGGGAGGTGATATTATTAGAAGAGAGTCATCAACACACAAACATATATTAGAATATGCATTGGTATTACCTATCTTCATAAGGGTTGGTTGGTTGGATTACTTTCTAAAGCTGATAGAGTTCGCTAATGACATAACAAGGAGATTCACATATACACTACAACATGACGAAGCCATGGTAAAAGGGTTACCATTAGATGCATCATAAAGAGCAATTGCTCAAGTATCCGGTTTTCCTAGGACTGGAGCTGAATTTCCAACTCAAGCAAATGCAATGGAAGCAAGAGAAGAATTCCGTGAACAAGGAGAAAACCTAGATTCATCATCCCAAGGTACAAAAATACTTTCCCTTCAATGGATTTGGTACAACTGTGCTTCTTATGTTATTAGATACCTTACTTGTGATGGTAGACAAAATCTTCTATACACTATACATTTCAAATTACTGAGTCACCTTCGCCATAATAGACTAGTTAATATGCCCAATTTCCTCTAGAATATGTTGAAAAGGATGGTAGTTGAATACTAGAGAAAAATGAGTGATACAACTTTATCACATCACTGTTTAATAGCCCTATTAGTAAAAAGGAGTTTGAGAATTTAATATCCACAGGTATTCTGGGAAGACTTTGTGAATTGCCAAGATATTAACAGTCTACTCGAGGCACCTGCAGAACTTGAAACCCTAGAACCACAAATAGCACCTACAAGAGGAAGTTCTCCTGTTTCACCTATGGCTTCACCTACCTATAGCCAAGGTGAGCCTGAAGAGAAAAATGTGCTAGAATCTAGGTCACTAGCAGTGGAAGAAATCCCATCTTCCTCTAAATCACCTAAATCTAAGAAAAGAAGAGGTAGTACATCCACACATTCTAAAACATAGAAGAAAAATAAGCATATTCAAAAGGAGAAACCTATCCCACCTAGGCGGTCAAGCTACTTGAAAAAGAAAGGTGTTGTGAGGGGGAGTGTGGAAAAATTAGGAGAAGAGATAAAGGGCAAGAAACAATAGGAAGAGGATGTGATGTTGGTTGAAATAGACTCATAAATAAAGGGAAACACCTTTGAAAATATGCATACACCTGCAAAGAGTAAGTGGTATGTATCCACCACTTTTGATTCAGACTGAGAAGATGTATTTATTGTCAAGAAAACAAGAAAGAAAAACTTAGATAATAACCATAAGCATGAGGACTATGATTGTACAGGGGATGGTAATGAACAATTTTTAGAAACAAAGGAAATATTTTTAGAGGATGGAAATATCATAAAGGAGCTCCAGGAAGCTCTAGAAAGAATTAAACAGTTGGAGGAAATAGTGTAGAGTTATGAGAAGAGATATAAATAAAGGGAGACAAAGATACAAGAATTGAAGGAGAAACTACAAACATATGGGCATGGTGCAAAGTTAGACCTACCGACACAACTGGCCATGATCAAAACAAGGGATAGAGAACTTATAGCAAAAAATCAGAAACCTCCTACCACAAAAACCCCAATTTACCACATAACTTTGTCTCTTGGGTACCAATTGTGGAAGGTCACTAATGAATTCTCACAAGAGAAAGAAAAGTGGAGAAAGGAAAAAGAAACTCTAATTGCAGAGCACACCAAAGTGTTGGAGAGGAAGGACACTGAATTGAGTAAATTGGTAGTCAAAATGGAAGAGATTGCAAATAACGCCACCCAAATCATCGAGTGCAGACCTCCAACCAGAACATATGCCTTGATTCTCCAAATTTTTTTTTTAAGTTCTCAATTTAGTAGGTTAATCAACAAAAAACCAGTTTCTATTAGCAGCAAGCTTGCATTTCTCCATATTTTTGTTGATGCTACTCCTGATGAACAAGACCAACTGTGTGAGTATTATCTACACAATTATGTGGTTTTAGAGGATGTACAATGGAACCCCTTAATGTTTTTAGGGGATTTGTAGGTAAGAGCTTTAGCATCCTATTTTAGAAATGAATAATTTAGAGGTGAACTCATGGAAGAGTATGTAAAAAGAGAAAAGTTAGTTGTACTTCCAATGAGGAAAGAGTCCAAAGATCCTAATGAGAGAATAGATGAGTGGTTACTACTCCTAAAACACAATGGTGTAGGAGGAAAGATTTTGAGAGTAAGGATACAAGACTATAATACGATGCAAACACTAACAGTTGGGTTAGTTCAATATTGTTATAAATATGTCTAGGAAAGGTGGAATAGTTTGACTCCAGAGCTACAAAGGAAGGAGCCTCATTCAGTATATAACTTCATATCTATGATTGAAAGAGTGCACAGGTACATGAATATTGTTGTTTATCAAGCAACTAAATGGATACCACTCTTATTCTAACCACCTACGCTCCTTTATCCAGTCCCACATTAGAAAGGAGATAAGATGAAGGAACGTGAGTAGGCTGAGCTTATCAAAAACAATAAAAACAACAAGAGTAGGCAAAAGAAGCACATAATAAAACACTAGAAATTCTCTCACAAAAGAAGCTGCAACCACTCCAACAAGAGAGACCATCCATGAGGTTTCAACAAACACCCAAAGACCAACAACAGATCGAGACACCAACAACAAACAATAAGTCAAGAATCTGCTAAAAGAGGGTTTTGCAAGAAGAAAGGGCGAATAAGAAAGACCACGATCCCCAAAGACCAACCAAGGAAGGCCAAGCAACCAAAACCTCCACGAGCCCACAACCAAAAAGAGCTCCAAAACACAAGCATACCATTCCACAGAAGTGACAAAATCTCACACAAGAAAAAGGAAAGGGTAAGAAAAAACCCCACATACACCCGAAACAGGAAAATCCAGACATTCTAAAAGAGGGCAAAAAACTATAGAGGGCTAAAAAAACCCCAACCGCGCCATCTCACGACCAGAACAAGCTAGAAGTCCGTAGAGAACAAGACCATTGCGGTAACCGCAAACCCATCAAAAGCACCAAGCGAAGGGGAAAGAGACACCATAGGCGAACCAAACACAAAAATATCATCTTCATCATCAACTTTGGACTCACCATCCTCCCTGCCTTCTGTGGAATTTGAAAATCCACTCCCACCGCTCCCACTCTCCATCTCACTATAGAATAAGTTATGCATCTCTCACCTTTGTATTATTGTACAAGTGGGACTAAGAGATTTGAAGTATTATTATCTATTGTCCTACACATTTCTTCATTAGCTTACAATGGTTTGTTACAACAACTTCCATATAATATTTGCCTAATTTAGACTTGATCATTGGAATTACATTTGATCTTTATATGTTGGCTATTATACATATTTTAGAGGTAAGTTTCAATAACTATAAATTAGAATTTTGTAGTTTTAATTCAGTATTACTTTTGTAATATTTCATAAAATAATTCATGTGGTTCTCAACGAAATTTACCATATATATTATATTCATGTTCTAGAAGGCTTGCTACTAGAACCAACATTGTATTATTGATTCACATTCATTGTAAGTTGTACAACTTGATTCCAACAAGCATAATCATTTAATATCATTCAAATCCTTTCATTATACGATCTAACCCTACCCATGTCAAAATCTCATTGATCAAAATGTGATAAATTTCATGTATAATCAATGTGTAATTGTTAAAAATAAAAATAAAAAATAGTTAGAGACATTATGAGTATCAATTAATAGTCATAATAATTCTTGTGTGGAGGGCTCTACATGGTTCCTTTAGGGTAATCAACTTCATAATCAATGAATATATTAGGGCTTTAATGCCATTGACCATTTATAAGGTGGAAGGTTTGTATAAGTATTAATGGTGGCATATTGATGGCATTTAAGTAAACACAATAATGACATTGATTGTGAGTTGTGGTAGTAGGTACAAGGCCATGAATTATGGTAGAGACCAATGATATGGATTTTGGTACCCTTTATGTTAATGCATACCAATCCCTAGATCCCTTGATTGTATGTTGATAGATTAGAAATCAATTTGACGATGCTTGAAAGAGGTCTATGACTAGTGGAGTGCTACCATAAGAGTTGTGTTTGTATATTGTTAGGGGAAAACATATTCCAAGGCACTTAGGTTGTGTAGAAATTGTTGCACAACACTTATAGTTCTATAATAAGAACTTTATATCATTGTATAAACTCTAATTTTTATAAAAAATAATCCTCATATATTATATCTTGTCTTGAATAATGAATACAAATGTATAGTATGACCTCAATTTGTATGCAAGGGAAAATTGATAAGGGGCTATGAGTAGAGTGCTTAAATTTTGGAGATTTAATAGTCAATCTTAGGGTTTTTGGCTCTCTCATATATAATTATGAACATGCAAAGTTGTTAGACTTCTCTAAAATTTATGCAACATACAAGGGACAACATTGAACATGCATAAAAAATACCAATTTTTTTTTATCTCCTTAATGTAATTTTTTTTTAAATAAAAGGCTACCATGACTATCTCAAGTCTTTCAAGCACAATGACGAGGTAAAAATGACTCTCATTCATCAAAAAATAGCTTCACCCAAAATCCCCCTTAGCCATATGCTCTAAAAAATGATTAAAATTTAGACTAATCCTAGAACATCACAACTCTAATATCATGTAAGATTTTGTGATAAATAAAATAATCTAGGATCTAATGTATGTGAATGTCACAAATCTAGAAAGTAGAATGATGCTATTTGATATTAATTGATAAAATATGATAAATAATACAACGAGTAAAGTATATGTTTATATAGGCCCGTTGAATGACCGAGTTAGAATAAGATATGTTCATGAGGTCATGAGTTAACTCCCAATTAAGAGATGAGTTAATTTAGTCAATTGAGAAAATGTGGCATTGGACCTAATTACCATCAATCAATATTGACAAGAAGTGGTGCTCTTGATATCCTCAAATCAAGGATGATACATCTTTATTTGTTACATGGGTGAAAGAAAATAAAATATCTCATTACCCTAAGTAAACTTAATACATAATTGTAATATCACACTTAGGATATAATATCATCCTAATTGAAGTATAATATCATATCAACACAAGTTAGATTTTATGATGAACTAAATAACCTAGGACCTAATATCTATATATTAGTCAAAAACCTAGAAAGTAGAATAATGTTATTTTATATTAGTTGAGTAAAAGTGAGAAATAATACACGTATAAATATACAAATCTCTTGGATGAGTGAGTTACAATGACACATGTCCAAGAGGTCATGAGTTAACTCCTAATTAAGAAATTAGTTAACTTAATCAATTGAGGTAGAGGTAGCACCTAATCACCATAAATTAAGAATTGATAAGGCAATGATGCTCTTGATAATCTCAAATCAAGGGTGACACATGTCTTTATTAACTACCTAGGTGAGGGAAAAAAATCATATTATATTTAGTAAACTTATTAAATAAGCACAACATTAAACTTAATATATAATACTATTTTAGGTGAAGTATAATTATACATAAATAGCATGATGCTCTAGTTTTATTTTGGTCAAACCCATCCTCATAAGTTTCAAAGTATATCCTAGGGTTTAATAATTCTCTTTCCTATTCAATCTAAACTACTGTTTTGTACATAATTTAGAAATTCAATTGCAATCAATCAAAATTTGAATTCTTTAAAATCTACCACTATCATATTTATATTTCATCTAGATTTTGAATTGGTTCTAATACATTTATTCACTAAATTCTTAACATCCTAGTCTCTAATTTTCTCTCTAAAATATTAGAAATTCAAGATTAATCAAATGCAATTTTAATATGGTCTAAGTTCATTTTAAGTTCAATTAAACAAGATTCCTATGAATATCTCATAAATAAGATCCAACCTTCAATACTTAATTAAAAATCTTTGTTGAAATAAATGCTAAAACTATCTATTTCTCTAAAAAAAATCCTTCAAATTTGAATGTGCTAAACCCTATGTGTAACACTCTCCACTCTTCTCTACCTCTATATAAGGATTGAATCTTAAAACTCATAAATAATTTTTTTTTTTAACTTTATTTAATTATCTAATGAAATAATATAATTCAACTCATTCAAAATCTTAAAATAAAATAATTATAATAACTACCAATCACACCTTGGTGTGTAATGGGTACACCAAAAGTGTGGAAGGTCAATTAGGAAAAAAATGGGTTTATTTTTTGCATGAATTTGCAAAAAATGTGAGGTCAATTGGCAGGCCATTTAGCAAATGATGTTCTTTGTGAACCAAAGGTCTCAATGGATAAGTGATAGCTTCAAATAAGTATGCATCCACTTACATGGATCTAGACATGACTGAAACAAAACCCCTGAATTGGGAAGATAATAAGGCTTCATTACCAAGAGAGTCATGTTATGCTTGCAATAGGGAGAGAGAGAGGGAGATATAAGGATAGAAACATGGAGAGATAGAGATGGGAAGAGTGCACGAGAGAGGGGGTAAGGAGATAGAGATAGAGATGGATATGTATATGGATATGGATATAGAGAAGGAGAGGGGTATGGAGAGAAGGTGAGGGAGACATAAAGAGAGAGCGAGGGATAGATAGAGATGAAAGAGATACATATATAGAGAGGGAGAGAGAGGGAGAGATAGAAAGATAAAGATAGAAATAAGAATTGATATATAGAGAGAAGTAGAGAGAGGAGGAAATATAGGGGCAAAGAGATGTGGAGAGATAATGAGATAGGCATAGAGGGAGAGATAGAGATGGAGAGGCAAAGATATGTAGATATAGAGGTCTAGGAAGAGGGAAAGAGGGAGAGAGAGAGAGAGGAAGTAGGAAAAAGAAACAAGATAGAGAGAGGTTGAGAGATAGGGAGATAAAGATAAAGATGAAAAGATAAATAGATATATAGGGATAGGGAGAGAGATATAGATACATATAGATGGTGAGATAGAGTGATAAAGAGAGCTATAAGGAGATATAAAGAGAGGGGAAGAGAGATAGAGAGATAAAAAATGAAGAGAAGTAGAGGTAGAAAAATAACGACAAATAGAGGGAGAGAAAGATATATTAGAAGTGAAAGAGAGAAATATATGAGAAGAGAAAATGGAGAGAGGTAGAGATAAAAAATAATATATAGGGGGATAGGGAGGGAGACATGGGGAGAGAAATGGAGAGAAGAGAGAGATGTAGAGAGATATAGAAATATAGGGAGTGACAGGGAGAGAGAGAGAAATAGACAAGGATATAATGAGGGATATATGGGAAGATAGAGATAAATGGGGCAATAGTAAGAGATAAAGGAGATGATAAAGACAAGTTATAGAGAGAAGGAGAGAGATAAAGAGGGGGGAGATAAAGACATAGATAAGGAGGGAGAAATAAGGAGTGTGTGTGTGCGTGTGTGTGTGAATGAGAGAGATATATAGAGATAAATATAGGGAGGGGAAATAGGGAGTGTGTGTGTGTGTGAGTGAGAGAGAGATATGGAGATAGAGATAGACAGGGAAAGAGATGTATATAAATATATAGAGAAGAAGGGAGAGAGAGGGAGAGAAATAGAGAGGATAGAGAAGTAGAGAGATATAAAAAAAGGGAGTGATAAGGATTGATATATAAAGAGGGAGAGAGAGGGGGAGATGGAAGGAGAGAAGAAGAGGGAGAGGAAGAACTAGAGATAGAAAGAGGGGGATACAAAGAGAGAGAATGGGAGTCCAAGGGATATGGAGGGATAGAAAAATAGATATACGAAGTCATATGTAGAGAGAGATAGATGGAGATAAAGAGGGAGAGAGGGAGAGAGTGGGGGAGAGAGGGGGAGACAAATAGGTATATCAAAGAGAGTAAGGGAGAGAGATAGAGAGAGGGAAAGAGATAGAGGGGAAAAAAAGAAAGATAGAAGGAAAGACAAATATAGAGAGAAATAGGGGAGAAAGGGTAAGAGAGATTGAGAGATAATGAGAAACATAGAGATAGAGAGGGAGACAGATATAAAGAGATCTCTCTTTTTATTCCCATATATATATATATATCTATATCTCCCTATCTCTACCCCTCTCTCTCTCTATATATATATCTCTTCCTTTCTTTCTCCTTTTTCTTCCTTTGCCTCTCTATATCTTATCTCTATCTCCATCTCCCTTCTCTCTTCCTCTCTCTTTTCTCTTTATCTATTCTTAAGTGTGCAATGGGTATAGTGAAGAGGTCCTAAAGGTGAATTATCACATCCTTAATCAAATGACATGCCACCCTGAGCATAACTCCCTAGGGACACATGTTATCCTTGGATCATTGACACATAATGATCGATCAAAAGCTAGTTTCTCTCTCTCTGAATTTTAATTTATATTTTAAGTTTTAAATTTATTTTATTAAATAAATTAAAACAAAAATTCAAAATATAATTATTCTACAATAATTAAAATTTTAATAAGACAATTAATTATAAATTAAATTATTTCTAATAATTAATTATTTTTTGTAATTTCATAAGAAGACAAATAATAAAAAAATTAAAACTTAAGTCTAAATTAAAATTTAAATAGCATAAACTAAATACAAAATCAAAATATACATATTAATAAAAATAATAATTTAAAAATATTAATAATAAATAATAAACTTATTAAGTTGATACATAATTAAATAACAAAGTAAAACTAATTTTAAATTTATTAGAATTGAAATATTAATAAATATAATTCTATTTTTCATTTCAATCTTGTCAACTTCTTGTCTTTTCTTTATTTTTAAACCAAAAAGCCTACTTTTAAATTGTTAAATCGTTTTAAAAAAAGAAAGTTATTAGAATTTAAGTATTAATAAAATATAATTCTACTTTTCATTTCAATCTTTTAAACTTTTTAAAAAAATAATAAAAATAATAATCCTACTTTTAAATTGTTAAATTATTTAAAAAATAAAAAATAGAGAATGATGGTTGAGATTAATTTCATGGTCTTGCATCCTTCTCCTCAATTCCCAATCATTGATTTCAAAAAGCATGTTGTCCATTTCAAATAGGAAACACCTTTGACGTAATTAAATAATATCCAATTCTATTTCTAATTATTCTTTAATTAATTTTGATTTAATTTTTTAAATATAATTAATTCCACTTATTAATAAATAAAATTCACAATAAATAAAAAAAAATCTCTTAGATCTCTATAATTATCAAATCAGTTTATTTTAATTAATTTTTAATTTAATTAATACTTGTTCTATTTTATAAATAATCTACCCATTTAACTATTTAATTTAATAAATATAAGCAATTATGAGTTGAGGCGGAAAGATTATAGTAATAGAGCTCAAAAAATGAAAAGCAAAGTAAAATCAAGTGTTGCCTTTTGTCAATTTTCATTATCATTCGCTTCCATTTTTGACCCTTTATGAATGTTATTCTCCTTCTCCATTTGGGTGCATGTATTACAAGTTTTTATTAACCCAAATTGTCTCCTCCTCTCTGGTTACTATGTGTAATGATAGAGTTAGAATGGAGCCCAATTCTTGCATAAAAAGTCCAAAATAATGAAGTAGTTTGGAGAATTTTTAAATAGGGTTCTGTGGAAGTTTATTGCGAAGCTATGAGAGGCCTTGATCCTACCCTAAATATTAAATTTACACAATTGTGGGAAAATAGAAAAGTGAGCATTGGTGACATTAAGTTTGAATTTATTGAGGAGCTTATAGTAAAGCTATTGACTTGTCTATGAAAGGGGAAAAATCTAAGTGACTTTCTATAGGGTGATGAACAACTAGTGATATATCAAAACGACTTCAAATTAGAAGACCTTTTGACTCTATGAGGAGAGGTATCTTTCTTTCTAATCAAGTATTTTATCCTAGAAGGTAGGT
Source organism: Sequoiadendron giganteum (assembly GCA_007115665.2). Classification (NCBI taxonomy): domain Eukaryota; kingdom Viridiplantae; phylum Streptophyta; class Pinopsida; order Cupressales; family Cupressaceae; genus Sequoiadendron; species Sequoiadendron giganteum. The sequence goes on along the minus strand of CM021110.1, from coordinate 262,621,827 downwards.
TCAAGTGCATTTATACACACCATTTCTTGCTCCTTAATCACCTATATCATAATAAAAAGGATTAGTTTCCCTCATTATCTCCTCTCTTCTTTGGAGTTTCTAGTAGATCTTCTATTCCCCTACATTAGTGATTGATATATTGCCTTTATCGATATTACCTATTAAATTTCTCAAGTAGTAACCCTTAACAACAAATTATCTCTAATTCCCTTATCTCCATGCTAACCATCTCAAAGGAGGGAAGAAAACTAAATCACAAAATTCCATTACTAAGTTTCCTAAAGTTGCTTGGATTGGTATAAAGCTTTCCTAGAAAGACATTACTGTTGCCACCTTTAAGTTGAAAGACAAAGTTGATGCAACCCCTTTCTCTAGGGATAAGAGAAGGTCCACTAGACTCTCCTCTGATAAGTCCAAAGAAAAGGAGCTCCCTTTGAATAAGTAGATAAATGCTCTTGTTTTTAGTGAAGAAGATGATGCTCAACCTTTGGATAAGGAGACCCTTACTAATAATGTGAGCTCCTCAGATCCCAAAGATAGTGACCTCATAGTTTCTCAGTTTTCCTTATTCCCATAGTCCAACTCCAACATTGAATCCCTAACCAACCCTAAATTTAATGAAAAAAAAGAATATTTTCGTCATTAAATCCATCACTACTACCCAACAATTGTCTCCTAAAACCTAATGATTTCTTGATAAACACTTCCAACTAGCCTATTGAGGAAGAAATATTGTTAAAAAGTAGGAAAACAAGAAAAAAAGCAAGAAAATTCAAAAAGAAAGAAATGAAAAAAAAGGATTAATATAAACACCAAGGAGAAAGAATAGTAGACTAAAAGAAACAAGCCCATGAAAATTAGTAGTAAGTATGACAACCCCTATTTTATGTGCCATGTTAACATAATGAAGATGGACCTTATCCAAAAAATAATGGTAGGAATGAAAAGGAAGTTCAAGCAATTGGAAACATCTGTCAACATGATTATCAAATTAAATAAAGTTTGAAATTCATTGTCAATAGCATAAAAATCCTTTTGGAAGATAAGGATATGAAGAGCAGAAAAGGAAAAGAACACTTAGAGAGATAAGCTCAAGGAATTAGATTCTCTTAGTGTTGATTTGCATAGGTTCTCAGAAGAAGGTGAGGTGACTTCTAGTCCAAAAGATTTAGCTTGCTCCTTGATTCACTAGTGATGGAGTGCTCTTGCAATTTTTGGTTAGTATTGTTTTGTTTTCGGGTGTTGTTTCTATGTCCTTTTACTATTTTTTCTAACTTGAGAGGTTTTTGTTGTTTAGTTTGTTTATAGATTGTTACCTTCAAATTTCTTGCTTTAATATTATTGCAATCTCTCACCTTCGTACGTTATAAAAATGAGTCCTTATCCCACCTTTTATCTTATAAAAAACTATTTATCAATTCTTAAAAAATATATTAAATATACTAAATTATCAAATAATAATAAAATATGTATATAACATTACAAATCAAAATTTATGCAAGCATTTAAACTTTTATAATGGTTTAATTAATTATTAAAAAAATAATAATTACCAAATAAAAGAATCAGGTAACACACAAATACTACAATGCAATTTTACATGACACTGAAAAAAAATCTTAGACACAGAAATAACGTAGAGAATGAAGCCGAGGTGTGAAGTTCGAAATTATGATGACAACATCAATTTCTTACATCACAAGACATCATAAGACGATGAATTATAATATACTCATCCCATTTGCTGGTCACGCATTGAGAACCCTTGTGAAAAATTCACCATCATTCTCACAGAGAAGAATAATGGCTGCACAAACAACAGCTGCTGCTGCTTCAGATGCTGTTTTTGAGCAAAAGCGCGCTCTTCGGTCTAGGGTCCGCAGGGACCTGAAGGCCCTTGACCCCATTCAGAGGAGACAACAAGGTACTTCATCTTTTTTCCTTAAACATTATTCAAATGCCCACAAAAATGAAGAATATTAGAAGTGGCGTTTTTCAGTTATATGCCTTTCGAATTCACTTTTCTTGGATCTGACATGCGCTCCAGATTTCCACTAAACCAGATGTTTCTGTATCTAGTATTTGCTTTTGATGCCTACATATTTATAAGTGGGTGTATAATCTGTGAGTCTGCTTTTTTCTCTTGATTAGATGAAGCTGTTCAGGAGCTTGTTTTGGAAGCTCCATGGTTCAAGTCCAGCAGTGGCCTATGTGCTTACATAAGTTGTGAGGGTCTAAGAGAAGTGGATACTTCCAAAATAATATCAAGTATTTTACAGAAACCTGAATCTGGTATTTCCCAGAATGCCTTGCCTGTTTTTATATTTAAATATTTTTTTACATGATTGCTTTCTAGGATTTAGTAGAATAGAATGAACTAAGTGGCTACCTTGTTAATATTTTTTTCCTCTCATAATCTTGAGCTGCCTATGCAGTGTGGGGTGAACCTGGCCTATTTCTTAAGGTCTATAAACACGTTTTGTGCTGGCATGTATGCTAGCATCATTACATCCTAATCTGGGTAAGCTTGGACCTTATTGTAAATATGGGTCATGCTCCAATGTAAACCATTGTCACTGCATTGCATCACATGTGCTAGAATTGAGAACCGTCTTACATGCTTGACTGTAACCCATAATCACCATACTGTGCCACATTTATGCTAGAGCAATGAGCCACCTTATTGCGATGGGTTTAGGGTCTAAAACTAGTTAACAAAGTCAGCATCCTTAAAAGTTAAAATTTTGAGAATGGCAACTTGGAAGTTAAAAACGGCAATCAACTGCCTTCTAAAAAATAGTAAAATACAAAATACTATATCATATAGATGGTTTAGTTACATACTCTTCTTTAGTGGTCAAGTCCTCTTGAATTTGAGTATGCTCTCCACAGAAATATGCAGAGTTATGTGGTTAGTACTGAGGTTCTGGCTAAGTGCAAGATACTTATTACCATAGTTGTAAAATTCGGACTTGGCAGGCCCAATTTTTTTTTTTTTTTAAGGAATTGGCAAAAACTTGGCAATAACTTAGCAAATTTATCAAACATTTGAAAATACATAAAGTTTTAAAAATATTCTTAAAGAACACACATATTAGTGAATTTGTAAAACATATTACTGATTTCCATCATATATAAATAAAAAAAACCAAAAAATGAGTTCAACCTCTAAATACATATAAACTTCAAGTTTCAATATCAATAAAAATTATAAATCATAAATTTCGTCTATGACTAAAGCTCAAAAAAGTTTGTTGCCGCTGTGTGGGTGTTGCTGAAGTGGATGGTATAGCTGCAATATCCTTAATAGGCACCTCAATAGGTGCCTTTTCCATAGTGATAGGATCAAGTTGTGTATGCGAGGAACTTGCCCCTAATGGCTCACCAACCTTTCCTTCTGCCTCCTCATATGCCGCCACATTCACTTCCCATTCAGCTGCCTCCCTCTCCAAATCAGCTAACTCATCATCAGTTAACAATGGATTCACATCAACATCATTAGGCTTGGCAATCCAATTTGAATATGGATCAATGTCATCAAGATCATGCGCTTCATGTGTACCCTGCCCTTGTACCTTCTTTTCATGCAACGAAAGGTTGTACTACGCATGACGAGGTCATTCAAGCACTTTTGAGTCAACCTATTGCCATTCTTTGTGCAAATAGCCTCAAAAAAGCTCTAGTTGCAATCACAACCAGAAGCACTACAAGGTTGGGATAAAATGCAGACAAGCTTTTGAAGAGTAGGCGTTTTGGCACCATTATCTTTCCACCACAAATCTACAAGGATAATGATTGCCATTTATAACTTAGTAAGGATTTTAGTAAGCTTAAAAATTAAAATAAATAGTAAATTAAAATTAAACACATTTTTTTACTTGGCTATAGAGTGACTCTCCTACGAATGTAAAAAATTGAAGAAAATAATGCCCCCTCAACCTTCTTATAACTCTGTATCTCATCAAGTATGAGGTTATGAAGGTTATCATCATCAACCAACCTCTCAATATATGTGTTGAGGCCATTAACAACCTTTGCATTTGCTTTGAAAAAAGGAGATAAGTAAAAATTGGAGTTCAAATAGTGGGCAACAACATGAATATGTTTGTGGAGTTGTTGGTTCCACCTCCAATCAATTATGTGCTATATGGGTTCATATTTGGTCTTGTTCAATCCATACAAAAGCTGAATCGCTTATTTGGTCTTATCGATGGCCTCGTATAGATACCCCATGGGGTTTTGATCTCCATTCACCAATCGTAGAACCCTAACCAATGGTTATGAACACCTAAATATCAAAATTTAACAAAATCAATAAATTGTAACATTAAGAAAAAAAAAAAAAATAGAAATTGTAGTTTGAAAACCTACATTGATGATTTCCTTTTCACGACCTTCTCTACTTCAGCCTTTTGACAATAAGGACTTTCTAACACCTTTCACTCACAAACAAGTGCTTAAGGTTGGGCATTGTTGTTAATATACTTTGCAAGGTGAGAAAATTAGTGGCAAAGCATGTGACTCTTGATTCTATGAGATTTTTACCATTAGTGTGCTCTCTCATAAGATTAGGACCCATGTTTTGTAGATGTACTTTGTGATATTCCTTGCATCTTCAACCATATTCTTCACCCAATTTAGTTTCCCCGTCTTCAAGGAGTAGGTCAAGAGAGTGGACAGCACAAGGGCTCCAAAATAATGTTGGGTGCCTTGCCTCTAGGAGTCTACTGGCTGCTACATATGCAATTGCATTGTTAGTCACTATTTCAATGACATTTTTCAATTCCCCATCCATCACCACCTCATCTAGTATGTTGCACAAGGTTTGCATTTTTTATTTCATTAGAGACATCAATTGATATTAAAAATACTAGCTGCCTCCTTGAAGCCACTAAAAAGTTGATGAGTGTTCTATTTCTACCATACGTCCACCCATCAGAGAAAATGATTCAACCTTTCTTTTTCCAATTTTTTTTGTTCTACTAGTAGGCATGTGTTTTGGACCTCATTGTGCAATAATGACCCACTCACCTCATGATAATTTGGGGCTTTGAACCCCCTACTTGCTTCAGTCAATGCATTGACCAACTGTTCCCAATAAGGACTGGAAGCAACATTAAATGGATATTGTTGTAGTACCAAAATATTGCACATGTCATCTTTGCTTTACGTTGTAATTCTCTATTCCATGTAGTACCTTCCAATGAAGGTTGCGCACTAGGAGTGTTAGGGGGAACAAAAAAGTTAGAACTATGGCTGTCCACACTTCTTGATCCTCATATCTGTGGCCCAATGGAAGAAGAGCCCCCTATATCTCCCTGTGACCTTGTAAAACATTGGGTTTGGGGCTGCCATTGTTTCTACTGTTATCTTTTTCTCTACTTTCCTTTGCTCATATGTTGCAAGGAGTGCTTTCACCTTCTTCTTAACCTTTGGACCAACTACTATACATGGTGTAACATCTCGGCAAGGGATTCATGCAAGGTGATATTTGAGTGATTTGTGCCACTGGTCATACTCTTAGTGCAATGGGTACAAATAACCTCTCCTCATGCTAGACCTGGTGTCCCATGTTTCCAACCAGGATCCTTTAGTTTGCCACTAGTTATTTTATTTTAGAAGCCATATTCCTTTTAGAATAATAAAAATAAAACCTAGAGAAAGGGAGACAACATGAAAAAATTAGTAACACCCTAGTTAGTAGCCTAAACTTAAAAAAACAAATGTTGCATAAAAGATTCTAGAGATCAATGATTCAATAGGATGTTGGTTGCAGAAAATTATATAAATTTTTAAAATTTTGTTCATATTGCAAATTTAGGCGACCTGCAAGTTTGAATTTTCAAATTTATAATTGTGAAAATTCAAGCATGCAAGTTGTTTAGCGTTTTAAATAAAATTTTGTTAATATTGCAAATTTAAATGACTTTGCAGTTTTGAATTTTCACAATTATAATTGTGAAAATTCAAGCTTGTAGGTTGTTTCATATAACATTGATTGTGGAGACTAGAAATTATATGAATTCTTAAAATTTTGTTCATATTGCAAATTTAAACGACTTACAGGCTTGAATTTTCATAGTTATAATTGTGAAAATTCAAGCATGTAGGTTGTTTAAATGAAAATTTTCTCATATTGCAAGTTTAAATGATTTGCAGGCTTGAATTTTCACAGTTATAATCATGAAAATTCAAGCTTGCAGGTCATTTAATTGACATTTTATTCATAATTTCATTTTGCAAGTTTAAACGACTTGTAGGCTTGAATTATAACTATGAAAATTTTGAACTTACAGATTCCAACATAGAAAAGATTCCTAGAAATTACCTAAGGCTAACTACCATGGCAAGGTTTAAGTTACAGTTGAAACCACCACCTTTACCTTTTTATGCATTCAAAATGACTACAAGCAAAGAGATAGGAAATTTGGCCAAATTAACACAATTGTCGACTTCAGATTGAAAACAACAACCTAACTCTTAAATAAGTCATCTCCAAACACCATCTTATATATTTCATACATTCTAGCTAAGGCTATCAATCGGCACTTACGGAGGATTAGCATATGTGTTGACACTTGGAGCTTGGGACTATGTTTTTCAGGCATTTAGATATGTTCCTTTTATGACCTTTTCTCATAATAAGGTACGATTAACATATGTGAGGATGCTTGGACCTTAGAGACCATTTTGTTACAGTTAATTGAACTTACAAACCAATTTGAATTTCGTTCACTGCCAGTGATGCTACAAAAATATAAGAGAAATAGTCATTTTATTCTCTTCAAAGAAATGTGACGAGTGTTGTGATTTTCCCTTTTAGGTGAAATATTGACTTCCTCGTTTTATTTAAATTTCTTTAAAATTCTAGGATCTGCTTTCATCTTATAAGTGGTTTAGAATGCTAGCATAGATATGGGAAAGTAGATTTTTGAGGCATCATTCTTTCATAGTTTGCTTGGTTATTGTAATAAAATTGGGCATACAGAATCTCAGGCTCTTGTATTTGCTTAAAAACTTGTTCAATGGTCACAATTAAAATCTTTGTCATGTGTTGCTTTGTGAGTTAGCATTTTGAATGTGTTCAAGTTTTTGACAATTTTACTTGTGATCCTTGGAAATTTTAACATCAATACAGTCTCTTCTGGAAAATATAAATTTGAAAGTTGAAAGTCATCCAACAAGCTTTCTATAAGTGTGTAATGAAGGCATTTATTGGCAAATGCCAACATTGTACGAGAAGATTTGGGATTGTCAATTGGGAAACATTATGAAATGTCTTTCACATTGAGATAGTTCCAATGGCCAACCACAAAATTGTGCTTGCAAGTTCATTGCCCCCAAAGAGCAATTATTAGAAAATTTATGCTGGTTTAAACAAATTATCAAAAACTGTTTGTAAGATAATAGAGTAAACAATCTTTGCTACATGTAAGCTGTGAATTGTTATGGTTTCATAATCTTGCATTCGTGAATGCCTAGAATTCTAAATATAAGTGGAATTAGTTTTGGTCCATTATAAAACATAAGAAGCACGTGGACCTAGATATGTTTTGGGGTTATATGTTCTAGTTAAATCTTGTAGGTTTCTAGATACCATGTGGAATTTCAAAGTACACAAAATAGAAAAGATTCTTGGATAAATTTGAAAAGAATATTTAATAGGGCAAGTTCATCACCCTGGAGGGATTACTTATTTGAGAATTTGTTTCTTTAAAAACTCTTTGTAAGATAATAGAGTGAGAAACATATGTTACAGGTAAGCTTTGAGTCGTTATGATTTAATAACTCCACCCATTCATGAATTCCAAGAGTTCTAAATATAGGACAATGAGAAATAATTTTCGTCCATGATAAAACATGAGAAACATGTAGACCTTAAGGTATGTTTTCCATTTATGTGTTCTAGCTCACTTTGGTTGGTTTCTAGATACCATACAGAATGTCAAAGCCAGCAAAATAAAAGAGATTCCAGGCTAAATGTGAAAATAATAGGTTCATAATTATAGGCTAAATTGTGCAAGGATGCCATTACATATAGGCAATTCTATGAGCTCAAACAAAATCCCCTTGTTGTATTCTAAAATGTTTCGTTTTGAGTCTTACTAGGTACAAATGATTTCATTCCAGTGATTCCAGATCTCTTAGATAGGCATCCTAAAAGGAGGGTTTTTTATTGCTTAAGTTTCTTAATGCATTTCATCATTTAGAAGTGAGGTCAGTATATGCTTCAGGGTTATCCATGTCTTGGGAGATCATGTACTACATGCTAGAAGTCTGAGGGCATGAAAAAACCTGAAATATAATGATAGCAATTGTTGCAATTTGAAATCTAGTACAGTAGCACTTTCATAGATGAATATTGATTGGGATGATGCTTCCTTGATGAATCTTGTGGGTTGAATATTGGTATAATATTTCAAGCTGTATATATAAACTGTAAACAATATTGCATTGGATTGGAATCTAACTGCACCATATAGCCATAATATCTTTCTGGTTTTGTTATGTGGCTATTTGTCTATCTAGGATGCAAAAAATAAATAAAACACATCCATTTGATCTTACGTAGGTATTTAGGGGTTTGATTGGCTGTTCTCTCATCTTGTTGTACCATTTTACAAACCAAGTGTTTGCATGTATGCATCAAAACAAAAGAGAAATTGAACATGGTGATTATATTTGCAATTACATTCTCAGCCACTCATCTTGATTTTCTTTTTTTCTTTTCTTTTCAAAATTTAGCACGTAACATGCAGATTCCAAAGATGCTTTATGTTCCTCGTGTTGAAGACAAGGAAAGCAATATGAGAATGTTGCATATTACTAGCATTTCGGAGCTGACTGCAAATTCAATGAATATATTGGAACCAACACCATTGGATAGCACTGGAAATCAAAGAGAAGATGGTATGCTGGCTAACTAATGCTTTATTTAATTCTTTACAATCTTTATCAGGAAGTGTCTTTAATCAAATGATTCCAAGCTTTTCATATGATTATCTTGTTCAGGTTTGAGAAAGTGTTTTTGTAAAATGACAAATTTAAATGGATCCCAAATCCATAGAGCATGATGAAATGCATATTTGAACTTTGTATCTGACCTATGTTTTTGTAGATGCTTATGCATGCATCAAATGAGATGAAATTATCTGTTATTAGGTGTTATACTATTAATAGTTTAACTTTACAAGTTTAGATATGAAGAACAATTTGCCTAGTGTTGTTGGTTGGTTAGTCCATATATTAAAAAAAAATGCATTGCTTTGATGTTTGAATTCAAATGGTAAACTGTGTTTTGGGGTCATGTATCTTACTTTCTTGTTTTAATTGTTAATATTGTATAAATATATCACTGCCTTTTTGGTTGACCTTATCTCACTTTCACGTGCCTTGCATTTTAATTTAAAAGACATCCCATTTAGTGATTAAAAGTTATAGCATTCTTGGTAAAATTTATCTTTTTCCATAAACCATTTCATAAATGTGTCACATCTAAAAGATAACCTGTGAATAAAATAAATATTTATTCCCTCTCTTAACCAGCGTATAATATTGCACAACAATATATTTTACTTGATCAGCACCCTACCGCGCCATAGGCCAAACAATTCATTGACATTGTACTGCTTCTACAAGCATTGGCCTCAGTGTTATATTGCCATGATTTTTGTTATTACTGCTTCAAGCTTCATTGCAAACATGTCTTCATGCATAGTGACATGTCCATAGAACTCCTAAGTATTCCTAGACAGTTTTAGGGCTTGAATTTGTAGGCATGAATACATAGTACAATTTATTCTTCTTTTTTGCCTTTGTTGTGCACTTTTACAAGAAAATTTGGTATGGTTGAGCATGGTCATAGCCATTGTTGATCCTTCAACTTTGGGCATTTTTCTTGTGACAATTCTTCTTATTTCTAGTCAAAGCATATATGTTGTGATCGAATTGTCATTTGTCTCATTTAGCACTGAATTGTTAACCATGACTCTTGTTGTAACAAATATTAGTTCATGTTAGAAATTTTAATACCTTACATCAAAAGCCATATAAAGATAGTATAAGTTTGTGATAGTAATTACAATGGGATTTGCATAAGCTTCTTTTGTTCTCAAGGCATTTAATTATACTTTAAATTCAGTGTACTATTAATAAATGAATGTTTAAACTTTATAATATTGTGCTCTACAAGCTAATATACCAATGTTGTGGTCTACAAAAAAAGGGCAATGGTACCAAAAAAATGAGCCATGTAATCATTATAAGGACTGGTAAAATATTAGGAAATTGATTATCCTTTTGGAAGTGCAAAACAGTAATGTAAAAATAAAAACTCACAATTAACAACTTATTCACTAATAGCCATAGAAATGGCTCCCATTACTCCCACGCCTAACTGCGCCTAGCATAGGGTTTCTGTGGCTCAAATTTTTTCTTTTGCCTCTCATTCATGGTGAGCTACTTTTGATCTTACCTTTGCTCTTTCATAGAGGATAGCATTGCAGCTCCCTTTGATTGTGCCAAGTCTAAGGAATGTTAGTTTTTAGATCAGATATGCACAATAAGCAGAAATAAAACACAGAACAATGAACACAAAGATTTTATCCTGGGAAAACCCTCCTACTCGAGGGAAAAACCCAGCAGCAAATTATTCTCTCATAAATCAGAAATAATAGTGCAAAAGTAACACTCAGAATCAGGCCCTAGAAAGGCCAAATATCATACAATAGACCGGCACTTGAAGATAGTGCGAATTCCTTTCAAAGAATATCAACTCTTCTTTTTGAAGCGAATCTGCTCCTCTTGAATGCGAATCTGCTTTTGAAGGAAATCGAATTGAGAATGGAAAATGAATGACTTGAATTATGTGGAGACTTTATCTCCATTATATACAAGACTAGGCGAGCTCTCCTCTTGAGCCGACCTAGGAAATGTAATATTTGTTATATAATTGAAAGGCCGACTTGCCTTGAATAATTATTCTTAGGGAAATGCCTCCCGCCACTACAAAACACTAACACTCCCTCTTAGCTAGGGAGGTATTCTCAAATATCTTCGTCATGGAGTCTCTCAACATGACGCCCACAATGGCTACACCCAATTGCTATGTTATTAGGTTCTTCTATTTTACCCCTGGTTTGGTCCTGGTTCGCTCCTGGTTCGGGTACTGGTTCGGTTCGCTTGCGGGTTCGACTAGGGTCCTTCATTTTTGGGTCTGGTTCGCCCAGGCAGAACCCAAACAGAACCCAGGTGAACCAAGACAGAACCCACATGCCTAGGCATCCAAAAAGTGGTTTTTTGAGCCTTTTTTTAATGTTTTATGGAGTTTGACTTTGAACGACACCCAAGAGAACCCTAAAAGTGACCTCTAAATCACTCTAAACACCTTAACTACCTCATTCTTATTCATTTGTTTTGCAAACAAGCATTTTCATTCCAAGAGGCTGAGCTTTCATTTTTGCTTGTTGGATTGAAAGCGGCCTATGACACAACTTTCTTTTTTCAAAAATTGTTTTGCATCATTGTGGAGCTATATTAAGCTACCACTCTCAAGACCAATGTAACAATGGTACAAAATAATGTTTGAGACTGCAAGAAGACATCAAAATGGCTAGTGTACTAAACAAATTCTTATGATTTCTGAAGAACGCTGATAACTCTACTCAGTTGGCTTCTTTTTTCAAAATCATACAAATTGAACCCTTTTATCAATAGACTCTGTATATCAAGCTACCACAATTCAAGTTTCAACGATGAATATTTATCATGCATGTTTTAAATGACATTCAAGTTTATGGTGGTTTTGTTGTTTATATGATGTTATGTGATATTCTAATCCTAATTCATGCTTCTAGGCTGCATATATATTTACATGTTTTTTGTACTAACGAACCCAAAACAAATCGAACCCACCCCCCAAAAAATTTAGCCGAACCGGCGAACCGAACCCCGAAACCGGAACCAGAACCGGTAACTTAGCCCAATTGTGGAAAACACAGCTCAGTCTCAGAGATGTGATTTTGTACAAGAGCTTTGACCTCATATTTCTCCGTCTCAGAGAAATATACGCTACAAGGGCTGTCACCTCATATTTCTCCGTCTTAGAGAAATATACGCTATAAGGGCTTTCACCTCATATTTCTCCATCTCAAAGAAATATACGCTACAAGGGCTTTCACCTCATATTTCTCTGTCTCAGAGAAATATACGCTACAAGGGCTTTCACCTCATATTTCTCCGTTTCAAAGAAATATACATTACAAGGGCTTTCACCTCATATTTTTCTGTCTCAGAGAAATATACATTACATCAAATCTTAATGATGTTGTGACTCCCTTTGGACCTCCAAGTACATGCATCAACCTCCTAACCTCCTCATCCAAGATTGCCTGCAATGTTTGCCTTAGAGGAACGGTTTCCAACACACACTTCCGACACTACTCCTAGCAGCACCATTAACTGACTTGCGAGAGTCCAGGACTTAGGGTGATCTCATCCCAGATCACCCTATTTTGAATAGGTTTGCGGTGCTACCAATGTCAAAATAAGGTTGACTGCCTTGTGCAATTCCGTTCTCTACAACTGAAAAGGCCTTCCAAAGACTTAGCATTTGGCCTTGCAACATAACAACCCACTTAGCTGACACCTTCACTTCTTCTTAGTGAGTCACTCTAGTTCCTCGTGCCATAGGACTCCATCTTGTTGAACACATAACTGCCTCTTGATCCCTGCCTCAATACAAAGATTACAAAAATCCTCCGGAAGTGAACTCCCCTCCATTGTCTGATTTCAAAACCTTAATCCTCTTCCCGGACATGTTCTCAACTAGTGCCTGCTAGGGTTCCTCTGGATAAACAATGACGTCTTGCCAGCTCCACTTAAATCTGTTGTGTTTACCTGATCTGGCACATTTGTCAGAGACAGTTGTTTAGTGTCTTCATCCTTCTCAATCTTCTTTGCTGATGCAAGCTCTCCATCCAATGCTGATCCAACCTAATTTTCTTCATGGATAGTGTATGCCTCAAAGCTGATCCTCTTGGCTGCCATGTCATGAAGAAGCGAAGACAAAGGATTGCTGTTGTAGCTCAGAAAATCGGACCGCACCTTGTGCCCTCGAGAGATGTCTTCAGAAGGATTACTATCTTGCCCACTGCAACCTTTGCCTAGTATGAACTAAAGTTATTTTGAACTGACTCTAAGATTTCACCTCCCTTGCAGCTGGCCAGAAATCCAAACTTCTAACCATACTGATTTGTGTAAATAGTGAACTCTATACCCGTAGTAGATCTAAACTTGTGGAAGAATCGGTCTCTAGTATCTTGGATTTGATATTTGTTTGAGACACCCATTTACAAAATGCCTTTATGAGCTCCAATATGTAGAGGAGCCCAATCACTGTCATCTCTTTCACGAGGTTGGGCATCGACCGCCTTCCTCCTTCGCTCCGCCATGAGAGAAACTAGAGCAAGCATTCAAGTGCGGACAATCACAATTTCTTTCCCTTCAAGCTTCGCGAGATAGGGGATCAAGGGTGCGTGAACATAACTTTACTTCGTGAATTCCCCGAACAAAGGATTCTTGAGATCCCTTCTTTCCCCTTTCTACTCTCCCTCAAATGCTTAAACCATCATCGGCATCTGAACACCAATCTACCGTCCTTTCCGCCCCTGAATTCCTTATGCAATCTCTTATAATTAATCCATCATCCTTTTGCTCCTCAATCCATCTTGCATTTTAAAGAGATTAACAATAGTTCATAAAAATCAAACTATCCTGATACAAATGAAGCATTTAGTCATCTAGCAAATATTATTAGATAGAACAATTAAAAGAATGATGCATAATAGAACTTATCTTTGTTGATTCAGTTGCAGCCATTTTTCTCCTCCCGACAACCATCATCTTTGCCCGATGATCTACCTTGTAGCACCGTTAAAGAATGGCAAATTTTACATAGAATCATACGCTCCTAGGATTCTTGAGCTTTTCCTCCTGTCATTCCATTTTCTCTGTTCCTTGACAGGTCGCTGGTCATATCCTTATTAAGGGGCTGCAAGTAGACATCCTCCATCATAGGCACAGTCCTTGAAACTCCTGAAATTGGTAGAGGACTTCTTTCAAGTGCCCATCCTTTCTTGCGATCTTCATTTTCTCCTCCAAGAGATGTGGCCCACACATAGCTCGTTCATGCCTCCATGAATTAACTTCTAGAAACCCTAGGTGCAGCAACAAAAGCAAATGTCACTCTGCCCTAAGGTAGTTCACCACTCATCTGGGGGAATCGCTCTAGGGCTACAAGGATATCTTACGAAGTTCGCCTAACAATGATGCTCAAAATTACCTCAAGAGAGGTTCGCCTTAGCCTTATGATGTTTGCCCATGGTGAATGCTCCCAGCTGATATGAATGATGCTCGAAACCCTCTATGTGAATTGCTCTTCATTATTCTGCTCTAGGTCTGCTCTTAATTGGACTGATTTCTCATTGTGTTTCTTGCTAATCCTTCACATATATTTCTGCATTAAATCTGATCAGATTTCTTTAACCTTAGCTCTGATACCATGTTAGTTTTTAGATCAGATATGCACAATAAGCAGAAATAAAACACAAAACAATGAACACAAAGATTTTATCCTGGGAAAACCCTCCTTCACATATATTTCTGCATTAAATCTGATCAGATTTCTTGAACCTTAGCTCTGATACCATGTTAGTTTTTAGATCAGATATGCACAATAAGCAGAAATAAAACACAAAACAATGAACACAAAGATTTTATCTTGGGAAAACCCTCCTACCTGAGGGAAAAACCCAACAGAAAATTATTCTCTTATAAATCAGAAATAATAGTGCAAAAGTAACACTCAGAATCAAGCCCTAGAAAGGCCGAATATCATACAATAGACCAGCACTTGAACATAGTGCGAATTCCTTAGTTACAAAGAATATCAACTCTTCTTCTTGAAGCAAATCTGCTCCTCTTGAATGCGAATCTACTTCTAAATTAAATCAAATTGAGAATGGAAAATGAATGACTTGAATTATGTGGAGACTCTATCTCCATTATATACAAGACTAGGCCAGCTCTCCTCTTGAGCTGACCTAGGAAATGTAATATTTGTTATATAATTGAAAGGCCGACTTGCCTTGAATAATTATTCTTAGGGAAATACCTCTTGCCGCTACAAAACACTAACAAGGCATAACCTTGTAACTTGGATTTTGTTTTTCCTGAAAGTTTCACACCCTATGTAGAAGATGGGGGAAAGGTTACCATCTAATCAGGGGTTGTGAAGAGCACAAAGAAAAACTCTACCAATCTTTCATAGACGTGGTATGACACGATGAGACAACATCCCAAAATGGTGGTGTTGGTAACATCAAAAGATCACAAGTGTTATATAGGATCACTCATAGTCATCCCTTGTTCTAGCCTTTGGGGAAAAAGTCATAGAAGGTGAAGAAAATATGTTAGTGGCCATCTTGATCAATTGATTTAACCATTTTTGGCTAAGTATTGTTGATTTGCATAGTGGGTGTTAACAAATTGGCAACCTCACAGGGAAAGTGATTTGGAGATCTATCTCTATTCATAGGCTTTTTAATCACAATGTTTGAATAGGAGATGTATATTCAAGGGATGCTTATAGGAGACATATAGGAGATGCAAAGAAACTTTATTAGAAGTCTTCTAATGTTTGGAGACGTCTCCATATAGGCCTTCGAGATGGGATGTGTTTTTGGTACAAGATGAGTACCAAGGGTTAGGGTATGAGACTCTCGGTAACTATGCATAGAAGCTTCAACATTACAAGTTTCTAGATGCATCTAGAAGTAGGTAATAATTTCCATAAACTATAATTTGTGGGCATTACTTTATCAACATTGACTTGGCAAAGCGGTTGCATGTTCAAGTTAGTTATATCGAGAAAGCAATTGTGTATGATGAGAAGGTTGCTTTTTTGGAATATTTGAAGGTCACTAGTGACAAATATCATAATATGTATTATATTCATATTTTTAAGCTGCATATATGGATAGTTTGGATATTGTTCTTGATCATTCTTAGTTAGAGGTTGTGAGAATGGCCAATTTTAGCGTGCAAAAGAAGTTCATGAAGATTTGCTTTTGGAGGAAGAAGATAACATTCCAAGGTAATTCAGTGTATGAGTAATATCCTAAGATCGAGATTAAAAAGGTTGTGCAAGTTGTAAGATCAAGACTATGTAAAAGAGCATAAAGAAGATTGTCTAAAATAGAATAAAGAAGAGCAAAAGTAAGAATTTGAAGGTGAGCAAGTGGAGGTGATGGGTAATGGTGAAGAAAAGTCAAACCTTTCAAGTACTCAAGTAAAAGTAGCAAAAGGATGACTTAGGTAATAGTGAAGGAACTTCAAACCATTTGCCTACTCTAAAGCCAAGGAAATTGTAATGTCCCCTTTTTAGGGTTTCCTTATTTGGTAGTTGGTGCTATCTCTCGGAATTTGTGTCTGCATATTCAGAGGAGTATATTGATGTTCCCAGTGAACTTTTTTGGGTTTGTTTTGGTTTTTTTTGAGCCTTGCTGGGCAGAATTGCTATTTTTAGCAATGTCTATTTTTAATAACTTACTACTTTTCTAGTGCATCTTAGTTTGGGCTAGTTTTGATTTTGGACACACTATTTTTAGCAACATGCTATTTTTAGTAAGTGCTATTTTGGGCACTTGGTCTTGGCAGCTGTGCAATGCCGGTTTTCCAATTTTGGCAGTGTGTTGGCATTTTGTTGGTCCTTGGGACGGTGGTGATGACCTTCATTGCATTTTTGGCCATCTAGGTGGTTCTCCACATTTCTTGGAGAACATTGCTATTTTTAGTAAGTGTCCATTTTGGTACTTGGCATCTTTCCTTGTCATCGACAACTTCTTGGTGCGATTAGTTTCCGTTTTGGTTGTCTCCCGACGCTTTTTGTAAAATGATTGGAATTATTTTAATATTTACACTAAAGTTATAAAGTAATGTTTTAATATTACTTTAGTGTTAAATATTATAAAATAAAAAGGTTATTAAAGTTATTTAAAAAAAGAAAAGAAAAAGCAAAAAGCATTTTTTGGGGAAAAGCAAAAAAAAAACTTTTTTTGAAAAAGCAACGAAAAAGCAGGGAAAAAGCTATAAAAGAGAGCATGGGGTAGCTCATTTTATTCAGGTTGAAAATGATAATGTTATGCTACTGGATTGGAACTTGAGAGTTTTTTCCTAAATCTTCAAAGGATGAAAACCCTCTCTAGGTTGCTGGTTTTGGATTTGGAAGACAATCCCTAGCTGGTTGGGTGTGATTGCATTCAGTAATCACCATAGGAGCTTATCGGTGATGGCT
Organism: Sequoiadendron giganteum; assembly: GCA_007115665.2. Classification (NCBI taxonomy): domain Eukaryota; kingdom Viridiplantae; phylum Streptophyta; class Pinopsida; order Cupressales; family Cupressaceae; genus Sequoiadendron; species Sequoiadendron giganteum. The sequence continues at coordinate 262,604,474 of CM021110.1, read as the reverse complement.
TTCAATTTACTTTCAGTTTTGGCTTCTTATGATGTTTTCTAGTTATGCATATTTTGGTGTGAGTATTAACTTTGCAGAGCTTTGGAGTGGTTTTTCTGAGCTTCATGCTTGTTGGTCATACTTTTCCAATGCCCTAGCCGTACCATACTTGTGTTGCTGCTGGTTGAAACGCTGAAAACTTGGTTCTGGGTATTGGTCCAATCTCATTCCTTGCCTTGGGCGCACCCTTGTGCTAATTCTTAGATATTATTGTGAAGAGACTGATTTTTGGAGCTGGTCGCTCCCCCTTGCTGGCCGTAACATTGCTGGTTGGTGTGAGTTTGGGTTACAGCAGAGAGTTCCTAGTTGATTGCAGCCTTTGGAGGTCCTTTGATGGTGCCTTGACTTTACTAGGCAGTTGTTGATAGCTGTTTGATGGTTCTATAGTGTTTGGGGTTGGTTTGAAGTGCATTTTATGGAGTTGTAACCATTTTGTAGTGTGCTGGTTGGTGTATCAGACTGCTGCAACTTCATTATAATACCTGCAAAATTCATATCTGACCTTCACAGCGGTATACCGGGCCTGTTATTGCTTCATTTAGCCATGTTTTATGATATGCTCTTGCTAATATGTTGCAGGGATTGATTATTGGCTCAGTTAGTTGACATATTGTATTGATTGCTTCATGTTTCAGTCTTATATTGCAGCCATACAGCAGTATTGTACTTGTTAGCATCATTTATATTGAGCCCCCTTGTAACATTGATTTGTTAGTACAATTAAGTGAATTGCTCATCTTTGGTTTTCATTGCTAACCCCACTAAATAAGTGGTATTCCTGCTGAATAAGCGGATGACTCTTTGGATTTCATGTTATGCCCACTAAAGAAGCAGATGTTTACTTTCGTGTTGAGCTATGCATCCCATTGTATAAGTGGTTTTGGACGGCTAGCCGCCTGATGCTTTCATTTCCTACAATTTGTAATTCCCACTGAATAAATGGATGTTTCCTTATGTTTGAAGATTTCATACTCACCCCACTGAACAAGTGGTTCATTTCAATAGCATAGCATTGTAACCTTACCACCGTATGCTCTCACCTTGCCCACATTGGGATCTGGGTGATCATAAAATGAAAGTTTACTTAAGTTGATCATCTTTGATTATTGGTAACGCATTGTAACCTCACCACCGTATGCTCTCACTTTGCCCACATTGGGATCTAGGTGATCAGAAAGTGGAAGGTAGTTTGCTCTAGTTGATTATCATTGTTATATTTGCTAACGCTAACAAGTTGTGAAGTTTGAAAAAAAAAATTAAGGTTGGGTTATTACAAAAATAGGTAGAAGATAAATAAGTCAAACTAATTGAAAGAAGAAATTGAAGCTCCATAGGTTTCAACATATTATTGTCCACATCATCATGAGAGGCAATAGTCATGGAGGATTGACAGGGAGAATTGTGGGAGCAACAGTTTTGGGTATATTTGGAAACCCAGAAAAAACAACTATGGTGCTATTAAATCCTAAGAGGCAGAGAATTGAAATATGCACATAAGAAGAGGAGCAGCTATTCTGGTCGTATAGGGAATTTGGGATAACAAAAGGGAATTTGGGAGAACAAAGGGAAAGCATGGCATCATCGTAGAATGTCATCCAATGGATCAATGCCCATCATCTTGGATGTCTGCTATAACCAAATGATGCATTATGCTACCATTGCTGGTAATAGGCTGAAAAAATGTAGTAAATCTAAGTAGTCTTATGTGAGCTTTAAGGTGAAGAGCATTTGAAGATAGTCACCTCTCTGGAAAACAGGGCTGCATAGATGCAGCCTTGGAATTGAATCTTTGAGAAGACAAAATTGGACATCTAGAGATGAGATACTCCTTTACCTTTGCCTCCTATAATGAATAAAGTCTACAGATATTCATCTTGATGGTCGATGTGATTTGCTTTAGCTCTCACTTGATGCAAGCAAAATATAGCAAAGAGGAAAGCTAAGGGTATGTGAGTGGTGGTTCACTGTAGATTATCTGGGCAGACAATAATATCCAAGCAAGCATGAAAAAATTGCTCAACATAAAACGCTAGCTTGGGGTTGAGAGGCTGTAGGGGCATTCTACATAATTCACCTATAAATCTATTAATGTTCTTTGTGATAGTTGCATTGAACTCTCCCTTGAGGAGTGATGTGGGGTGGAAGAGATTGAAAGGGGGCATTTAGAGAATCTATATGGATGATTGTTATGGGACTTTTTCCCCAAAGTGAAAAGAAAGTTTTTTTCCATGAAATAACCCTTTAAAATAAAAAGGGGATAGAAAAATAAAGGATATTACTATGTTCCTTGGGGATGTGTTCCCTTGGATTTTTCGAGGCATACTTGTATTGGGAATGTCCCAAGGACAGCTTTGGGACATCCCCTAGCCATCCCCGTTTATTTTTTTTTGTAGGAAATGTCTGGGGGACATGGAGATGGGCAGGGGATGAGTAGGGGATGGTCAGATAGGTTCTAGATGTCTCCCAATTGTCTCAAGGATGGCCAGCCATCCCCTACAATTGTAGCTGAGTTTTATATTAAAAAAATCCCCAAACTAAAAAAAAAATGATTTATTTGAGTTTTATAAAAAAAGAAAGCCCCAAACTTAGAAAAATAATGATTTTTTTCAAATCCTTGTTAAGATTTTGTAGAAGAATTTGTTTCCTGATGGTGCTATTGCTTCTGCATATAAAAGTTCAAACTCAAATGTGATATAGCCAAAAAAAAAATATACACCAAAGTATCCAAAAATCTTTTTGGTTATGTGACAAATTATAGACATGTAGAAAGGAAGAAGAAACAACCATTGGGGTTTGCTGCAGTTTCAGGAAGGCTCCTATTATTTTCTATTGTTAGGTGGAACTTGTAGCAGAAATATTGCTGCTGTTGTTGGCTGTTGGCTGGACTATCATGTTTACAATTTCAGTCTTCATATTCTGATCCTATGTTAAATTTAACTACTTTAATGCCTATTTCAAAGATTGAAAACTTGGTATCAAACTGTGTAAAGGTGTAGTGTACATCTATATACAATCTAGAGATATTGTTTTGATGATTGTCAAGCTGGACCTTGTATTTTTGATATCTATAAGAGTGATATGTAAATAGAGGTAGACACTTCTTCAAACGTTAATTTGATTATCTATTTGAAATTTTTATGGTTTCTTTACTTTCCGAGCTTTTAGATTTTTTTGGCTAAGTCCAAGCTTGAGTCTAAAATGTATCTAGCAAGTGGAAGCCAAGTCTTCTCAATACTATGGTACTAATATTACTTGCTTATCTATTTGTATCTCTGCATCTCTCTTGTTATCTTTAGCTCATTAATATTTTCATCTAGGTTCTCTCAATCTTTTTCTCCTTGTCCTAATGAAATTTCTCCATATTTTAAATTTTTTCCCTATTTTTTATATAGCCGTCCCCTTTGCCATCCCCTATCGTCCTCAAAAATGGCCTCAAAAAAATGTCCTAGAAACATGTCCCCATGTCCCTTGCCATCCCCAACCTGGTAACTTCGTGGAACATAGGGATATTAGGATCTTTTGGTTAAAATAGGGATTATTAAAGAATACACCCTTTTAAAAAAGGAGGAATATGTAAAGAGCCTTGCCAAAACTGATTGAAGACCTCTAATTTTCTGCCTTTGGAGTTTTGTCAAACACTTGTCTTGCAACTTTCTGACTTGCTGGGAATGGTTTCAGTTTGTTTTGTTTGATGTTTCTTGATGCCAATGATATGTTTGAATGTTTCCCAAGGATGCAAATTGACTACTAATGAAAGTAAGATTATATGCAATATATTTTGGATATTTTCAAATGCATATAGATGACTGAAAATTATGCAAATCTACTCCTACAGCTGAAAGACATTTTGACAAACATTTGGCAGCCAAACTTACAACTTCATTATCAAGTTCTTCTAATGAGATGCAACTTAATACAGTGCTGTTATGAATGATTACAATGCTCTAGAATATGACTGAATTTTCATTACAAAACGTTTATGCAAAAACCTTATAGGCTGCGATTTGTACTCAGACCAATTACAATGCAAAAATGAGCAATTAGGGAGCCCATAAAGTGAAGAATCGATCTCCTAAAGAGTGCCGCCCCTGTTATGACTTGCAGCCATCAAAATAAAACCATGGCAGCCTTAAACCTCCTCCCAATATTCTCCCACATGGTCGCCTTGGCATTCCTATCCACAAACGTCACTCCAAATGCCTCTAACTTGAAACTCGAGTCAGATTTCCAGCTAGAAATGAAGCGCTTTGGCTCAGAAACACGTCCCTCACCTTACGTTGCAGCTTTAGCAACAATAGCGTTCCAACAAGGAGATTCAGCTAGCAATAATCACGCCCAGGCCTTCTTTATATTAAACGCCATCCAAGGAGTGTAAGGAGCTCCAAAATCCTCCATCGAATGAAGCCAAAAACTCAGAAAATAATCATGAAATTGCAGAAATGTAGATTTGTTCTCTCTTACCAATCCCTCAACTGTGCCAAGCTAGGAATGATGGTTTCACATTCGAAGCAATGGCAGCTAGGGTTTCCCAAACCCCATAACCAAGTAGCGAGATTTCACGTGAAGAAAATATTCATTTCCAAAGTGTGTCAACCAAAATGAATTCCTTCCTTATATTTTCCAAGAAGGCTCGACAAAAATTAAACTCTCCTTTTCTTTTAATTTTTCTGAACACCAAATAAAGTGGCTTTTACAAAGCAATATATTTAAATATTTCCTAAGTCACTTTATGCACCATTCACAAAAATCACTTTATAAAATGATTTAATTAATCACTTAATTTCACCTTAAAAGATTACCTTGAAACTTAGGCAAAAATCAAGTAATTAAATAAATTATTCCCTCAACTTCAACATTAGCCTCGGGAATTAAAAGGCTAAGTGCTCTTGAAGTGCTACCGAGAAGGGGCATTACAATCTTCCCTTCCCAAAATTGCTCGTCCTCAAGCAATTGGAAGCTCGGGTGCTGTAGAATCTGCTCATTCTCCCATGTGGCATCCTTGGCTGGCAAATCTCTCTATCTCACCAAATACTCTTTCACCACCCGGTTCCTCAACTTCCTCTCTTGAGTGTCTACAATCTCCTTAGGGACTAGGACCAAATGTTCCTCCTCATCCAACGGTGGAAGCTTTGAAGAAGAAGTAACCTGCTAACCTAGTGCCTTTTTAAGGCACGAAACATGGAACACATTATGAATCTTGCTACTCTCTGGCAGCTCCAACTCATATGCTACCTCTCCAACCTGCCTGATAATCCTGTAAGGTCCATAGAATCTGGGCTTGAGCTTCTCCACCCCACTCTTCTTAAGAGAAGATTGTCTATAGGGCTGCAAACAAAGGTATACCAAATCACCAACCTCAAAATTGCGCTCAACCCTGTGTCTATCAACATAAGTCTTTTGCTGATTTTGTGCCACCTGCAGGTTATCTTTGAGTGCCCTCAAGATATCCTGACTCTCCTGAATCCAATCCTTGGCTTTGGGAGCCTTGCTCTCGCCAAAAGCCATCTCTATGAATGAAGGTGCTTCGTATCCGTACAAAGCTCGGAAATGATTCATCCCAATGGACATATGATAAGTGGTATTATAACAATACTCTCCCAAGTGTAACCACTTAATCCATGCCCGTTGATGCCCTGCAATGTAGTTGCGCAAGTACCCCTCAATCCACTTGTTCACAATCTCTGTCTACCCCTCTGTCTGAGGGTGATAACTCGTGCTCGGAGTCAACTCAGTACCTGCCAACCTAAATAGCTCTTGCCAAAATGCACTAATGAATCTACTATCCCTATGACTGACTATGTATTGGGGTAGCCCATGCAATATGAAAATCTCCTTGAAAAATAACTCAGCCACTTGTGGAGCCCTATACTCTGTCGGAATAGCAAAGAAGTGAGTGTACTCCGTCAACCGATCCCCCACCACAAAGATACTATCTCTCCCATGCACCTTAGGTAGACCTGTGATGAAGTCCATAGAAATGTTCTCCCATTTCTGCTCTGGGATAGGCAATGGCTGTAGAAATCCGGCTGGATGTGTATGTTCTGACTTGTTTTGTTGACAAGTCACACACTCCTTGACATGTCTCAATACATCATCCTTGAGGCCCTTCCATGAGAACCTCTCTCTGACTTGTCTATAAGTTTTGAAATAGCCCTGATGGCCTGCTAAGGGAGTGTCATGAGAAGCTTGCAATATCTTCTCCTTTAGTCTAGATTTTGGCACCAAGTAAATCCTATCCTTGTAGTAAATCACATCATCCACTACTCGGTACTTGTCACCCTGAATCAGTCCATCCATCAACTCACAAGCAAACTTATTTTTGGAGTACACCAACAAGAGGGACTTCCAATTTGCAAAAATCTCTGAAAGTGAGCAAGCTGAAGGTCTCCTAGAGAGGGCGTCCGCCACAACATTCTTCTTCCCCTTCACATACTCGATATCAAAGTCATATGCTTGTATCTTGCTGACCCACTTTTGCTGTCTCTCATTAAAATCCCTCTACTCCAAGAAGTATCCGAGACTATTGTGGTCAGTTCTCACCACAAACTTCCCTCCAACTAGATACTGTCTGAATTTCGCCAAAGCATGCATAATGGCGAGCATCTCTTTATCGTAGATGGAGTATAGTCTCTCTGGTCCCCTCAACTTACAACTCTCAAAAGCTATGGGGTGTCTGTTCTGCATCAACACTGCTCCTATGCCCTCACCCGAGGCATCACACTCAAGAACAAACGACTGTATGAAATTTGGAAGTGCCAATACCGGACAACTACTCATCACCTCCTTGAGCTTATCAAAAGCTCGCTATGCCTCCTCTGACCAATTGAATGCACCTCTCTTTGTCAAATTTGTCAAAGGTGCTCCCAATTGTGAAAATCCCCTCACAAACCGCCTGTAGTAAGTGCACAAACCAAAGAAGCCTCACAACTCTATGAGTGTCCAAGGTGGTGGCCAATCAAATATCGCCTGTATCTTCTCCTGATGTACCTGCACCTTGTTTGCACTGATCACATGCCCCAAATACAATATCTCTTTAAGGCCAAACTCACATTTTGAAGCTTTAGCGTAGAGTGATTGCTCCTCCATGATAGTTAAGATCTCGTCAAGCTGCCTCAAATTCTCCTCCCAAGTCTTGCTATAGATGAGCAAATCATCAAAGAACACCAACAAGAACTTATGCAACTGCTTATTGAATATATGATTCATGCAGGACTAAAATGTGGCAGGTGCATTAATCAAACCAAATGGCATGACCAAGAACTCATAGTGCCCATAGTGACAGCAAAATGTTGTTTTGTGTATGTCCTACTCTCAGACTTTGCTCTGATGGTACCCTCAATAGAGATCAATCTTCGCAAAGACACTGCCCCATGAAGTTCATCCAATAACTCATCAATCTTGGGTATGGGGTGCTTGTTCTTTATGGTTTTCTTATTGAAAGCTCGATAGTCAATGCACATCCACATGGTTCCATCCTTCTACTTCACCAAGACCACAAAAGAAGTGAATGGACTGGAGCTCGGTCTAATGTGTCCTATCTCAAGCAATTCTTTGATTGCTTTCTTGATCTCATCCTTGAATTTCTTAGGATGATGATAGGGGTAGTGATCACTGGTTTGGTCCCCTCCTCCAACTCAATGGTATGCTCAAAATCACGATCGGGTGGTCTCCCTGGAGGTATCTCTCCAAACACCTTATCATGCTTACCAAGAAGCTCCTGAATGTCAATTGGATATGGCTGCTCTGAATCTATAGCTCCCTTAGTGGTAATCAAACACTCTGCTGGCCAAGCTATGTCATCATGTCGAAAGATGCTCTCCATGCGTCTAGTAGACACAACCTTGGCTGATCCACTAGCCATGCCTCTAAGCACTACTCGCTACCCCTCTGTTGTCTTGAACTTAAGTTCCATGGTTTGAAAGTTCTGTGAATATTTCCCTAATGACTGTAACCACTGAACTCCTAGTATAGCATGAGTGTCACCCAAATCCACCACACAGAAGTCATTTGTGATTGTGTAATTGCCCAAAGTAATAGGCAACTGTGGGACCCTCCCAGTGCATGCCATATTACAATCATTTGCCACCATCACATTAAATCCCTCAAAGTCCTTTGAAGATAGCTTCCACTTCGCTACTATGGCTGCATCAATAAAGTTGTGGGTGGCCCCACTATCAATCAACACAACTATGCGATGTCCTTGTATAACACCCCTAACTCTAAAAGAGTTGAATCTAGGTGTGCTCGAGAGAGTAGCTATAATACCTCTCTTCCCCTTTTCCTGGGGTTGCTCCTCATCTGAGCTACTGTCATCATTGTCCTGTGGTTGCTTGTCATCACTGCCCTCATCCTCAAACATAACCTCAATGAGATGAACTTTGCCTTTACCTAGGCAGCGGTGTCCCGGCTCCCAACGTTCCTTGCAATGATAACATATTCCCTTTATTCTGCATTCCCTGCGATACTCCTCATCTGGATCACTTTTCTGGTTTCGCTTCTTTTGAAAAGACTTCTTACCGTTGTTCTTTTGAGGAATGAAGGGTTTAGAAGGACTTTTTGTGCTAGGTGTGGTGTATTCCATGTCTCTAGCTCGAGTGATCGCATCCTGAAGGGAGTCTGATTTGAAAGCTTTAATCCAACCACGAAGTGGTTTGGATAGACCCGCAATGAAAAGAATCACCAACCGCTGCTCTGAAATATCAGTCACCATCACCGCCAATCGCTGGAACTCAGTAATATATGAATCTGCTGGTCCACTCTGCTTAAGTTGTGCTAACTCTTTGAAATGGAGTTCAGGATCCTTCTGATCAAATCTATCCATGAGTTTTTGTGTGAACTCGAAGTAGGATGCGATATTGGCATGTCCCAATGTGACAAGCCCATGATACCACCATTCATGTGCTTCAACATCCAGATGTAGAGTGGCATACTTGATAGCTTCAGACTCTAGCATAGGATTAAGCTGTAGGTAAGTGTCCAACTTCTGGACCCAAGCTTTAGCTGTGCATTTACCAGACCCATCAAAGGAAGGGATCGAAAGTTTCCCAACCTTTCATTGTAAATCCTGATTTTGCTGCCCTCTGTTGTTGTTCCTTGGTCTATTCTTGAGTTTGATATTACAAAAATCTACCAATGACATGGCAGCATGAAATTCATCCCCTAATATATTCTCTCAAATATTTTGAGAAACCTTCTCCTTGTGCTTGCTGCCCCTGATTTCTAGCAGTTTGTTCTCCCAAAAATTGAGGCATGAGAGGCCTCGGTGTCACCTTGCTAGCTGCCCTAGCGTTGCTTTGAGCTGTGTCATTATTATCATGACCACGATTCTGGCCATTTTGCCCATTATTGCCATTATTACCATAGTTGTTTCTACCACCAGCAAGATGTTGTACAAGTTGTGCTATTTCATGTTGACCTCTAGCTAGGGCATTCAAAATATGTTGGGTGCTGCCCTCAGGTATTTCTCCTCTATCCCCCATGGATTCAAGTGGTCCCAAACCTCTTCTCAACCTTCTATAATGGCTGTCTAGTGGATTGATATCTGGAATGTCCTCGTTCATAACCCAAATCTAACACACAGGTTGGCAAGAATGCTAGCTCTGATACCACTGTAAAGAGCCTTGCCAAAAACTGATTGAATACCTCTAATTTTCTGCCTTAGGAGTTTTGTCAAACACTTGTCTTGCAACTTTCTGACTTGCTGGGAATGGTTTCAGTTTGTTTTGTTTGATGTTTCTTGATGCCAATGATACGTTTGAATGTTTCTCAAGGATGCAAATTGACTACTAATGAAAGTAAGATTATATGCAATATATTTTGGATATTTTCAAATGCATATAGATGACTGAAAATTATGCAAATCTACTCCTACAGCTGAAAGACATTTTGACAAACATTTGGCAGCCAAACTTCCAACTTCATTATCAAGTTCTTCTAATGAGATGCAACTTAATACAGTGCTGTTATGAATGATTACAATGCTCTAGAATATGACTGAACTTTCATTACAAAACGTTTATGCAAAAACCTTATAGGCTGTGATTTGTACTTGGACCAATTACAATGCAAAAATGAGCAATTAGGGAGCCCATAAAGTGAAGAATCGATCTCCTAAAGAGTGCCGCCCCTGTTATGACTTGCAGCCATCAAAATAAAACCATGGCAGCCTTAAACCTCCTCCAAATATTCTCCAACATGGTCGCCTTGGCATTCCTATCCACAAACGTCACTCCAAATGCCTCTAACTTGAAACTCGAGTCAGATTTCCAGCTAGAAATGAAGTGCTTTGGCTCAGAAACACATCCCTCAACTTACGTTGCAGCTTCAGCAACAATAGCGTTCCAACAAGGAGATTCAGCTAGCAATAATCACGCCCAGGCCTTCTTTATATTAAATGCCATCCAAGGAGTGTAAGGAGCTCCAAACTCCTCCATCGAATGAAGCCAAAAACTCAGAAAATAATCATGAAATTGCAGAAATGTAGCTTTGTTCTCTCTTACCAATCCTTCAACTGTGCCAAGCTAGGAATGATGGTTTCACATTCGAAGCAATGGCGGCTAGGGTTTCCCAAACCCCATAACCAGGTAGCGAGCTTTCACGTGAAGAAAATATTCATTTCCAAAGTGTGTCGACCAAAATGAATTCCTTATATTTTCCAAGAAGGCCCAACAAAAATTAAACTCTCCTTTTCTTTTAATTTTTCCCAACACCAAATAAAGTGACTTTTACAAAGTAATATATTTAAATATTTCCTAAGTCACTTTATGCACCATTCACAAAAATCACTTTATAAAATGATTTAATTAATCACTTAATTTCACCTTAAAAGATTACCTTGAAACTTAGGCAAAAATCAAGTAATTAAATAAATGATTCCCTCAACTTCGACATTAGCCTCGGGAATTAAAAGGCTAAGTAATCTCCTGAAGTGCTACCGAGAAGGGGACATTACAAAATAAGAGTATTTATTATTTAATTATTAAAGACAACCTTTGTGAAAGGGTGTGATGGTTTGGAAAACACCCATTAAAAGGTTATATAAAGCATTTATGCGAGACTTGGAAAGGCCATGGAGATCACTTGAGGAAGAAGGTGGTTTGGTGGGTTATAGGCATTGAAGAAGGGGCATATAGAGTATGTTCAACTCAAGGTACAAAGTACACTTGGGGATTGTATTGGCTAGGGCTTTGTGTTGAGTGGTTGCTTTGTTGTGCATGTTTTACATGCAGTTTTTTGAATGAGCACTGTTCCTCTTGGAGTGTGCCATAGCTAGGAGGGCCAAGACCACTGAAACCTTCTTGGGGGAGAGTGGCCAAACCAAGTGTTATGATTCAGATAAGTATTGAAACTGTTGATGTTAAAAAGATATTTGATATATATATATAATTTTGATGTTAATCTGATTGAATTATTTGATTATGTTATCCAATTTACTATGTTATTTATTTACTTTAGAGTTCTTACTAATTATCACATGAGATTTACGCTAGTTATTTACCCCAATTTTGATATCTCTGCATATTCTAATTTATTTGAACTTTGATAATAACTATATTAAAAGCATTGCAAATAACTATCGAACTCTGGGACAAAAACAGCATTACAATGATGTGGTCAATGAGAATGCCAATTGATTGCAAAAACAATTAATACTTTGAAAACCAACATTGTTTTTGTCAAGCTGATTGATAAGGCAAGATTCTGAGCAGAGTAGATAGCCAAGAATGGGTAATTGCAGCTTCCTGTGACTTTTATCATCTTTTTTTAATGTGTGAGGATGGTGGCCCGAATATCTTCTCAAGGAAAAGCTGAGCACCAAAAACAATCTGGACGGTGTGCTGAATATGGCAAGCTTATGATAAATAATTCTCTGCTATCTCTAACTGAGTTCTTAGTCTCCTATGTGTGCCTAAAGCTAGTTCCCCGAGTCTTGCATTCATATACGATTGGCGTTTTGTAATCATTAAAACTTAAAAGGCTTCACTTTAGAGTTTCTTGGAAATGCTTGTCACCTTTTTCCTTCCAATTTTACTTTCATGTGGCAAGCTTTTAAGTGCTGTAACCATATTTCAATCATTCCTTGAAGTGACCATAAAAACTGAATTTTCATTGTACTCATCATCTAGGTGGCTTTTGTGATTGAACTATTTCTGCATCCTACAATGAAATAATTTTTATTTTTGATTTTGGCATGATTCCTGCTGTTGAATGGTTTACATAAGGTTTCAGTTTCACCGAGTTTCCTAGTAAAGGAGATGAGGAAACAAAGACACATTTTTCAGATTCTCGTCCCTTCTCATGGCCTTCCCACCTCCCCTCTCCTAATTCCCATCCTAATCCCCAAATTTCCCAATCAAAGCAAATGTGAAAGCACCAATACAAAATTACAAAATAATAAAGATGTATAAAGGTTCATACAATGTTCTGTTCTTTTGCAAACTAAAGCTTCAATAATGCAAATTATACATACTAATGTGAGCTACAGGGACTGGGAAACTGAAAGATGAAATCCAACTGGAATATTTCATTTTAAAGTTTTGTTTTTAAATATTAGCATCCTACAATAGATAAGTACACCTGGAACTTCTCTATTGTGATTAATTGTGCTAGTAACAAACCAAAATATAGTTTAAGGTTGTGCACTCATATATATTACATTTTGAGTATATTCTTTAGACATCTATTACCTAATAATTTGAGCTACAATGAATCAGGTAATGGAATCCTTCTTCCTTAATTTCTATCCCAATTACTGTAGGCTTCATTTAAGATTCTACGGTGTGCTTGTGTAAAGACTTCTAGGACTATTTTCTTGTCACTTTTTCTAAAAGTTCCAATTACATCTGGTTTTTGTGCGTGTGAAGTTTATATTAAGGTTTTCTCTATGTTATTATGTTTATAAGAAGGGATACACATGGATGTTCTCCTACCTCTCAAATTTTCATCCTTTTACCCACCTTTGTCCTTGGGATGTAGGGGATGTCCCTTAACCGTCTCTAGTCCTTGGGGAAATTAGAGATGTGTCCTAGGAATGCTAATTGATATGGCAGGGCATCTTGGGGGTACTTGGCCATCCTTGGATGACCACGATGGTTAGGCATTACCTTTTTTAATTAAAAAGCACAATCAATTTAAAAAACATAAAATAGGGCATGGGGGCTTAGAAGCTCTCACATGCCCTTTATGAAACCTAGTGTTCCATGGGTAAAACTCGGTGAACCTGGAATAGGGATGTATCAGGGATGGTGGGTCAAAGATGAAATGTCCCTCTATCATCCATTCAAGTGCCACTTGCAAAGGGAGTTGTCCTTGGGATGTTCCTGTAGTGTAAGGGATGTCCTTGGGGATGTTCCCTCAAAAAGGATGTTCCTTGTTCCATTTAAAACCAAAACAGGTCATTTAAAAAAAAATGCAGCTAAGCTCTGTAAATTTTCTTCTCATAAATGTTTGTGAGATTCTAAGTCCTCATTGCTATTTCGTTGGAAGAAGGCAAAGCAAAATTAGAGAAGAAAAAAGATAAAACGAGTGGCAGTATTGAACTTCTTCAATTGCACAACCCTCAACTTCAGACCCCATGCTGTGTATTACACAGCCACTCCTTTGTAACCTTACACTGTACTCTTCATTCAATCTTAATTTAAAATAAATCATTTTTTTTATAAAGGGTAAAAGAGAGGCTTTTGAAAGGGCCACAACCCTTGAGCAAGTAAACAATGTAGTTACACTTGCAGCAATAGAAGAACAAAACTACAGCCAAGTAACAGCTAAGTTGCAGCCAAAAAATGATAGACCATACATGAAATGGTGATTTATTCCCAACTGGTCGGAAGCAAAAAACAAGCCAAACCCAAATCAGTTAAGGCTGGTTCAGAACCATAACTGCTTCCCATTCTTGCAAGAAATTAAGATGTCGCTTCACAAAAGCCTCCTCATTTCCTCGCATCTCTCTGTGTGTCTATTACCTCTAATTCTTCAACCGGGTCTAGCATTTTCAAGAATAGACTTCATTCTTTCATTCAACAACTCGATACTATTAGTGCTATTCTTGACTGTGGTCCTACTTATTTCCACCACTTTCTTAAGGTTAGCTTTGATATCCTGCAAATCCTTTTCCAGTAAACAAATCTTGTGCAACTGTGAAGAAATCACTTTTTTTTATTTAATATTAGTTGAATTATTATTTTTTAAACCTTGAATTTTAACTAGGTATAAGAAGCAATCACTTCAAGTTTGATTTTTCTATTTGCAAATTGAATAAATTCTATTAATTTATTATATATAATTTATACTTGTACAATATGTAAATTTTTGGATAGGTTAATTGACAGTTTTGTAGGGGCCTTCTTTCTAAAATAAAAGTGTTTTTTATCAGTTTTTACAATATAGATCTAGATAAATTGAAGCAAGCGAAAAGGAAAATTTTAAAACAAAATACCAAAGCATGCGATAAAGCTATACCGATACAATTGGGTGCAAGAGAAAAAAAAGCAGCCAAGAACAAGAATATACATTGAACCAAGCTGGCCAGATCAGCCAGAGGGGCCTGGCACTGAAACCTACTTAGTTGCCACCTAGATACTTGACTCTATTATCTATCTACACACAACTTGTGAAACACCACTTATAGAGATGGCTGGGAAGGTGTACGTACTTTTGATTTCAAGAAAACCCTCTTGAAAGATAACTTCAAAGGTTATCCAGATACAAAGCCAAGTCTGGGCTATACAAAGCCAGATTTGCATGTTTCTTGGATAGGGTGTTGGAAGCTTGCTAGAGATGCACTGAATCCTTAGCTTGCTGTAATCGTACAACAACAGCTTCCACTTCCACCATGTTCATCTCAGAATTATCTCCCAACATGATTAAATTGTCATTGGGAAGTATTTGTAAGAGAATCCACTCTTTTGTAACAAAATCAGAAGTCCTAATCTTGGTGCCAACTGCCAAGCATGAAGCTAAAATGCCAATAATGGGACCTGTATCTCTTATACCCTTCGAGACTAAAACATCCTTGACAATACACAGAGTGGTGACATCTTGAATCAAACAACAATCAGAAACCACACCATTGTAGAGAAAATCTTGAATAGAGGAGCCACGGCTCATGATTGCTTAGCAACAAACAAAAGGCTCCTTGTAACACCTGCAAGAAAACACAGACAGCCAAGATTGAAAAGAAGCAACAACAAGAAGGGAGCCAGAATGTCAGCTTAAGCTACCACTCACATGATTTACCGTGGGCAACATGAAAGAAACAAAAAGACTTCTTGTGGGTGAAGTCCTTTCGAATTAAGAGTGGTCCTTCACATGATATTGACCATCTGAAAAGAATAATTTTGCTCATGATTGAAAAGAAGGGGGAAATCTAAATGTTGGTATAATTGAATTTTTGATGGGAGGGAAAACATCATCAAGAAAATGTTATAAGTCCTAGTCTTCTGGTAGACTGCTAAATTTAGTAGCAAAAGGGAGTTGATGAATACCAGCATTAGCAAGACAATCAGTAATCTTGTTACATTACCTAAAACAATGCTTATAGGAAACAGCTTCAAAGATAAGACTTAGATGACACGCTTCCTCAATAATATTGTTAAGCCTCCAATCCTCAAAGAATTATTCCTCAGCCCGTTAATCACTAAGAATGAATCACCTTCCACCTCTAGGTTTTTGCATCCCATAAAGATTTCCAATTTAAGGTTTTATAACACTACCAAACCTTCCAATTTGTTGTTAGGCTTAGAACCCAATTAGGAGGCTCCTTTTATAAAAAGACTCGTAGGAGAACAGATCACCACACCTGCACCGATTGGACTTGGATTACCTTTGGCAGCTCCATCAAAATACAGTTTAAGAAACAAACAAACTTGAGCTAGGACCAAGAAATAGCTTTCCGCTTTAACAATTTATTGATCACTCCATTTATAGGGGATATTTATAGAACCTATTAATATTATATATTAACTATATTTTTATATCTCAATTAATTTATTATATATATTTATAAAGTATTTATTTGTTGTTAATTTATTTAAATGTTAAATTGTAATCTAGTCAATTCTTGAAATATTATATATTATTTTAGCTGTCATCCTCCCTCCCTCTCCCCACTGTCCCCAAATTTTGGAAACTTTTTAGCTGCCCCAACATCCCCCCATTCCAAGACTCTACGGAACATTAATTAAGTCTCAAACACACCCTATGTGCAACCCACTCACCCATTTGCATTGCCACTCATAGTCACTACAATCATTTTTACACTTGCAGCTGTGAACTTGAGGAGAAAAGAAAGATGGAAGAAAAAATACTAAATGGTCATTTTCAGCATTTCTCATCATTGAGTGTGATTATTTATTGCTAGGTAAATTACAATCACCATGGTTGAAATAGGTACCTTCTTTCAATTTATTTTCAATTATTTTTGTCTAAGATCTTAGGCTTTTATTTTTTATTTTTCAATTTGATATCACATTTTTATTTACAAATTAAAGTGAGCAGTAGTGATGAGTATGTGGATGAATTTGAATGTAAATGAAGCCAATGTTGGGGGCTCTTCTAAGAATGCATGTGCTGTAGGAAACCATTTCAAATGCCCTCCAATCATTTTATGTATGTATGTATGTAAAAGCGAACTTGTTGATAGAAGAGATGAGACAGATATGGATAAGGATAGGTTGCTTCATTGTCATGGATGGATGGATTGATATTAGACATTAACCACTCATGAATATTCTTGTTAGATTTTCAACTGACTCATATTTTCTTAGAACTATTGATTAATCAAGATTCATGAGGATGCAAAATTCCAATTTCATCTTTTGAGAGAGGCCATTTCAGAGGTCAAGGCTTCAAGTGTTGTGTACATTGTAATTGATTCAACTATTATTTGTAAGTTGGTTGGATGGTGGGTAGTACTTACAAACATATTTTTTGGACCTTACGTGTTTATGTGTTGAACAATGCTTTGAAAGACATTTGGGAAGATAGCTTGGGCAAAGACATTGGTGGCCAAAGCTAGAGACATTCAAATGTCTATGTGCAACCACTCCATATCACTTACATTCTTTAAGACTTTTCGAGAAAGGAATTCCTTAAACCAATGGAGACTAGATATGCTAGCAATTTCACTTTATTGGAGAGGATATTGGAGGTCTAAGAGGCTCTACGCTCCTTGGTGATTTGTGGAGGGTGGAAAAAGTGGGTTGAGGCTAAGTCAGAAAAAGAGAAGAAGGTGAGACAGAAGGCACTTGATGATGCTTGGTGGTCCATACTGAAGTGAGAAGTTTAGATTGTAATTTATCAAATTTGTATTTTATGCTTTTTTAAATAAAATTTAATATTTAATAGTAATTTTGAAAAAAAATCATATTCACTTTAAATTTTAAATTTGTTTAAATGTTGTTTGCAAAATCCATTTGTTCCATCATATCACCTATTACAAGGGTAATTAGATATCTTGATATAGACTCTCCTAGCCTTGGAGAGATTTTTGAGATATTTAACAACATTTAAGCAATTTGTAGGGAGCCTATATTGGAATTTATGAGAAGCATATTAGGACTATTATGATACAGAGGTCAATACCCCACGTTACATGGCAACCAATGGTCATAAAACCAAGTGGTATACATTTAGGGCTGACAAAATTCCTCCTTTTAATGATGATGAGGTAAATGATGGGTTTATGAAGGCCCTTTGGAAGATGTATAGTATTGAGGATGCATCTAGACTTCGAGAACAATAGATTGCATTTGTCAATTTTTGAGGTTTGGCACACAACAAACTAGATGCTAGAATGGATAGGGCTACTATTGCCCAAAAAGACTCTATTCGATAGTGGACATGGCATGGGAAAGATAGTGGAGTTGAGGCAGCTTGCCATTGGCCTACACTAATAGGTAGCTAGTTCTTTTGCTAAACAGAGGAATTGGTCCACCTAAAGCTTTAACGACTTGGTCAAGAAGAATATGCTTACCTCTAGACAACAAGAGAAGTTAGTTGCAATTTGTAATGCATTGTGACTTTGGAATCAACAAACTCCTTAGTATTGACAAAATCCAAACCCACATTGGGATGTTGATCCTTAAGATGCTAGATGGATTGATGAGGAAGAGATGCAACATGGATTAGTTGGGGTCTCGTTGGATGAGACAGAACTTGATACAACTTGATATGGGGAGTGACTCCAATTTTGACATTGATAGCCCAGATGGGGCATCACTATATGAGGTATAGTTGTTTAAATTTGTATGTTTTTATATCAATAATCATATTGCTATGCCTAGTGCTGGGAATCTTGTCATTTTGTAGCCTTTGGGGCCTTTTGTTATGAACTTAATTTTTTTTAGTTGCTGCTTTACTTGAATCAATTAACATTGAACATTGAATATTGAATTTGACGCATTTTATGAATGTCTAAACTTGAATCTTGATGTCATGCATGGCTTAACTTGTAAAAAACTGAATTTTCTTATATATAAATTTTCACATGCACACACACACACACACACACACACACACACACACACTGCACACTGCGTACAGTAAATTTTTTCTACTCTTCCAGAATTTTTCTGTGTACGTTTTTTTTTAATCACTCCACACACACGCACACATAATGTACATTTCCAAAAGCTTTAGTTATACTCCCTAGTATGTATATGAATAAGCTGATAAGAGTAAATACTCGTGTCTATTCAGTTATGCAGGCAGACAAATCAGTAGACTTGCTACTTTTGCCAGGTAATTAGTACTTTACACTTAAGATTGGCCTTTATATTTTCATGTTTCCAACTCTCTGGAGAAAGCATAGTTATGGACTGTGGACATGATATATGCAAAGAAAATTGATCATGAATGGTAGATCAAAAGAAGAAAACTTGTGTGTCCACCTTCTAATCAGCTTTGGAATTTTGTGCGGGTTTCAATCCTGAAGGACTTGCATTTGATCGTTCTGGAAGACGCTTGGGTCGAGGTGGAGGGTAAGATTATTCCATATGCCCTTTCAATCAGTTCAACTTATCAAGATAACTAATTTAAACCATAGTTATGTTATAGAATTATTGATTTTTTATTTTCACCAATCTCTGATTTGTATTCATTATGGAAGATATTATGACCGTTTTATCAAAACATACCTGGAACTTGCTGGAAAAAGAGGGTGGCAGCCCCCACTACTAGGTAGAAATATTGAAATTATTGTCTGATAGATGATGTTTTATTTGTTTTAAAGGTTTTTGTGTAAATCTAATAAACTTTCTCATTAACTTCTGCAGTTGCATTGGCATACTCCACCCAAATATTGGATGAAGCAATCCCTGTTTCTGCTCTTGATGTTCCTGTTGATGCTATTGTCTCACCATCTGGTGTGATCTCCATAACCTCCAAAGCATTGGAAAGAATGTAATATGAATCATGAGGATCCTTTTCCTAGAGTATAATTTCCGTAAAGGGTTTCTCATTCCATTAGGGAAACTTTACTGCTTTTGAAATTTATTACAGCTTTCCTTAAGCTGTGGTATGTGGTATTTATTAGCCGTGGTGGATTTCTCATCTGGTAGAGATATTCCCTTTCGTAAATTAACAGATTGTTAAATTTCTGCATTCATTGGAAGGAAAATAAAGACACCAAACTTATTTTTGAACCTAGATAGCCAGAGTTTGGCCTTTGTGGCCTTGCAATTGAATATATCCTGCTGAAAACCAAGCAAATGTTTGATTTTCCATCTCTTTTTCCCCCAATTTGACTACGTGAGATTCTCCAGTATCAGATTGTATTTTATTTTTCTTTATTCAATTTGTCAAAGCTTTTCTGAATGAATATCTTCTACGCACTTCACCCAGAAAAGATTCGACAATGTTTTCCCTTAAAAGTCTTAAACAAAAAACACATCAATATTGGTTGCCCATGTCTTTGACATGCCAACATTGTGTATTTTCCCCCTCTATTTGGAGTACTAAAAAAGTTAAAACAAAAATGAAAATAATTGTGATTGGATGGACACCAATTGAATTTTAACTTGTTTTTCTTACATATCAGGCTTTATTTTAATGTTTTCATTTTATGTTGTTAGCATGTAAGATGCTCAAAGCAGGAGAATTAGACGCTATTAGATGCTGTACATCCTAACAGACTGATATACACCTGTGTAGTATGTACTAATCTATAAAAATGAGAATCAGTTTATTGAGTTCAATTTATTCCAAATGTTAAGGGAACCATCAAACCAGTTATGGTTTAATAGCTATAATAGGCACCTCTCTTAGTTTCTGTTTTTTCTGATCTATCATTGTACAAATCAAATGACTTTTGACAGTTTTTACTTGTTTTGGAAGACATCTATTCATTTGTAATCTTGTCTGTTATGACGGTTTCATGTTTTGTATAAAGTCTCTTTTTTTAATTTGTTAAAACAGCATTGCCGGTTTGTGCAGAATAAATATGTTAGTGCTTAATAGAAATAGACCACACAGGGTGTGCTACAAATATATTTTGTTCAAATTGAATATGCTGGAACATGAACAGCTTCCAAGCTAGGGTTTAGCAGAAGTAGATATTTAGGTGTGCAATGCTGATCAGGATCCTAGGTGGTCTGCGGGACAAACCTCTTGAGAAAAATAGGTTTTATAGATCATGTTCAAGAAACAAAGAATGAATCACTAACATGCAATCAAATACAAGTAGAAGACTTTATCAAAACAAATATGCCACTTCTATTTAAATTCAGAAGTGAATAGGTTACAAATGTTGTAACAAGTGTATGTCAAAGAGTGAGAATCCTTGTGATTAGAATGGGGAAGGCACTTTAGATTGGTTTGCCTATGATTGCACAATATTCTTCATTATCCCTTAATGTGAAGAAGTGCAAGAATACAAAGAATTACAAACAAGAGGGAAGAAGTTATATTAGTCCAATGTGAACTATTGACCTTCCAATTGCCTTGTTGGTTGTGCTCTTTGATGATTGGTATTTTGTACATGGCCAAAGTCGTCCATTTGTAGATCTATTGAAGTCATTAGGTGTCCTACGTGAAGTTATGCATAGCCATGCATGACAATGCACAATGAGGAATGAACAATGTCATGTGCGAAAGACAAAAGCACATGATGACATTGGGAGTTATATTACGTGCGAGAATGTGCAATGCGCAATGCATAATGTTGTGTGCGAAAGCATATGATGATGCCACGAGTGGCACGTTGATTGTAAATGCTAAAGGAGAGCACAAAAGTGCTAACTATTGTGGTATGCACAATGTGTTGGCGTTTCAATTAGCACCTCTGGAGTGCTTATTGGAAACAAACAACTATGCACAATGTGTAATAACTACTCTTCAAATTAGGAGGGGAAGCTCCCTCTTTTGTTGATGTTTGCATAAAAAGTAAAGTAAACTAAGTTCCTATTTTTTTACTCAGTGGTAGAGCACAAGGGTGATAAAATACAATGCGTTGCAGCTAAGGTTTTCTCTGGTTTTTGCAAGTCTTAACTACAACTAAACTAACTTTTAATCTATCCTATTTCCTCAAGATAAACAAAGCAAGAGGATACAGGAGCTATTTGGGAATGGTTTGATCACTCAAACAAATTGTCTCTCAAAATGCATCAGAAGGTTTTGAACTTCTAGATTTACGCCAAAATAGAATTCATGCAAGTAATCATCAAATGGTAGGCTAGATCTTAGGATTCCCAAGGAGGCGCAGTGCTCTTTCCGAGGTGTAGGCTGAAAGGTAGACTACTAGAAACAACATATAACAATAATGCTACTCTCTAAATTCCCAAGGAGGTGTATTGCTCTTTTCGAGGTGTAGATTGAAAGACAGATTATTAGAAACAACATACAATGACAAATCTTGAGAATTTTAGATCAAAGGCACGTGGCTCTCTTGATTTATTATCTCAACCTCGATCAAAGGTTACACTTTGGGACATCAACTTGCATGAAAGAATCATACAACAAGCGATCAACCAATAACACATGAACATAGATTGAACACACTTATCTGAATAGAGAGAACACAAGCTGTAATTGGCGTTTAACTATATCAAATACGTTTCAAGAACATATACTAAGCGAACAAAGTCGAAGGCTTGTGACTTAGCATTTTGCTACCGTGAAGTAAAGTTAAAAAATAATGAGCAAATGTTGCTCTTATTTATAGAAGCTGAAAGGAGTAGGCAACTCTAATTTCTCCTTGAGTTAACAATGAGTTCTTGCCAATCTGCAAGATTTATTCCTATGTCTAAAAGTAGGTAACCTAACAGTTAACTGGAAAGTCTACTTTAGTTAACTGATTCTAAACAAAAAAAGAACTCCAATATACAAAAGTGTCTCCAAAAATAGACATGCACGATTGGTGGGACAACGAGTTAACTTGGAAAGATGCATCAAATTAATTGCTATGTCTAATGCCATCTTTGTAAGGGTGGGACGTCCTAATTGACAGTTCATTTGCCCGTGATCTTGAGCAATCATCTTCCCTAAGAAACAATTAACTGCCTCATCATCTAGAGATCGTTACATGCCTCAATTGTCAGTAACTGCTTGTCAACAACTTGAGCAATCCTGGAAATATTTGGACACTTCAATTGGCAGTTCATTGATTGGTAACTTTGGTGGCTTTGTAACTGGTGTGATGACCTCTATTCCTCTTGCAACTTTACACTTTAAACACTTTTTTTTGTTTTTTCTCAATGAAAGAGTGTTGTATGATGAAACCACTAAGTTTGATTGTGGACAATCTAGCTGTGAGAAATGCACACGAACTCGTTGCACCCGTAGAGCTCCAACGATATTCAACCCTCTAAATTGGCCTCAGAAGGCTATCAAATATACGAGGTGAAACCATATGGAACCTGTGGACTTTGAGTGTCTATGCCTGTCAATTTCTCCAAATCGACCTCTGGGTGTGCTTGATGCAGATTGGTGTCTAATGTTTTTAGGAAATCATGGAGTAAGATAGTTTTGGTCTTGTATTCTACCTAAGAGAATTGCATTATGAAAACCTTGAAGATTGATTGGGCACACGATACTGTTCAGACAACTTTTCTGCAACTGCTAAAAATAGCCTTGTCGGGGGTAACTTTTACGAAAAATTCTCAGATGTGGGTTTTGTTGAGAATATCCTTTTAAACAAACCCAAAATGTCAGAAATTCGAAAAAATGATTTTTTCTATGACATGCAAGAGCCCTTCGGTGACAGAGGCAACGAGGCAACATAAACTTATTTTTCTCGGAAAAATCTAACACATGGGTTTTGTTGGCGCTTCAAAGCTAAACAAGCCCAGTTTGTTTATTTTTTGAAATTGTGACTTTTTCTGAAAACCCTACTAGAATAATTTGGCACGTGGGTTTTGTTGAAACTATTGTGCTGATCATACCCAAAAGGTCAGATATGTGAATAACTGCCATTTACTTGGACATGCAAGATCTAAGACAAGAATAGAAGAAAAAGAGGGGGAGAAGTTTGGAAGTTATAAACCACCTCTCTGAATCTTCAATAAAATCACGCCTGGAGATGTAAACCTTGATAATCTGTTCTTCTGTGCAACTTATTCTTGAAAACATGAAGAACACTGAGAATGATCTTTGTCAGATCTTCAAATGACTTTGGAGAGAAAATATTTGTGTTTGAGCCCTTCAACCTACAAGAAATAATGAAGAATGGACACCTAGGCTTTGATAATATCAATTTGGAGTTGCAAGCATCAATTAGGCGCCAACATGTTGATTGAGGATCAATCTGCCCGATCAGGAGTTGACTGAGGCAATTTCCACCAATTTGTGGATGTTTTAGACTTGAAGAGGCCTTCAAAATATCTCAACTTTAGTCAACTAGGCCTACTTTGACTTTAGGCATCCAAGTTGAGGAGTTGAAGATTTTTCATTCTTTTTCTGTGACAAAGTGCCTCTGTTCGATCCTTGACTTTGGTTGCTTGGTTAATCCTGAAGTGCTGGTGACATATCCATTGCAGAGTTGAATCAATTTTGGAGAGGTGTACTTGGGAGCTGCAAAGCTTAAAACCTGAATCTGATGCCTCAAATTTTTGGGTGCCTTTTCCAAAAAGGGTGCATTTTTCACCAGACTTAGTTTCTTGGATGCTTTTCAATTCCTCCAGTTTGACCTTCAATGCTTTGATCTGAGATCACCGAAGATTGACAATTCCGGTGAACATGCTGAGATATGGAATGGATAACTAGTTCAGTATCAGAAGGAATGATTGGCCTTGTAGGTCATGAAATTTGTTTTAGAGGTCCCAATAGTTTGGGCGCCCCTGGCCTACAGGGATGCCTTTGGCCTTTTGTGTTGTAATTTTCACCTTGCAACCTTTCACGAACAACCCGAGTTTGATCTTCGTCGTCAGATGTTTGATTTGTTAGTTGGATTTGCTAATGGTGTCATTGCTGAGATTGATCAAGAATAAAGGACTTCTTGGAGGTTACGGAGCTTGAAGACTACATCTAATTGCCCAAAAAGTTGGGCGCCTATTTCTAGGAAGGTGCATTTTCCTTAACACTTAGCCAATTTTTTATGTCTTTCATCTTGCCTTTGCTTTAAGCATTTTTGGCTTGATCTTCGTTTGTGAATGCTTAACATGTCCAGTGAGCTTGTAACTAGATTGATCTTGAAGTTGAAAGGATGTTGAGTAGATGCCTTGGAGAAAATAGCTGCTGAAAACCTCAAGAGGTGGTTCAAAATGATGGGTGCCCCTGGCCAGCAGGGGTGCTTTTGTCTAGATGTTTACTGATTTGCTCTTCGTTTTCATGTGCTCAAACGATCAACAATTGTCGTCGTCTAATGTCTTGTAGACTAGGGAATAGGTTCCTTGTAAAGCTGAGCTAATGCCGAAGACATCTCCTGAAGATAAGCTTACTCAAAAACTGACATTTGGATAGTCTTATTCTTGGGCGCCCCTAGCTTGCAGGGGCACTTTTTCCCATGTTTAACTGTCATCTTCAATGATACTTGCTTTCAACATGTTTTGTTTTCGCCTTCGTTTATTGGTGATCAATGAATCAAGTAAACTTGCTTGGTGATGCATTGGAAAGCCAACAAAACTACGAAGGAGATGACTATTTTGGCAAAACTTGATGACTACCTTTGACCTTCTGACTTCATGGACACCCTTGGACAATAGGGGCACTTTGGGCTCCAGAGTTAGTCATTTTCAATGATTTTCATCCTTCTCAAGCTTTGTGTTTACCGTGTCGTCGATTGCGTTGACCACGATCACCGTCTGCCGACTGCGCTTGTCGTCTGTGTGCAACACCAACATCAACCGTTCACGTGTTTGTTGACTGCATCATCACCGTTGTTGATGTGTTGACTGCATCTGCCGTTGCGCGTGTGTGATTTGTGAAGCTTCGAACATTCCTTGCGCTTTGCGTTCACCGTGTTTCTTGTTTGGGTTAATCACCGTTGTCGACATCACGAATGCGTTCACCGTGTTTCTTGTTTGGGTTAATCACCGTTGTCGACATCACGAATGCATTCACCGTTGCAATTGCTTTCACCATTCTACGTGTATGGGTGCTTGAAAAATGGCTAAGGCATTGATTGTGTAGCATCTTTATTGTAGCAAGGCGTGCATTCTCCAGACCTAGAATATTTTCAGCATTTTTCACTTTTGAAAATCCCCTCCGTCACAGAGTATCTTTTGCCATGGATTCTTCCTTGAAGCTTTTGAGGCTTAGATTTCGACACTTGGTACTGACCATCTGCCATTAATGGTTGCGGAGGTCCTAACTTTTCTCCTAAAAAAAATGAAGTAGACCCACCAGAGTAAAAAAAACTTTTTGGTGATTTTTGACTTGACCAATGTGATCGTGAAGTTAAATTATCCTATCAAAATCATTTTCAACTAATTTTGGAAAGGTCCTATTTTTAGGGATTTTCCTAAAAACAAGGGTACGAAACCCTAATTTTCAAAATTTCAAAAATTTGCAAGTATCTTCCTTGAAATAAACCCACAAAAGCCCATGTTTTGTTTGACCTAAAATGAACTTTTGACAATTTTACATGATTTAGACCATTTTAATCAAAATGCCTTATTGAAGCAAAAATTTATTTTGGGTACAACACAATGTTTTCAAAGGCTTGCATGCTTGCACTTGGATTATTTGCCCTTTCTTGAGAAGTGACGGTCACTATCACATCTTTGGTGAGCTATGAAATTGAACACAAAGTTGCTAAATATTGTACCACTTTGCTTGGTTTGCATATTACCTTGGCCACTCTAAAAATATGATGTGAACCTTTGTGAGTGTGTGTTGTGTGGTTTGAATGATTTTGTCTTGCATGAAAATTCACAAGTGCTTAAACAAGTCTAAAGGATGTTTGATGCTTATTCAAAAGGAGGAGGAAGTGTGGCTCAAGAAGTTCTATGTTGGATAGTGGATGCAAATCCAAGTATTGTGGGAGTTTGAGAACAAAAGTGTTCTCACTAGCTTTGCTCAAAATGGTGTATGTATCATATTCTAGACGCTTTCTCTTCCAATGTGGACCCTTGAAGCATTCCTTTTGAAGATGTAACTGACCCTTATCACCAACCTTGAAGGAATTAGTTGTGATGTATGTTGTGATACTCTATATTTTTGCTATTGGTGCGAGATAGTCTATGGAACCTATTGGTGATCATTATAAATTTGTTTTAGGAAGTTTACCTACTCATTTTTGTGTGCATGAATCCAAGTATGGTGGTATGTAGAATGATATGTTGAGGGGTGTTGTAGGTTGGAACCCAAGATATGTTTGGAAATGACTATGCCCCTAGAATTGTGCTAGGCTCTATTGTAGGCATGCTAGATGTATAGTTGTCATCCCAAGTGGGTGGGCGCATGCAATTGTGGATACACAATAGGTGTAGAGTGCAATTCACTACCTTGATTTGACCATCTATTTGTGGGAAAAAGGTTGTAGACTAATCCAACAATGTATTCCAAATTTTCCCACAAATATTGTTAAAATGTGTTGATGAATCTTGAATTCCAATGGAACACAATGGAGGAAGGTACATCAAAATGTGCCCAAACATGTTGAAGAAGAGGCACATGGTCTCTTGCAAGCAATCATTATGGCCATCTTTAGAAACTTGTTTAGTCCTATAAATATTGAATCATAATGGTGCATCATCGTAGGGAGTTTGCTCATGAAGTCCATGTTGGTAGATTCCAATGGCCTTTGCAAAATTGGAAGAGTTGTGTAAAGCTTGAGCTTCTTGTTTTTGGACTTGGTGATGCAACAAGGAATGCATGACTTGATATGGTGCTCAATGTCTACATTCATATGAGGCCCATAAAAAAGTAATTTTGTTAGAGTTTTGGTAACACCAAAGTGTTTAGTTGTCTTGGCATAGTTTGCATCCCAAATTAGTCATTGATGAGGTGCATCTTCTGGAACACATGAATGTTAGATCTTGAAAAGAAGCTTGTCACTTAGATGAAAATCTGTAATGTCCCCCTCTCAGTCCTAGGCATTTTGTGTTTGTTAGCCTATTTTCGAAGACATGCAGGCTACTTAGAGACGTTTTTAGGGTTTCCAAGATTCTTGGAGGTTTCTCGTCATTTTTTCAAGAGTTTGTTGTAGGAATTTTCTAGAAGGGTGTTTGGGTCTTTCTGGGTTTTCTGAGAACCTTGGTGGGCAGTCATTAATATTTTTAGTAAGTCACAATTGCTTCTCAGAATGTGCTTATTTTAAGATTGGAGTCACTATTTTTAGTAAGTGCTATTTTTGGTAGTGGTGTTGACAACAGTTTAGCATAGGGTTACTATTTCTGGCAATGGTGGCAGTTGCAGTGGTTGGCATCTTAGTATTTTTAGCAGTTGGCTTCTCCACCATTCTTGGAGTTTGAAAATGGAAAGGTTGACAACTTAAGTCTGTTTTATATTGTCAAAGTTTATTTTTGACCCCTATGCCTATGAAGCACAACTTAAGTTGTTTTTAAAAGGTGGACTTGAGACTGGACACCAAGATGAGAGACATAATGTTTTAAAAGTTAATTTTATGCATATTCAAAGGTGGATGCCAAAAGTGAAGAGGTTAAGTGATTTTAATAAAATATTATATTCCCCCAAATGTGGCATCCCATTTTGAGGGAAAAACAAATTCAAATTCCTGGGTCTCAAGGCTATATAATGCCCTCACTTGCTCTCATTCAAGGATGCTGATTTTGATATAACAAAGTGTTGCCAAAATGCAGAGTGCTCTCCTTGGGCTTTGAGGACGAAATCCCTCCAAGTCAACTTCAGTTTTGAAATTGAGAGATATCTCCTAGCTAAACAATGTTGTAGCTCCATCTCAAGGGTTGCAGTTGGGCTTATTGTGGTGATGACTATCTCATTTCTTTCAGTTCTTATTAGTTTTGACATCTTCTAGATATATTTTGGTGTGTATATGATGGTTTGCAACTTTGGAGGCATTTTTGGTGTGTTATATTAGACATTGATGTTGTTGGTTCGTGCTTAGTTGACCCACCTTTTTGCTTATGCTGAATGAAGAAGTGAAAATCATTTTGTGGGTGTTGGCTCATTGTTCTTCTCATACTTGGGTGCCCCTATGCCTAAGTTTTGGTGATTTTAGGTGGAGGATTAGATTTTTAATAGCTGATCAACCTACCTAGGAGGCCGTACGACTTGGTTGGAGGTGTCTTGGGATTCATGCTAGTGCTAATCAATCTTGTTTGTGTTGGCTTGCTACCTTGTTTGGGATGCCTAGCATTGTGGCATCATTTGCAAGTGGTTTGGTAAGATTTCGTTAAGTATTAGTGGAGATATGCTCATTTCATGAGGGTTGGTTGGGTTTTTGTGCTTGTTGATTGTGCATATCAGATTGTTGCACCAGTCATATCAAACCTGATACTCCTTTATCTTTTCATGTTTCATGATGTCTAATCATTCCTATGTTGTAGGGATTGTGTACCGATTTAGTGGGCTATCATGTTGACTTGATTATCTCATAATATCTTGTACTGAGCACTCATTGTAATGTTGAATTTGTATTACCAATCAATGATTTGATTCTTGTTATTTTGGATACTTACCCCACTTAACAAGTGGCGCTCTTGTTGAAAAGAGGTTGAGCTTTACTTTATGTTACTTTCACTCCCACTGAATAAGTGGTCAATTTTTGATTTACTTTCTTGTCATTGCCCGTTAAACAAGTGGAAGTTGGTCGGCTTGCCATAAAGTGCATTTTCCTTTCTTTTTAATTCCCGTTGAAGAAGCGGATGTTTACTTTCATGCACTTAATTATGATTACTCACCCCACTAAAGAAGTGGTAGACTAGAGGATTTCAATATTGTAATCCAACCACCATATGCTCTCACCTTGCCCATACCGGGATTTGGGTGATCAGAAAGTGAAAGGTGTTCATTTCCAGTTAGCTTGTTAAATTTGTAATTGCAAGATCCCCTTTTCACTATATGCTAGTTGCTTATCTTTGCATTTTAGCTAACACTAATGGGTGCAATTTGTGGAAAAATTTGGGGTGGTTATTACAGTGGTATCAAAGTTGGTTATCTTGCCAACCTATGCCTTTCATTGCCTATTGTTGACAAAAATTCTCCAAGAGTAAAAGAGAAATCATATATTACAACAAAGAGGAAAAGAGACAACAATTTCAGACTCCTTCAGTCCTGTTGAGGGAACATTCTCAGAGGTTCTCAGAAATCGTAGAAAGACATAGGTTGTTAGTGATAGAGCAGTTGAGACCATGGCAGAAAAAGATAAGGGACCAGCCCAAAAGGAGAGTCCAGATGTCAGAGCAGAGAGAAAGTTTGATTTCATGATGGACATGATGTCATCGTTGTTGGCTAAGATGAGCCAAAATACAACTCCCACACCTCAATGCTAGAATAGTGAGACCAACGCCTCAAATTTCAACCATAATGGTGGACAAAGTGGTCATACTGTTGAAGTGACCAGAGGATCCGCTCCTAGATCTCTCCAACCAACCTTCACTCGAAGGGAGGAACCTTCAACAGAACCAGAAGCCCCAATTCCTATGGCTAATGAAGTGAGAAATAACTACATGGACTATGGTACCCCTTCTTTTGGAGATACGTGAGATCTTGACATTGGAACAATTCATGAACCAAAAGAAGAAGAGAGGAGGCGAAAGATATGAGAATCGTGCTTCTATGCCTCCAAGGGATTATTATTAGGCCCTTGGGAAGGTGACTAGCACATTTTGATGGTAGTGATAAGTGTCCTGCTAGATCGTGGATCCAAAAGCTTGATAACTACCTTTCATTGAGGCCAATGCTAGAGTTAGATGCTATCAAGTTTTCCACTCTTCATTTGGATGGGGCTGCCCATGAATGGTGGTATCACGGTTTGATCACTCTTGGCCATAACCTTATTTTGACATATGATGAGTTCATTAACAAACTCATCAAAATATTTGAAAACCAAGGATCCTGAGGTGAAATTTCGTGACCTTGCCCAGTTGAAGCAACATGGTTCACTTGATACTTACATTTTTGATTTTCAGAGACTTTCCGTGATGGTGCCCAACATCACTGAAAGAAGACTTGTAGTCCTTTTCTCAGAAGGACTAATGGAACTGTTGAAGGGGTGGGTGAAGGATTTCGATCCACCAACTTTTGCCGAGGCAATAAAAAAATCAAGAAGTATGGAGTTGGTTGCCCCTAGAACAAAATTTTAGTCCAAGCCCTTCTCACATAGGAAGGATAAGAAGCCATTTCATAAGGATTCAAATCAGACCAAGAAGTTTCCTTCATGGATGGATGATGACCTCCGTAATGAGATTTGAAGAAATAAATTTTGCTTCACTTGCAAGGAACCGTGGGCCCTAGGAGACAAATTCTTCGAAAGAGGAAAATCTCATCATATGGAGGTGTATTTTGATGATGGATCATAATATGATATATTGGAACAACAGTCTAATTTTCCAGGAAAAAGAAGCAGAGGCTCCAAAAGAAAGGTAAGAAGACCAAGAAAGTGGGGGTGCATTTGCCCAACTTTTTAGCTTTCAAAAAAATGAGTCATTTAGAGTTTGTGGTGTGCTTTGTGGGCAACAAATTGTTGCTCTAATTGATATAGGAGCAACACAATTTCATTGAAAAATGAATAGTAGCAAAGATAGGCCTCAAAACATAATAATTTGAAGGTTTCAAGATCATGGTAGCTAATGGCTTCACAATCACTTGCACTCATAAGATATCTAACATGTCTATCCAGTTGGGTAATCACGAAGTGACAGATGAATTCTATGTTGTGAGTATTGGTGATACAAATGCAGTGCTTGGTATTTAGTGGCTGTGATCTCTTGGAGAGATCACTTTGAACCTTCAAACCATGGAGTTGAAGTTTACATCATATGTAAAGAAGGTGGTTTTGAGAGGGATGTCAAATGGAGGCCCTCGTATAGTTTCATTCAAAAGGATGGAAAGGCTAATTTAGTGTGACATGGTAGAGTGGGAAGTAGAGTGTGTGATCATGTCTTCCAATCCTCTAGAAGATAAGAGACATTACCATCCTGATGTGAAAGTCTTGATCTCCAAGTGAAGCAAGGTGTTTGGTAGCATTCCTTTTGGGAGACCTCTTGAAAGGGGGATTGATCTTGAAGGAGTAAAACCAGTCATCACTACTCCATATTGACATCTAAAAAGGCACAAGGATGAGATAGAGAAGGCTATCAAAGAATTCCTGGAGATGGGTCAAATTCTCCCAAGAAAGAGTCCTTTTGCTTCTGTAGTGGTTTTGGTGAAGAAGGATGGCACTATGCACATGTGCATAGACTACCGAGCTCTCAACAAGAAAAAAATCAAGAACCGATATCCTATTTCAAGGATTGATGAGCTCATTAATGAGTCACACAAAGTTGTTTACTTCTCTAAGATAGACCTCAGATTAGGCTACCATCAAATCAAAATGAGAGAAGCTGATATAGAGAAGACTGCTTAGATGCCACTTTGGGCATTATGAGTTTCTAGTCATGCCTTTCGGGTTGAGTGATGCACCCACGAACTTCCAGTCTTGCATGAACAAGGTGTTCAACAAGTAGCTGAAGAAGTTTGTGGTTATCTTCTTCGATGACATTCTAATCTACAATAAAACATGGGAAAAGCATCTGAAGCACTTGGAGGAGGTGCTTAGCATTCTGGAGTCTGAGTCCTTGTTTGCAAAAGAATCCAAATGTGAATTTGGAATGATCGAGCTTCTCTATCTTGGTCATGTGATCAACTCTAAAGAGGTCAGCGTTGATCAGGAGAAGATTAAGGCTATTTTGGATTGACCGCCACCAAAAAACCTCTCTCAATTGAAGGGTTTTTTGGGTCTTTGTGGGTTTTACAAAATATTTGTGAAGGGTTATTCTTAGATGGATTCTCCTCTCATAGATCTTACCAAAAAGGGGGCATTTACATGGTTAGAAAACACATAGAAGGTCTTTGATCAGTTCAAGTAACTTATGAGTTCATGTTCCATTTTGGCTATATCAAACTTCTCCAAGCCATTTGAGTTGTAGAGTGATGCTTCTAGAGAAGGTATTGGTGTTGTTCAAATAAAAGAAAAACATCCTATTATCTTTGAGAGCATAAAATTTAGGGGTGTAGAGAGGAAATACTCTATTTATGACAAAGAGATGCTTTTTATCATGCACACCTTGGCCAAATTCAGGTAATATTTGGTTGGAGGGAAATTCATTGTGAGGACTAATCACAACAGTCTTAAGTATTTCTTGCACCAAAAGTATCTCAATGATAGGCAGTAGAAGTGGGTGAGAAAGTTCCAAGCTTACAACTTTGACATCGAGTATGTCAAAGGGAAGAATAACCTAGTGGCCGATGCCTTGTCAAGAAAGCCACACTTGAGTTCATTGGTGGAGATTACAAGTGATTGGAAGGAGTAGATTATGGAAGAGTATGCTAAGAATTCCTTTGCTTCCAACATAATTGATGGTACTTTGCATGATGAAAAGTACAAAGTGGTGAATGATTTGATACTGTACAAGGCTAGAATCTTCTTAGTGCCAAAATCGAAGCTCAAAACGAAGGTGCTCCAGTCATCTCATGACATTCCCTTGGCTAGCCACCAAGGTTATTTCAAAACATATAGGTAGATTCAGGAGAGATTTAATGGAAGGGGCTCAAGGATGAGGTCCTTTTCTATGTTAAGGAGTGTCAAATCTGCCAATAGAACAAAAATGAGCACACCTTTCAAGTTGGCTTGTTGAAGCCCTAGCCCATCCTAATAAAAAATGGGAAAGTATCTCCATGGAGTTCATCACGGGCTTGCCTAAGGTGCAAGGGAGAGATTGCATATATTTTATTATTAATAGATTGACGAAGTTTGCTCACTTCTTTGCCATTACCAACTCATTTACAACAACACAGGTCATTGATTTATTCTCCAGAGAGGTGTTCAAATTGCATGGGCTGCCTAAGAACATTGTGAGTGATATGGACAAGTTCCTAAGCACGTTTTGGTAGATCTTCAGATTGAGTGGTACATTTCTCACTCCAAGCACTAGTTATTACCCACAGATGAATGGGAAAACTGAGATTGTGAACAAGTGGCTTGAAGGTTATCTCAAAAATTATGTTTTAGGACAACAAAAAGCTTGGGTGAGATGGCTTCATTTGGGAGAGTATTGCTACAACTCTTCATACCACATGTCTTTCAAAATGTCTCCGTTCATGGCTCTATATGGGTATGAGGCTCCTAGCTTCATTGATTTGCTATTTGGTGATAGTAGACCCCCCCAAGCGAGGGATATGTTGCAGAAGAGCCAAGACATTTCAAAATATTTGAAGGACAATATTCTTCATGCCAAAAATCAACAAAAGATGTGTGCTGATCAACAACGTATACAGTGTACATTTGAGGTTGGGGATATGGTCTATTTGAGACTCCAACCATACAAACAATCCATTCTCAAGAAGAGTGGAGTGGAGAAGCTTAAGCTATGTTTCTTTGGGCCTTTCAAGATCTCCAGGAGAGTTGGGGAGGTGGCTTATGAGTTGGAGCTACCAGAGAGTAGCAAGGTTCACAATGTCTTCCATGTGTCGCGCCTTAAGAAGGTGCTTAGGCACAATGTTGTTGCTTCTACTGATTTACCTCTGTTGGATGAGAAAGGGTAGTTACTTTTGGTGCCAGAGGCAATCATTGATTTCAGAGAGTGTTCTTGGAGGAGGAGGTCTATCAGAGAGTATCTGGTGAAGTAGAAGAATATGCCAATTGAGGATGAGCAAATTTTGTAGCATCTAGACTTGCGATTGCTTGGGGATAGGCAATCTTGGGGAGGGAGGACTGTAATGTCCCCTTCTCAGTCCTAGGCATTTATGTGATCATTAGCTTGTTTTTGGAGACCCATAGGCTATTCAAAGGCATTTTTAGGGTTTCCAAGATTCTTGGAGGTTTCTCGTCAATTTCTCATGAGTTTGTTGTAGGAGTTTGCTAGAAGGTTTCTAGGTATTTCTAGGTTTTCTAAGAGCCTTGGTGGGCAGTCACTGCTATTTTTAGTACTAACTATTTCTAGTAAGTTACAGTTGCTTCTTAGAATGTGCTTATTTTGAGATTGGAGTCACTTACTATTTTTAGCAGTATGCTATTTTTAATAAGTGTTATTTTTGGCAGTGGTCTTGGCAATAGTTCAATACAGGGTTACTATTTTTGGCAGTGGTGGTAGTTGTAGTGGTTGACATCTTGGTACTTTTAGCAATTGGCTTCTCCACCATTCTTAGAGTTTGAAAAATGGAAAGGTTGGAAACTTAAGTTTGTTTTATATTGTCAAAGTTGCTTTTTGACCCCCACGCCTAGGAAGCACAACTTAAGTTGTTTTTAAAAGGTGGACTTGAGCTTGGATGCCAAGATGGGAGACTTAATGTTTTAAAAGTTAATTTTATGTATATTCAAAGGTGGATGCCAAAAGTGAAGAGGTTAAGTGATTTTAATAAAATATTATATTCCCCAAATGTGGTATCCCATTTTGAGAGGGAAAAGAAAATTCAAATTCTTGGGTTTCAATGCTATATGATGCCCTCACTTGCTCTCATTTGGGGATGTTGATTTTGATATATAACGAAGTGTTACTAAAATGTAGAGTGATCTCCTTGGGCTTTGAGGACGAAATCCCTCCAAGTCAACTTCAGTTTTGAGATTGAGAGATATCTCCTAGCTGAACAATGTTGTAGCTCCAGCTTAGGGGTTGTAGTTGGGCTTATTGTGGTGATGGATATTTCATTTCTTTCAATTCTTGTTGGTTTTGATGTCTTCTAGATATATTTTGGTGCATGTGTGATGGTTTGTAGCTTTGGAGGCATTTTTGGTGTGTTATATCAGACTTTGACGTTGTTGGTTTGTGCTTAGCTAACCCACCTTTTTGCTTACGCTGAACTAAGAAGTGAATATCATTTTGTGGGTGTTGGATCATTGTTCTTCTCATGCTTGGGTGCCCTTATGCAAAAGTTTTGGTGATTTTAGGTGGAGTATTGGATTTTTAATAGCTGGTCAACCTACCTAGGAGGCCATACCACTTGGTTGGAGGTGTCTTGGGATTCGTACCAATGCTAATCAGTCTTGTTTGTGGCAACTTGCTACCTTGTTTTGGATGCCTAGCATTGTGAGATCATTTACAAGTGGTTTGGTGAGATTTTTTCGAGTATTGGAGGAGATATGCTCATTTCATGAGGGTTTGGTTGGGTTTTTGTGCTTATTGATTATGTATATCAAACTGCTGCACCAGTAATATCAAACTTGATACTCCTTTACCTTTTCATGCTTTATGATGTCTAATCATTCCTATGTTGCAGGGATTGTTTATTGATTCAGTGGGCTATCATGTTGACTTGATTATCTCAGAATATCTTGTACTAAGCACTCATTGTAACGTTGAATTGGTAGTACCAATCAATGATTTAATTCTTGTTATTTTGGATACTTCCCCCACTGAACAATTGGTGCTCCCACCGAAAAGTGGCCGAGCTTTACTTTATGTTACTTTCACTCCCACTGAATAAGTGGTCGAGTTTCGAATTTACTTTCTTGTTATAGCTTGCTAAACAAGCAAAAGTTGGTCGGCTTGCCACTAAGTGCATTTTCCTTTTTTTGTAACTCCCGCTGAATAAGCGAATGTTTACTTTCATGCAATTGATTATGATTACACACCCCACTAAAGAAGTGGTAGAATAGAGGATTTCAATATTGTAAGCCAACCATCGTATGCTCTCACCTTGTCCATACCAAGATCTAGGTGATCAAAAAGTGGAAGGTGTTCGTTTCCAGTTAGCTTGTTATTTCAGTAATTGCAAGATCCCCTTTTCACCGTATGCTCTCACCTTGCCCACTATGGGATCTGGGTGATCATAAAATGTAGGGTTGCTTATTCAGTTGCTTATCTTTTCATTTTAGCTAATGCTATCAGGTGGAATTTGTGAAAAATATTGGGGTGGTTATTACAAAATAACCAACATGTTTACCTTGCATGTGCATAATATAGGTTTGTGCAAGTTCTAATATGTTAAGTAGAGGTCTTCCTAATAGGCAAGTCATGGCTATACAAATATAGCATTGTGATGAGCACATGAATTAGTGGTGTGTTGAAGCAAGTTGCCACATTATTGTCTTTCCATTACTTGTGCTTCATTACCAAGTGGAGCGATTGTAGGTATGCCATCTACTTAATGTGTTGTGCATTTTATAGCTTGCTTAGCAGGTACAAATATTCAAAGTGTTTTGTGATCCAAATGAATGATTATCTCCTTACCAAAAATGTAGTGTGGATGCTACTTGATTGTAGGTGATTGGATGCTCATGCTAGATGAATGCTACATCAAGTGCAAAGTTGGATGCATAGGTCTAAATATCAAAGGGGTATGCAATGTCAAGAATTGTAGGAATAGGTGATGTTAGTCATTGCTTGAGCTCCTCAAAAAGTGTGTTGTTGTGTAGGTGCACAAGTGAATATTTCCTTGGTGCACATCATTAGAATGGGCCACCAAACAATGTGCAAAAATGATAACATACCTAGAGTAGAAGCTTTCAAGTTTGAGAAAGCTATGTAATTAAGTGGTGTTTGGAGTTGGATAATCATGAACCATATTGATTTTATTTGTGTTTGCATATATGCTTGCACGATTAATGATGTAGCTTAGATACTATATTTTTGGTGACAAAGCGATACTTGCCTATGTTGGCTTGCAACTTATGTTGGCATAATGTCCAAGATGCATGAGCTACATTCCACATGTTCCTTTGAAGTCTTGTTCAAGATGAGGATGCCATCAAAGTAGAAAATGATGAAGGATTTAGTGAAGGGTCATAGGATGTCATCCATTAGGTC
Source organism: Sequoiadendron giganteum (assembly GCA_007115665.2). NCBI lineage: Eukaryota > Viridiplantae > Streptophyta > Pinopsida > Cupressales > Cupressaceae > Sequoiadendron > Sequoiadendron giganteum. The sequence continues at coordinate 262,567,137 of CM021110.1, read as the reverse complement.
CATGAATGTCACTAGCACATTGGTTAGGATAAAAGGAAAAACTATCAATTTGTATAGTCCCTAGCTTTTCAATGCAATTTTCCAAGCATCTTTGGGATGAACTTGGTGATATCCTAATTTAAGGTTGATCTTTTTAAATAATTGGGCACTATGAAGGTGGTCCAAAATATCATTAATAGAAGAGGATATTGGTTCTTCATTGTGATCTTGATGAGCATGCGGTAGTCAATATAGAGGTGCCGCATGCCATCATTCTTTGGTGCAAGGATTCTCAACCCACCACATGGAGAAGAGCTAGGCTCGATTTTACCTTGACTAATCAAATCCTATATTTGACACTGAACTTCGTCATTCCCAAACAAATTGTGATACAAAGGACTATTATGAAGATGGGATTTGAGAATCAATCTTGTTGCACTACATAGTGTGTTGAATGATCTTTGTGCTCTGTAAATACATTCATGTATTGTTTTTGTAACTTGTTGCTTTTTTGTTGTGACATTTGCACAATCTTGTATGTTACCAACACATGCTTCCTCCCTATGTAGGTGTCTTAGGATGAACCGTGAGAAGAACTTCTATGTGTGTGAGATGATATTGCAACATTTATTTCTAGATATTAAGGCTACTTTGGTCTTTGGTGAAGACTCTTGAAGATAAAATTATTGATCACTAACATGTATCGTCTATCTTTGTGGTTTTTCTTGATATACACCAACTTTGTCACATAAATATGGCCACCCAAGTAGAATGTCACATAATTTTAGTGGTGCAATATCAGAAGTGATTGTGTTTCACATGGATTTGAATGCATGCTTGAAAGTACACCATCATTTACCTAAATATCTTTACCTTGTTGCAACCATACCAAAGAGTATGGCCTTGCATGGACTTTAATGAAGACCCAAACACTTAATAGTATCTTGCACAATGTAATTTTGGTTGCTATTGTTGATGATGGATGACATGCAATTATTTTCTATCAACCCAATATTGCATGTGGAAGAGACATTCACATTTCTTCAAACTATCAATTGTCATGACATTTGTGTTCAATTGCCATGACATTTGTGTTGAGACACTATGCCTCTTGATTCGTAACCTTGGATTGTGTACAATTTAATGTGGCTTGCATAATAAGAGATTTTTGCACAAAAAATTCAACATTATTGTGGGAACTCATGCCATGGTGATGGTACCATTTATTATCTTGTTTCTTCTTGTCATTGCCCTTGCTTGGTGCAAGTGATATTGTGGATTTTGAGTTTTACATGAATAATTTGGAGTTATGTTGTTTTTATGCAAGGGAATTTGGCTTCTATATTGAAGGCTTGGAAGTGATTTCTTACACAAATATTTTTGCTTGAGCATCACTTTGGCTTCAATCTTGGATGCATTGTGAAAAGCTTTCCATAATGTTTTCAAGGTTAGAAACTCTAACTATAATGCCCATGTATGTGATGATTATCACCTTATTCTAATGTTTTCTTATGACTGGATAAATGCTATATTGCATTGATTATGATGTGATTTAATCATAGGATAAATACATGCCTTGCTAGATTACATGTTATTGGTTATGATATGTTTCTTCGTTTATGATCTTTGTTGTGAGATCTGATGCTTCACCTTGAGTGTGTAGGAAATATACATGTCTTTGATCAATGGAAGGATGTGGAGGAGAATGACATAGATTCACTTGACTTTTTCACTTTACCTAGTACCGATGGTCAAGTTAGTGACCCTATGAATTTTGTGGGTATGTTTGATTTATTAATCCATCCTATTTAGTTTCAAATGAAAGGATGTTCCCCATATTTATTTGGCTTGCCACTATTCGAATCATTTGTGATTCTAGATCCCTATTGTGTGAAACCTCATAAATTATATGCCTTCTTTGTGCATAATTTTATTTTCGAATGCAAATTAGTTGCCCTTAGTGCTTAGAATATTTTAATACTTCATTAGGAATGATAATATATGATTGGTTAAGACGTGGATCATTGGATTATTTTTAATGAGTTTCCTTTTGATTAAATGCTAATATTTAGTTTGGAAAAAAATACATGAATCCTAAAATAAGATATGTTAGTCATTTTTGGAATATTTTGTTTAATCTTGTTTCAAAATTATATGGTTCCCATGTGAAAGGAGAGAAAAGATCTTAGTCATTTTAGCATTTTTTATCAATAGGAAAACAAGAGATATGAAAAGGCTTGTTCATTTTTCCTCTCCAACTATTTTTGAGCCCTTGTTTGGAAAATAAAGATTGTTTTTTCTTGAAATTTTTGAATGGAGCATTGGAATATTTGGAAGATATTTTTTTGTTGATGAAGATCTTGCTTGGATGAAGGATTTGTATGATCACTTGCTTTCTTGGGATTGATTTTTTCCTGAAGAATCTCCATTTGAAAGCTTGCACAATAAAGAGGTATTTTCCTTTTAGTAAAGAATTCAATTTATTCAAGTGAATTCCTCATTTGGGAATGCTCCCATGTCCTTTGGGATAGGAATATAGCTTTTTTGAGCATGATTGCATTTGGATTTGAAAGTAATTTATTTTATTAAACATTTGATAAGATTGTAGATATCATTGTGTTGTAGTTTTGAACTTTTTTGAAAAACACAAAATTGTACCCAAACCCTTACAAAAGTTCCTATGGATTATGTGATTGCATATTTGTGGTGTTGGGCTGATTTAGAATAAAAAGGTAGTGTTAGAAATTTAAATGAGTAAGTTTCCAATTTTCTTGAATAACACAAAAACGTCCACAAACCCTTGAAAAATTGTTGTGAAAATTTATGTTAGAAAAGATGATTCCCCTTGATTTTTTGGATTAGAAGGTATATTAATATTTTTTGAAATTTTGGTGAAAAATTAGTGAAAATATTGGTAGCCATTAATGATAGAAATTAGTTTTATGGTTCTTGATGACATCTTGAAAATACAAGGAATTTTGAATGTTTGAGATTATATTATTTTGTGGCCTTATGCTTTTTTCTTGGAAAATGAAATTATTGTGTTTGGATATTAGTGTGATGATGTCATGCTTTGTTTTCCATGCTATGATAATTTTGAGTAAAATGCTTATTCAATTGTGTTAATGGATGAATAGTGATATGGTTTTGGAATGTCCATCCTTCTTTCCCAACCACATTTAAATGAAATGATTAGTGTTGGTGACAATTTTTATTTGAATAAAAAAATGTTGATACTCCATGGATTTAACCTATTCCATTCTCCTTTGTTTGAATGGGTCGTGAGTACCAAAGTTGTGAAATTGAACATTGAATCCTTGATGAGTTGTGTATTCAAGTGTTGTTATGCATTGAGTTACTATTGCATTTTTTATCCACAATGTGTTATGCATTGGATGGTGTGTGAAGACCATCTGTGACCCTAGGGTGGATTACATTGGTGTCTTGTATGGAAACCCTTTGTGTGAGAATAGTCTTGCTAGTGGTGTATCTATGGTCTTCTCTCTTTGTAGTTTAAGAGTTGTCTAGAGTTGCATGGTCATCTATTGTGCTTGAAAATGGTAATATAGTAACCTCCCCCATTAGTTCCCTTCTTAAAGATCTCTTGAGAGAATGAGATTTCTTAGTTTAGTATATCGCTTAGTTGCATTTATGCCTTGATTGAAGTGTTGTAATCATGCTATCAATTTATTTGATATTGTGATGGATCTTGAATTATGTCCATTCTTGTATTTTTTGGATGTAGGTAATTGTAATCTTTATTGTAATTCATAGTTTGGTATCAAATACATGTGTAAATGAGGTCCTATGATCTTGGGTTAGAGAGACCAACTATATATTATTGGACTCTATTATTGGAACTTGAACCATCCATGTTTGGGAAGAGATTCATTTCATTGTTGCATGTGTATTTTGTTATTTGCATTATTTTTGCTTACCACTTCTATGAAGGATTTAGCATCCACTCCAACAATCTTGTCCTCCTTGGAAGAAATAATAGGTACATGCCCATTCTAGATGGATGGGGGGGATTTATAGTAGAAAGATCAACTATAGAATAGAACCCCTTCAGGGAGAGGGGTGGGGAATGGGGCATGCGAATCAAATAAAGACTAGTAGGAAAATCTCTTTTCGAGCAATCCTAATAATAAGATGAGTAGGTCCAATTTTCTAAAGAAGTTGAAATAAAACTAGAATCTATGATATGTTTATCATTTAAATGCTATGAGTAGATATAATCAATGATATGACATTGTGTAGTAAACATTAAATTTAGGAGTTGCATTACTTTTTTATGCTTGTTACATTTGATATATGATGTCAATGCTTGAATGTTAAAGCAATTTTGGTTAAAACTGAATTTTTGGAATTCATGTATGTTTAATGTGGCTAATTGAATCTTAGTCAAAATAAAAATGTATGGTTCAAACCATTTGAAAACACCTCTTGGAAAGTGAAAATTACATTGTGTTGGTGTTTGGTTACTTTAGGTTTGTCTATGCCTAACCTTTAAGTCATCTTGGGTTTTGTACCCTTTAGTCTTGTCTTGAAAGTTGGTAATTTAGTGTTGTAAGTGTAGACACCTAAAAATGACTAATGCATTCCGTCTAACTCATGATCATTTATCGTCAACTTATCCATCAATATTAACTAAATAATTTAAATTATTTAATTAAGCTAACACATCATTCATGTTACTTAAATAATTTTTATTTAATTAATTTATTAATTTCTTCCACCCACATTAATTTTATTTAATTAATTCATGCATTAATTCTTCTTATCCACTATAATAAAATAATAACCAGCTAATATTTCTTCTAAAATTAAATAAATAAATATAATTATTTTTTCTATTTTTATTTCTTTTAAAATAAAGAAAATTAACATTTTATTTATTTCCTAAATATAACTAGTTATTTATTTAATTCTATTTATATTCTTCTAAGAGAGTTGACTGAAAAAACAACATTTGTTCACTCACATTCACTTTCACTTCACTCATCCATGCAATTGGTTAACTAATTAATTAAGCCCTTCATTTATTTAATTTTTTAGACTACAGGAATTAGGTAGATCCCTTATAAACTATAGTGGACCTAGTAAACTTTTTTCAGGTGATCAGTGACATTGGAGTGACACGTCCTTAGTGACAATGGGGATGAAGGGGAGACTAGACCTCGTGACCTCTTGCCTGCAATAGGATGCTTTACCCAATCGAGCTAGGCCCTTCGCCCCAATTAAGCCCTTCATCAAGACACATGCCATTTGCACATTCATCATAATCTCTAAATCAATAACATCCATCAATATTTCAAATCATCCTCCACCATTGATCTATATTTGGTGAAACCTAAAAATCACCATCATTCCAAGCCATTAGTCATCCACAAACTTGAAAAAATCCAACTATAATTACATCCATTTTGCTATCAAGGTTATTCTTATGTTTGAAGAATAATCCACATCCATATTTTTACAAACATTATCACACACAATGGATTAAGATTAAGACACTTTGTGGAGGTATAATTTGATTGAGTTATATAATTTGATTTGCTTTGTTTGTGCACACACTTTATTTAAATAATTTGAGTTTTAAATTCAATATTATCACACAAGAGGTACGGTTTTTAATTAATTTCTAAAATTTCTCAAATCACATTAATTAATTTTTCTTATCCACTATAATTAAATAATAACTAGCTAATATTTCTTCTAAAATTAAATAAATAAATTTAATTGTTTTTTCTATTTTTATTTATTTTTAAATAAATAAAATAAACATTTTATTATCTCGTAAATATAGCTAGTTATTTATTTAATTCTATTTATATTCTTCTAAGTGAGTTGACTAAAAAATCAATTTTTGTTCACTCACATTCACTTTCACTTCACTCATCCATGCTCTCACTTCACCCATCCATACAATCGGTTAAATACTTAATTAAACCCTTCATCACGACACTTGTCATTTGCACATTCATCATGATCTCTAAATCAATCTCATCCATCAATATTTCAAATCATCCTCCACCATTGATCTATATTAGGTGAAACCTAGAAATCACCATCATTCCAAGCCATTAAGCATCCACAAACTTTGAAAAATCTAATTATCATTACATCCATTTTGCTATCAAAGTTATGCTTATGTTTGAAGAGTAATCCACATCCATATTTTTAGAAAAATTATCACACACAATGGATTAAGATTAAGACACTTTGTGGAGGTATAACTTGATTGAGTTATTTAATTTGATTTGCTTTGTTTGTGCACTCACTCTATTAAAATAGTTTGAGTTTTAAATTCAATATTATCACACACGATAGATATGGATTTTTAATTAATTTCTAAAATTCCTCCAATCACATTAATTAAATAATTTTTAATTATTTAATTTATTCATGCATTAATTTTTCTTATCCACTATAATTAAATAATAATTAGCTAATATTTCCTAAAAAAATTAAGTAAATAAATTAAATAAATTTATTCTTTTTTTTTAATCTTTATTTCTTCTATAAATAAATAAAATTAACTTGATTATTTCTTAAATATATCTTTCCCTCATGCACATGAGATTAAATTTATTTATTTATTTAATTCTGTTTATATTCTTCCAAGCGAGTTGATTGAAAAACTTCTATTCACTCATACTTACTTTCACTTTACTCATCCATGCTCTCACTTCACCCATCCATGCTGCTAGTTAACTAATCAATCAAGCCCTTCATCATGACACATGCCATTTTCACATTCATCACGATCTCTCAATCAATCTCATCTATCAATATTTCAAATCATCCTTCACCATTGATCTATATCAGGTGAAAGCTATAAAATCACCATCACTCCAAGCCATTAATCATCCACAAACTTTGAGAAATCCAACTATCATTACAAAAAATTTCTATCAAGGTTATGCTTATGTTTGAAGAGCAATCCACATCCATACTTTTAAAACACTATTACACACAATGGAGTAAGATCGAGACACTTTGTGTAGGTATAATTCAATTGAGTTATTTCATTTGATTTTCTTTGTTTATACACATTATATCAAGAAGTAGTTGTTGAATTGGGTATTTGAATTGCTCTAAATTTCTAGTTTCAAATTCACCATTTCAATGCACTCATATTTTGACACATCCGGTGGCACCCACATCCTTGAATTTAACAATTTTATTTGAGATTTTATGATTTTGAAAGGTAAAGGCACATATCACCACTTTTGTTTTTCAAATTCATGCTTTTGTCTGGGATATCAATGCTTCTATTAGCTAAATTGATGCTTTTTTTTTTCACTAGATAGGCACATCTGATCCTCTGTTCAGTGCATTTAATCCATACACCGATGCATTTGACCTTTATTTGAGGATTTTACATCATTGGATAAATTTGAATTATTATTCCTTGCAGAATAATGTTTTTCTAGGATATGACAATTATTGTTTTTCAATCTAATCTTTTCATTGTTTTTTTGAAATGGACTAATTATTTTTTGGCAGGGTTTTTATTTTCTGTTTGCAAATTGTTTTTTATTGTAGGAACATGTCGACACATATTTTTTAATGTTTGTTTGTGTACTTATCATCGTAGACAAGTTGATAATTTTGATAGACATATTGTCACGTATGATAGACAGATCAACACCTCTAACAAACATATCGGTGCATTTGATAGAAAAATGGTGCTTTTGAAATAAAACATGTTTGACAAGCTAAATGATGCGTTTGATAGGTATTATTATGCTTCTATGTGTTTTTCTTACCACATTTGCTAGTTATTTTGGTTATTTTGTTTCTATGAATTGAGTTTTGTTTTGGATAATATTTGGTGATCTTGGAAACTAATTTAAGTGGTGCAGCTTGGTGATCTCTAGGAGAAATATTAGAAATGTGAGATTATTGACATAATTTGGTGCAAGATATTGGCCAATTTTTTTAAAGTTTTAACACTAAATTAGTTGCACACTTCAATTTCTTAAGGGACAATGAAAATGCTTGTCATATTTGTGTAAGCTATTGGGTGTGTATGCTCTCTCCTTGGACTACATGTGAGCTTGGAGATCAAAAACACCTTCTAGTTTACTTAGTTTTTTATGTTCACACCTAAGGTTGAGCTAGCTTGTGTATGCTCTCCCCTTGTGCTTTGTGCGAGCCTAGAAATCAAAAGCACTAGCTTCAATATTTTCCTTTAGGAGGCTTTCTTGGGGATTTGATGACATCAAGGATTACCTCAACCAAGTTTTCAAGTGGGGTATATAAAGGGGGAAGAGTGAAAGTTGTACCTCAAGAGTGAGCCATCATTGTGTCTAGCTAAACCGCAAGACCCTTGGTTCACTGAGACTTGTTTGGTGAAGAGGATAGGAAAGACTATGCTATATTCAAGAATTTGTAGATAGGCCCTTAGTTAGCTACCACTAAGAACCTTGTATTTAGCAAGCCTACGACCTTCAATCATCAATCTAGTGTGGTGAAATTCTTAGTATCAAGTGTGAAGTTACTCAACATATACCTCTTTGAATAGAGATATAAATGATTTGGGCTAAAGGTGTCAAACCTCCAAATTAAGGGGAAAGATGATCCTTTGCACTGATGGACATGCTTCTACACATCTTCCTAATAGAACTTCACTTTTGAGTTGTCTACTTGCACTTATGATTCATTTTGTGACACTTTTGATTTATTGTCATGTGTATCTCTTTGACAAAGTTACATTTTTGAGTCTTTGTATTGCAATATTGAATAATATTAGTGCACATATGATTAGTAAAATGATGTTTTTGACAAATCCTTGAGTTTTTAAAACATTGCAAAAGTCAAACTTTTAGACGTTTGACTAGACGAACCTAGAGGAAGACTTGAAGCATCCTAGCTGAGTCTATCATCTTCATCCATTAGAAAAATTCTAGGTCAAATCCCATCCATCAAACATCACATTCCATCTTTTTGGACTTTAGAGCTATAATCCTAGACTTGGACACCAAATATTTTAAAGCATAATTATTCATCCAATTTTACATAGATAGCACCAAAATAGTTAGAGTATGGTCTAGATCTTCTACATTTGTCTCTAGATTACCATTTTCTTGAACAATTACATATTTCAAGTAGAGAGTTGAGTTAGCACCTATAATTAGTGGATAAACTAGCTTAGGAGTGTTGAATACTCTTGAGTTAGTAAACTCCATCCGTTATTCTTTTGATTGGACTCACAAATCTAGTTCAAGTGAAATCATCCACATCCTAGACATTATCATCAATAGAAGATCTATATTAACTTCGGTCTATTGAGGTTTTACCCAACATCATCCTTTATAAAAAACATAAAAAAAATCCAAAATCATCACATCTTTGTCTAAGTCCAAATGATCTCTTTAGGAAGCCCAAAACCCACACATCCATATCAATCATTCACTTTTCATCACACATCATTTATGAAGGTCTTAAAACTTGTATGCCTATCACAAGGTCTCAACATAAGAAAATCATGGAATCTAATAAATTTGATCAAACATAACAACCATGAGTGATAATCAACATGAGTTTGGTATGCCTTCTCATATATTCACCTCAAATGCTTGCCAAACATGATAACCATCCTCTTTAGGGCTATTCCTACTATAGACACTTAAAAATGTCCTGAATGATATCATGCACTCGAATTAGATATACTAACATCGCTTCATCCTGAAATCCATCATCTTTTCGCTTAATTGATTAAATTAGCCTAGCTATTTAATTAATTGTGTCATTTACATCTATTAATCTGATTAGGTTAATTCACCCCCTTTCATGCTAACATTTCGTCCTATTAAATTGAATAAATCAAATTATTTAATTTAATCCCCTAAGTCCTCTTATTTAATTAAATAAACCTAATTTATTTAATTAAATATCACATCACTTCCCCTTTTCATTAAATAAATAAATAATTTAATGAATACACTAATTCCCCTAATTTGCATAATTGAGACTTTATTTAATTATCAAATTACTAATTAAATCTAATCTTTCCACTTGCAAGGGAATATTCCAAAGGAATATTCCTCCTTTGCACATTCCTCCAAAAAGAGAATATTCCCATGGAATATTCCTTTGTACAATTAAATTTGGTTTTAATTAACTAAATATCTAATTTTCCTCACCCATGAAAATATTCTCTTTCTTCACTCATTGGCAAAAGGGAAGATTCCTTTTTTGAAACAAACTTTCAACAGGACTTCTTGTGCAAGTTTTGAAAGTGTGTTTGTTTGGATGAATGTAAGCCCTTGATTAAATCAACTTCCATTCTTAACCCTTGATGGGAATCCATGATCCATGCCTCCATCTTCCTTCCATTTTGACCATTGATTAGCTTTTTTAATCTTATCCCTTCATTTCTCATTTGTCCTCCTATAAATAGGTCACTATTTGGAGACAAATGGATCCATCTTTTGATAGTAAACTCATGTTGTTAAAATCACTCTCATCTTGCACTCATATTTCATGTTTTAGAAAACATTTTAGGTTAATTTCTTGCATCATATTAGCTTAGCTTCCATTAATGGCTTCCATGGTAACTTAGGGTTTTAATATTTTGAGCTTAAACTTCATTTAGAATAGCTTTGCATACACCCATATCAATCATCTTAGACTACATCATGTTAAAATAATTTTCATCATATTAATTTATCTTTAAATCATATTTTCATACACATATTTCATCGGTTTTATCAATTCTCTTCAATAGAATCGATCAAAACAAGCTGATTTATCCACGGGATTGGGAAGGGTTGTCATTCCACATCAATGTGACACCACTCCCACAATAAGATAAGTTTAAATGGATTAGAATAGGTGTTTATGAAGCTTTCATATTTTAATATGTTAGTTTTAATGGATTCTTAGTTGAGTTTTGCATTGAAGGATCTTATTGGGACTGATGTTTAGTGGATTAAATATGCTTCGAATCCTCATGGATCAAGTGTAGTAAGCCTATACTAAGTCGTCAGTCACATTTCAACACTAGAAGGAGGGCATGAACTAATCCATCTAATGAATTGCTTGTTAAATCTTTGTTTTGCTTGTGTTTTCAAGTTTAGCAACACTATTGATAAATCACCAACGCACCTTGGGTGCATCGCTATACGACACATTTGATATTTAAAATAGCGACTCATATTTAATTTAGCAATGCATATTAAATTTCATCACCACACATTTAAATAGCAACACTAAGCTAATTTTTCATCGTGCCTTAACTTTTTATTTAGCGACACAATTGATATATCGATGCATTTGATGTCACTGTTTACTGTAGAGAGACACATCTAATTTTTCATTATAATGACACAACTTCGATACAACGATGCTATTGATGAAATTTAGCAACATAATTGATTTCAGTATCGCGATTTACTTGTGAACATAAACTGAACCTAAAATTTGACATGTGCTTTAATTTTTTTACTTTATCTGATTGTTAACATGTCATTGACTTCTCGTTTTGGTTTTTTAGGCTAACTAGTTTTGCAGGTTTGGACAATAAAAATCGAAGTGAAGGAGCATATTACCATTTGATATAATTGTAACAAGTGTTTTGACACTTATGGGGAAATTATAACCCAATTATGATGCTTTTATTTCACGTTTTAGGACCAAACTAGATTTATTTTTGGACTTTAAAATGAACGTTCAAATTGGTTAAAAATGAATCATCACATCATTATGCTTGTTGGTTTAAAATTGAACAACACAACTTCCACTCTTCAAATTGGTACTTAAAACAAACTCATTTTGCTACGATGGATTAAAATGAACATGTGTCTAAATTTTTTGAGTATGCTTGTTGTTCGTATCCAATCCCCTTACACTTCATGTGATCTTGGGTGAAGAGAAACACACAAGTATACCTTTTCTTATTGGAAGCGCTTATCCTCTCCCCTTGCGCCTTTTGGCAATCTTGGGTGACAAAAATCATTTTACGCTTCAAACATGTGTTACCTTTAGAAGGGTTTGCCTCCCAACTTGTGAGAGGGAATGACCCAAGCGGTGCTTTCATTTTGGTCCGCTATATAAATAATTGGTTGTGACTAAAGTCATTTACTGTCTAGTTGTGGTTTTCCCATACCGACGAATGTTTTCCTTAGTATCCTTGTGATGCAATAAAACCCTTAGATAGTTCTAAGGGCTAGGAGGCCTCTTAATTGAGTGAATTGCCGCATGTATGGCACTAGTTTATCCTGAATATGGTCATTAAAATCCTTGTTTGTAGTGGCTAACCAAGTCCAATTTCCAAAACATATTTTAAGGTAGTGCATTGGAGTAGCACCACTCCAAGAAGTTACATACCATGTTCAGTTTTTGATTGAGGCAATAAAGCAAATAGGGAAGGGACTCCTTTGATTGGCGTGTCAAGACATTACATTTCCTTGACATAGCCTATTTTTCCATTTCATCTTCTCAGATTAATCTTCTCTTTTGATGATGGTAAGCCAACTAATAAATACGTACCCGCTCTATCTAGGATTTTAAATGCTTGAGAGTCAATTTAACAATTGCTTGGTTCCAAAACAATTGCAAACAAACATCAACAAGTCTTTTCAAAATTTCAAACCCTTTGGTCTAAGTATGAATACCCTTTGACAAAACCTTTATATTGATGCTTGTCCTAAGGATTTATTCTTAGAGACTTCTGAATATTTTGGTTTACATCTCAATCCATACTTTCCAAAGTTAACCTAGGTAACTATGCCCTTAACTTCGTCCTTTTCACAAAATGGACCTTATAAATTTATGATGTTTTTGACATAGACATTTAGTTTGAACTTAAGCAAGACAAAGTGTTTATGGTAAAAGAAAGTCATTTAAGCAAGATAAATTGACAAATTGAATCCCACGTGACCATTTGGCATCTAATCACTCCGGTTGAACAAGCTAACCTTAGGCCGACTTTCATTCAACCAAAATTTGAGCTGATTGAGGGAGAACGAACAAATATAATTAGCAGTTTGAGAAGCTTCACTTTTGAAATTGTGATCCCTAAAATGTTCTAACCTATTCTAAGATGCAAAACTAACTAATAATGCATTAAAAGGATAAACACAAGAAATACACCTCAAGATTAGTCTAAGGAATGATAAGATGAAATAAAATAAAGAGTGATTATACCTTCATGTTGCTTATTCCTTGGTTGGCCCTTGATCTTTGAATGTTTTGTGTGCTCCTTGGATGGAAAGTGAGATAAAATATGGAAGGTGATATGCTAGATGAATGAGGACATGGTAATGGTGAACTTAAATGCTATGGTGAAGGTAAGAAATGCTCAAATGACAAATTTGCAAGAGTTTGGTAGCAAAAGTATGATTTTCCTTTAAAATGAGGGAAAGGAGGGGGTATTTATAGAACAATTTGAATTCTCTAGAGAATTCAACGGTTGAGATTAAGCCAACAAAGCCAAGATGAAGGGCTATGGTGAGTTGAGGACTCACAAGCCCTCACATCTTGACATGTGGAATGTGAGATGGCTTAGGGTGAGATGATGTGGGAGTAAGGTGGAAGAATGGTACATGATGTGGAGGAAGGACAAGTACCTTGGAAAAGGGATGATGTGACCTCTCAATGATCACATGGGGAAGAGGAGAATCTTGGGTGAATTAAAAATTCACATGATTGGGGAATATTGTGGATAAGACAAGGTTCCAAAAGGAGAGGTGGAAAGTACCTTGGATAAAACAAGGTCCTTAAAAATGTAGGATTCACCCACATGTGACTTGATGTGACAAGTCAAAGGTTTTAGAACTTGCATGGGGAAGAGAAGATTCCTTGGAGGAATAAAAGTGAATTAAAAATTCACATGGGGAAGAGAGGATCCTTGGGTGAATAAATGTGAATTAAAAATTCACATGGGAAAGGGAGTCAAGACCAAGAAAGGCAAGTGGAAAGGTTGACCAAAAAAGGCATGCTAAATGTGGCTAATGACCTTGATTAATGATAATTAATGAGAGATTAGAAGCAAGTGGGAGATTATGGAGGATGTAACACTAATCTTGATTAAGTGGTGCACATACTAATCATAGATTAATTTAATTTAATCGAGATTAAAAGAGGATTATGGAGAATGTGACAAGGAGAGAGAAAATGAGGAATTAAAAATTGATTTTAATCAAAAAAAGGTCAAATGACTAAATTAAATAAATTGTCATATATATTTAATTTAGAGAAGAAAAGGTGTAAGGTAAAGTATTTAATTATTCAATTACATACTTTGGGAACCTTAGGTAGAAAATGAAATAATGATTAAATAAATTATTTAATCATTATTAATGAAATAGATGAATAAAGTAGACGATTTTGACCATGTGGAAGTGGTCAAATTTAGATGTCAACATTTTGCCCCTTTTCGAAGTACTATTAGAATAACAGTGTTTCGAAGAAAAGAAAATGTAGATGACTCTATAGAGGAAGTACCCAGAAAATGATGCCCCAGCGTGGGGAGGAGGAACTGAGCTTCCCAATCGGTGGGGAATAGATGAAGATGTCCCAATCCTGCAAAGGAATGACTATGGCAGGGAAAATAGATAAATAGGAAGGGTATGCCCCCTCGAGAGGGTGATGAGGGAAAAGAGAGGGGTCTCGGGTGACCTCTCGATAGAAATAAATGGAGGGTATGGTTGGAAAGAGCACAAAAAAATAGGCAAGTTTTCTTTTTGAACGAAGTCAAACGGACAAACGGTTTGCCAATGGCGGCCTCAGGAAGGGAAGGGAAGAAATGTGTTGGAGGCCTACAGAGGGGCAGATTTTCCCCACTGTAGGAGGGCAGATCTGCCCTGGCATAGGGCGTATTCGCCCCACAGCCGGGTGGATCTGCCCTGGCATGGGGCGATTCCGTCCCGGGGTCAGGCGGGTTCGCCTCGACATGGGGCGAATCTGCCCCAACCGGGGGCAGGTCCACCCCGTGACCGAGGGCGGGTCCACCGCGGCGCAGGGCGGGTCCGCCCCACCATTTGACAGGGCTGCCATGCAGCTGGGGGTGGATCCACCCCACCATGGGGCAGCGCCGCTGCATGGCCAAGGGCGGATCCACCCCACAGTCGAGGGCGGATCTGCCCCGACGTAGGGGGGGAGATTGATGAAGGAGGAAGGGATGGGGGAAATTATGAGAAATGAGAGGATGAAAGAGGATATAAAGATACTGATGTAAAGTGATGGATAAGAAAGGATGATAAGCGATGGGAGATAAAGGTGAGCACAAATGGATTCCGGGATAAATATGATGTTGCCCTAGTCAAGCTACAAGCCAGGTTGGGAAAATGGTTGATGGAGTGTTGTGGATGAGGGAATGATATATCCCAAAACAACACAAGTATAGGGAAGGATACATCCTGATGAGGATGAGGATGAGTGTTGTTAACGAGGGAAGGATACATCCCAAAATAACACCAAATGATAGGGAAGGATTCATCCTGATAAGAGTGTTGTTGATGAGGGGAGGATACATTCCAGAACAACAAAAGGATAGGGAAGGATACATCCCACAGATGATAATGATGATGATGATGATTGGATCAAGGCTTGTAGCAAGGCTGGGAACAAGACCAAGAGTGTGATTAGATTATTTGAATGGATGAGGATGGGGGAGACATGCAAGATGATGGAATGGAAAATGAAATGCAATCCTAATGCAATTTTCCATCCTTGGATCACTGATTTTTGCTATAGCATAAGACACCAGATACCATGGTATGTGGAACCAAGGTGGATTAGTGTCTAATGCATAGACAAACACAACAAACATGAAGGTTATCCCAACACCCCAAAGTTGTGATATCTTTGGTTGGGCCAGGTATTGGAATAACCACAAGCACAAAAGGATGCCCCAACGTAACACAAGACTCAAGGATCTTGGTGGGTACTATGTGGGACAACCAAGAAGACAAAAAAAGAAAAAAGATCAATATACACCCCTATGTTTACTAGTCAAAGCACACCATGATATGATGGATCAAGGCGACCATGAAAAGTGATGATAGGGAGCTCAAATGATAAACAAAAGCCAAAAGCATCAAAAGATCAGAATCAATTTCAAACATCCTTTACCATAGGATCAATCAGATGGATGGGGTTGATGCGGTCTATTAGGAAGGATACATCCCGTTGAGATCAAAGATGGAGGATATATGGGTTGATCAACACGACGTAGGATACTGAAAACCGATTGGATCTCGTGATACAAATGAACTTGTTCTATAAGCACCAGCTAGGATAGGGACATACTTGATGACACGACAAGACGATAAGACAATAGGATGATAAGGCACAAGACAACAAAAACCTAAAGACCTAGGGGCTCGAGGGTTGATCAAAGATCAACCTTGCCTACGTGAAAGCACTAAGCCCTTATTTTTCGATATAAGGCTATGGATAAAAGCGGAAAGAGGATGATGGAGACCAATAATGGATGGTGAAAGACATGAAAAATACCCTAGGGATAGACAAAAGGATTTAGCCTTGCCTACGTGAAAGCACAGGGGTGACGTAGTTCAGTACAAGGCCAAAGACAGATGATGGAGGATGACAAGACGGACAAAAGATAGAGCCCCGAGGGCGGATTCAAATGATCGACCTTGCCTACGTGGAAGCGTAGGGGAAATGTAGTTCGACACAAGACCAATGAAAAATGGATAAAAGGATGGAGCCGATATGGTGAGACAAGATAGACTGGCAGGATTGGATATGATGATGGTTGATATGTGTAAGATATGTATGATGTGAAGCTCAGGGATGGGATAGTTATCCAAATCATCAAAAGATGAATTGTGAGGAGGAAACGATGGATAGGATATGGGATAGATGTGAGGAGTAGAGAGGATGGATGATAGTGAGATGAATGACATTGGGTTGTATGAGGGTAGCCTATAGCTAGATACCAATGACAAGGGATGAGGAGATGGAAGAAAAATATAAGTAAATGGATGGATGGATAAAGATGGGGAGATAGAAAGATGCTAGGATAGGTGGATAGAGGGATAAGAAATTGGAAGGATGGAATGGATTATTGGATGGATAAATGGATGGGAAGATAAGGATAAAAAGATGGAAAAGGACTAGTGGATGAGAGTATAGGAAGATAACGATTTGGTAGATGGAAGGGATGACTGGATGGATAAGTGGATAGGGAGGTAAGGATGGGCAGGATGGGGAGATGGAGAGGACTACCTGGAGGGATGGATGAATGATGTCTCCAAGGACCCAATCACAAATAAGGAGATTCCCCCACTTTAGATGTGTCATGCATGACGAGGAAAGAGGGATGGGTGGATAAGGGAGTGAGATGGGAAATGTAAGATAGATAGAGGTGGATAGGATGCATGGACAATGGAAGATAGATAGAGGTGGATGAGGAATATGATAGTGTATGGATGAGGGGAATATATGCCAAGAGATGTCCAAAGCATGTATATAGGTTTTCCCCTATCTTTATCAAGATCACAAGGAAGATGGAGGGATTGGGATGAATGGGATAGGATGGATAGGATCTGGAAGATAGGTAGATGTAGGAAATGGAGGAAAGGAATGCGTAAGTGGAAGTTTCCCTTAATCGTGGAAGGAGACAAGATGGGGGATTTACACATGATGCTTGTTTGTCAGGTTTTCATCATGGTACTTATCCAAGACGCTTGTTTTCCAAGTTTTCACCATTGGATGAATGATTTTCTCTTTACTATTTTTTTTTTTTTTCTTTTTTTTTTTGATTTTTTTTTTTTTGGACTAGGATGTGGACAAAGATGGATAAAGACAGGGATATGGATATGTGGATTTAGAGGATAGTTGATAAGGAGATGGATGAAGAACTCAAGCATCAAGTTCCATATGAGGTATTAAGAGCCCATGTGTAGAGTGACGATCGGATGTTGGTACAACCTTAGTAGGAGAAATGGATTATGCAAGAGGATGAATCAAAGGGATTGGATGGGGGAGATAGGGGGGATAGTGGATGGGGTGTTGGAAAGTGTATGGATGGAATGATGGAGTGGATGTGTGATAGGGGAAGGTGTTCAGGACCAATATTGGCACATGTGGTGGATGTGAAATGAGAGGAGGGTTGATGGATGGAGAATGTGGCGAGATTGGAGGTGTTGGGATAGTGAATTTTGGGACATAAGGACCCAAAACAAATTTAGGAGATGGAGGATGAACTTTGGGATGATAAACTTTGGATGTCTTTAGGGTTTTCTCATTTGAAGGCATGGCCTCTTTTTCCTTGGGAATCCACATGGTTTTGATTTGTGCTTTGGTGGGCCTTTGTGGACGTTTGGATTGATTTGGATTTTGGATTGGATTTTTATTTTTATCAACATGTCTTTTGGAGGGGACATGAGGAGCTGTAGATTCATGTGGATGTTTGGATTTATATACTTTTTCTTTGGCATCCAAAGAGATTTTAGTAGCAATGGGATGGGTATGGTGAGATGGATGATGTGGAGAGGATGTGGATGGAGTGATAGAAGTAGGCATTTGACGAGGAAGTGTGGATGGAGGATGCGAGATAGCATGCATGGAGGGGTGCCTTTGTGGATCCTGATTAGGAGTTATGAAGGTAGTATTTTTATGCTATGTACGAGGGATAGGGGGTAGATGAATGAAAGGATGAATAGGATAAGATGGAGGGGGTAGTTTTGGGATATAAGGACCCAAAATATATTGTGTATATTGAGGATGTGTGGGGTTTGATGGAGGTATATAAGAACCCATAGTAGATGGAGGATGAGCAATGATAGATGGATAGACATAAGGACCCAAAATGGATTTAGAAGACGAGGGAGGAAGATGGAAAATTGTTTTTAGGTAATGTGATGGAGGAGGGGGAATGGCAGCAAATGACTTGGTAGAACGATTGGAAGTACCTCTTGTACCTTTAGAAGAGGATCGTTTAGGATGTACGGAGGTTGTACCATCATCTTTGGAGTGCGAGTTTTGGGAGATATATCCAAGACCATGTGTGCCTGGATGTTCTTTGACTTGGATGGGCTCTAAATTACCTTTCTCATAAAGGCATAAACCTTTTCCTTGACAGTTCATGTTCTGTAGCATGTGATTTATGGTAGGATGCTTATTCTTTTGGAAGCATGATGCGAGTGCATTAGTAGGTGGAAGAGGTAGGGTGGTGCATACACGTTGTTTTTCTTCTGTAAGAAGGGCACCATGGATAAGTGTAATGTGACCAAGGTGATACAAAAGTGGCATTGGGATGGTAGGACTAGATGGCGATGAAGGATCATGCGATGGAGATGAGGGGATAGCAGCATCAAAAGGAATGAGTGATAAGGGATCGGGAGAGGGATTAGGGAAGATGATAGGATCTGGATTTTTGGCAGTGGATGATGAGGGCTCATGAGATAGAGTGATTGGATCTTGAATGCAAAGGGGATCATGGGATGGAGTGGATGAGATAGTGTGATCTTGAGATGGGTTGGATGAGAGGATAGGATCATGACTTGGTTGTGGATAGGAATCATGAGATGGGATGGATGGGGGATTATGATCTTGGGATGTAGTGGATGGGATGGTAGGATCTTGATTTGGAGGAGGGGATATGCTTGTATACTTTGGATCAAGCTCTTGGCATGACTCATCTTGTGTGGGATGTATGATGATGGAAGAGTGTTGGAGGGACTCCTCAAATGGGGGAGATAAGAGGATGGAGGATTCATGAAGGTCATGGGATTGAATTTTGTGAATATTAGGATTGGGAAGAGGGGATTGGATGTCTTCAATGGATTGGGTGGATCTAGTAGTAGAAGATGGGGATTCAATGGATTCAATGGGTTTGACCGGCTCAACCGTTTGGATGGTGTCAGAAATGGTGATGGGAGGGATAGGTGTAGGATGGAGGAGGGCCTCATCACTAATGACAGTACATGATAGAGTGGGAGGACATTGTGTCTCTTCTGTTATGATTCCTTGGGCGACATTTGGAAGGGATGTAGGATTAAGTAGAGTGATGGGAATGGATGGAGGATTAGGGATGGATGGAGGATTAGGATTAGGGATTAGTGGATTAGGATTAGACGTGGGGATGGGTTGAATAGATGGGGGGATGAGAATGGATGGAGGATCAGGGATGGATGGAGGATTAGGATTAGGTATTGGAGGATTAGATGAGTGGATGGGACTGGGTGAATTATGTTTAGATGGATGATTAAGATATAATGCGGTGAAAGGGAGAGTGATGTAGGAGGATGTGGATGTTGGATTAGATTGGGAAGATTGGGATGGTGAGTGATAGTAGGAAGATGTAGATGAAGGATTAGAATGGGGAGATGTGAAATTAATGTAAGGGTATTGGGATGGGGGATTGTGATAGGAAGGTGTGGATGTTGGATTATAATAGGAAGATTGAGGTGGTGGATCACCATAGGAAGAAATGTATGGTGAGTTGGCATAGAAGGATAGGGATGATGGATTAGGATGAGAGGATTGAGATGGTGGATTAAGATAAGAAGAATATTGGGATGGGGGATTGTGATAGGAAGGTGTGGCTGTTGGATTAGGATGGGAAGATTGGGATGTGGGATTAAGGTAGAGGTATTGGGATTGTTGATGATGATAAGGAGAGGAGGATATGGATGTTGGGTAGGATAGAGGTTGAAAGGGAGGACATGATGAATATGTCGATGGTGAGGATGTTGGATATCCCTTGTCAAGGGTAGCATAAGGACCGTTATTAGATGCAGATGAAGGCATGGTGGGATAGTTCGAAGAAGTAGTGGGATTTTGGGAGGCGATTGGAGAGAGCTTTCTAGCAATGATAGCATCAAGGGGATATATAACAATCTTCATGATCAACAAGATTTTTGTTATCGTCATCAACGTAGTTAGGATTCCCTTTGACTACTATTATTGGTCGTGTGAGGGGGGGATAAAGATTCATGATGGATACATATTAGAAGGAAAGAATAGATGATGGATAGAGAACTAGGATGGATTGGAAGCTCATATGGCGATTGGATGAAAGCTCAGATTGGGATTGAATAAAAGCTCAGATTAGGATGATGGGATTAATGCTCAGATTAGAATTGGATTGGAGCTTAGATTGGGATTGGATTAGAGGATATGATAGGATAATTTTGTTTTGGAATGGATGATGAATTAGGATTGGTTGATGGAAAGGGTCCTAAACCCAATTCAGAAATCACCCTAGGTGACTTAATACGTTGGTTGATCGGATTAAAGGACTGAACCAATGATCACGACACCAAATCCACCTTGAGATGGAAGGGGATTGATTTGGGCCAATGATGATGAATTACAACACAAATCCGCCTCAGGATAGAAGAAGATTGATTAGGTTGAAGACAATGATTGATATGTAGGATAACGATCAAACTTAATGCCTTGGTCATTTCGGGAGATAACTCCTAAAACAAGGTTTAAGGGATTTTGTGTTGAAAGATGACGATGAATGCAAATGAAAGATTTCTTGATGGTTTTTTATATGATAGGGATGTTGTCAAAGTGATCTTTTTGGAAAGTAAAAATGTTTAGGTCACATGGTAAGATGGTAGGACGAGTTCCCCAAATTATGAAATTTACAATGTGAATGTGAAATGATAGTTTAGAAAAGTTAAATGGAGGCTTGAAATGGTCAAACAGATGTTTGGAAGGGTTAAATGGATGTTTGGGATGGTCAAACAGAGACTTGGGGTGGTTAAACGAAGGCTTGGAATGGTCAGACAGGGTGAAACTCTTTGTTCAGGAGGGCGTATCTGCCCCTCTACAATGTAAACAGTTAGAGAAAGTTGAAACAATAGGGAAAATACACCCTTCTATAGAAAAATAGTAGACCAGGGGGGAAAATCCGCCCCTCTGCAGAAAAATAGTGGACCAGGGGGGAAAATCCACCCCTCTGTAGAAAAACAGTGGACCAGGGGGCAAATCCGCCCCTCTGCAGAAAAATAGGAACTTGGTTTGGATGAGAAAGATTATGGAAAGGACTTGAAATGATTCAATGAGGCTGACTTATCAAGATTTACTGGTTTCTCACAGAAAGACACTTTAAGCAAGCACAATCCTATGATTAGTGTTAAGGGGTATGGCCAACAAAGGTCTTGATCTAGGATGCACAAAGTTTCTAGGGAGTCTTCGATATACTCTCGATACGTGAGGCCCAAACTATGAACACCAGCCTGTCACAAGCATGAGTCGAGAACCCCAATGAGATACTAAAGGGCTCAAACCAACTCTTCACGTCTATTTAGGTATCACCCTAGCTTCGATGCTCCGCCAGACACGACGTGACTAGATTGGGGTACAACTTTGGCTCTCCCCCCTTTTTATACCCCGTCAGTACGCGTGGTTGAGATCGTCCCTTGGGGTGATGAAATCCCCAAGCAGGTCCCTCTAAAAAGAAGGCACTAATCATTTCCAACTACTCCCTAGGTTCACACAAAGTGCAAGGGGAAGGTGAAAACAAATTAATGCTCCCTTTGGATAACACAAAGCATGCACACCACACAATGAGTATTACTTCCTCCTAATTAAACTATGTGCTTAGATGAAAACAACAATAAAAGACTCTTAAAATCTGAGTAAATTAACGGTCCTGCAAACAAATTGTTAGTTGTTTTACCTTCCATCATTTGTGAATTACCACAAAATGCTGCAAAGTATTAGTAAGAAATCCAACTTCACCCACAAACAAGCAAGGTTAGGGGGTTAGAACTTCAAAACAACAAAAAACTGAGCCAAAAATGAAGCTAAAATGCTTGTTTTTACCTTCGAAAATGTGTTGTTTAGGGAAAATCCACCCCTCTACAGTGAAAAATGTTGGAACAGCAGGGCAAATCTGCCCCTTTGTAGTGAAAAATGTTGGAACAATAGGTCGGGTCCGCCCCTCTATAGTAAAAAGTCAAAAAGTTGAAACAACAGGGCAAATCCGCCCCTCTGCAGAAAAACAGTCAGAAAAAGTTGGAACAGGAGGGAAAATCCGCCCCTCCATAGAAAAGTTGTCAAAAATGTTGGAACTATAGGGCAAGTCCGCCCCTTTACAGAAAAGTTGTTAGAAAAGTTGGAACAAGAGGGAAAATCTGCCCCTTTGCAAAAAAGTTGTCAAAAACATTGGAACAACAGGGCAAGTCCGCCCCTCTGCAGAAAAACTGTCATAAAAGTTGGAATAGGAGGGAAAATCCACCCCTCTGCAGAAAAGTTGTCAAAAATGTTGGAACAGTAGGGCAAGTTCGCCCCTCTGCAGAAAAAATGTCAGAAAAGCTGGAACAGGAGGGCAAATCCGCTCCTTTGTAGAAAAGTTGTCAAAAATGTTGGAACAACAGGGAAAGTCCGCCCCTCTACAGAAAAACTGTCAGAAAAGTTGGAAAATGAGGGAAAATCCACCCCTCTACAGAGAAGTTGTCAAAAACATTGCAACAGCAGGGCAAGTCTACCCCTCTACAGAAAAACTGTTAGAAAAATTGGAACAGGAGGGCAAATCTGCCCCTCTGCAGAAAAGTTGTCAAAAATATTGGAACAACAGGGCAAGTCTACCCCTCTACAGAAAAATTGTTAGAAAAGTTGGAACAGGAGGGCAAATCCGCCCCTCTGCAGAAAAGTTATCAAAAACGTTGGACCAACAAGGCAAGTCTGCCCCTCTGCAGAAAAACTGTCAAAAAAGTTGGAACAGGAGGGAAAATCCACCCCTCTGCAGCACATGGGAGGGAAAGTTCGCCCCTCTATGGGGAAAATTCAACCCTCCGTGACGTGGACCTGCAAACAACTTTAACAACAACAAATGTGAAATAAAGAGACCCGTTTGTGGGTCCCACCGGGCGTGCCAAAAATATGATCCCTAAAATGTTCTAATCTATTCTAAGATGCAAAACTAACTAATAATGCATTAAAAGGAAACACACAAGAAATACACCTCAAGATTAGCCTAAGGAATGATAAGATGAAATAAAATAAAGAGTGATTATACCTTCATGCTGCTTATTCATTTGTTGGCCCTTGATCTTTGAATGTTTTGTGTGCTCCTTGGATGGCAAGTGAGATCAAATATGGAAGGTGATATGCAAGATGAATGAGGACATGATAATGGTGAACTTAAATGCTATGGTGAAGGTAAGAAATGCTCAAATGACAAATTTGCAAAAGTTTGGTAGCAAAAGTATGATTTTCCTTTAAAATGAGGGGAAGGAGGGGGTATTTATAGAACAATTTGAATTCTCTAGAGAATTCAACGGTTGAGATTAAGCCAACAAAGACAAGATGGAGGGCTATGGTGAGTTGAGGACTCACAAGCCCTCACATCTTGACATGTGGAATGTGAGATGGGTTAGGGTGAAATGATGTGGGAGTGAGGTGGAAGAATGGTACATGATGTGGAGGAAAGACAAGTACCTTAGAAAAATGGATGATGTGACCTTTCAATGATCACATGGAGAAGAAGAGAATCTTGGGTGAATAAAAGTGAATTAAAAATTCACATGATTGAGAAATCTTGTGGATAAGACAAGGTTCCAAAAGGAGAGGTGGAAAGTACCTTGGATAAAACAAGGTCCTTAAAAATGTAGGATTCACCCACATGTGACTTGATGTGACAAGTCAAAGGTTCTAGAACTTGCATGGGGAAGAGAAGTTTCCTTGGAGGAATAAAAGTGAAATAAAAATTCAAATGGGGAAGAGAGGAGCCTTAGGTGAATAAATGTGAATTAAAAATTCACATGGGAAAGGGATTCAAGGCCAAGAAAGGCAAGTGGAAAGGTTGAGCAAAAAAGGTATGCTAAATATGGCTAATGACCTTGATTAAGGTTGTGCAAACACAAGATTAGGATAATTAATGAGAGATTAGAAGCAAGTGGGAGATTATGGAGGATGTGACACTAATATTGATTAAGTGGTGCACATCCTAATCATATATTAATTTAATTTAATCGAGATTAAAAGAAGATTATGGAGAATGTGACAAGGAGAGAGAAAATGAGGAATTAAAAATTGATTTTAATCAAAAAAAGTCAAATGACTAAATTACATAAATTATCATATATATTTAATTTAGAGAAGAAAATGTGTAAGATAAAGTATTTAATTATTCAATTACATACTTTAGGAACCTTAGGTAGAAAATGAAATAATGATTAAATAAATTATTTAATCATTATTAATGAAATAAATGAATAGAGTAGACGATTTTGACTATGTGGAAGTGGTCAAATTTAGATGTCTACATAAATAAAGGAAACACCCATCCAGTGGAGAAACACAACAAACATCTTAGAAGAACAAGAGGAACAAGCCGATATTGTGGCTAGAAGGCCCATATTACCACCTCTCGCATGGCAATAAATATCGTCTTTTCCATAATCTTAGGCTTCTCTAACTGATCTCTCACAAAATCAAAATCCCCAAGAGAAGGTCTACATGTCGTCACTTCAAACTTAGGCATCATAGTCAAAAATTTGTCAAGAGACACCTTGTAGCTCTCTACTGTAACAAGAACATTCTGGTGAGGAATTTTTATAGATGGGTCTCAATGAATGATCCAAACATGTATGCTTAATATGAACCCCTCATTTAAGTCAAAAATATGTCTTTTAGATTGAGTTAATTCTAGTTGTCTAGAATCCTTCTCACTACCTTGGTCTTAGAAAACAAAGGTTCACTCTAGGTCAATATTGGGTCAAACATTTAATCCACCCCTTCATCAAAACTCATCCTTCACTTCACCAAACATTGCAAAAAATTTGAACACACCAACACTTTGGACTTAGACATCAATCAATCAAACCTCTAACTTAGATACTTTATATGTGAAATGAACCCTTTTACATGCACTTAGCTAAGTTAGTTATCATCTTTGGACTATTTTATCTTGAAGCTAAGAAGTCTACCCTAAATATTATATAGTTCATTAACATCCTTTATCCAAATATCAAACAATCAAATCTGCTAAGTCAAAAAGTGTTGTCCCAAAATGTTTGCAAAAATCACTTCCCCCATCATTCACCTTCTAATCTCCCATCATCACCATTTCTCCAAAAATAATTAGAGTGTCCCTTTTACCTAGATTTGAGTCAAGTAGAGAGTTTAAACATTACAAATCTCAACAAACCTCTCCCATAGGTGACCCAAAATTTATGGTAAAGACAAGATCACAACACAAGAGAATCATGGAGAAAACCAAAGTCACATTCACCTCAAGTGATCCCAATCCTCTTGAATTTGATCCAAGAAGTCATGTTACCCCATCACAACACCCCTTGTCTCCATCAGGGCCATATGAGATAGAAGACATTACAAACAACCCATTTGAACTTACTAAGGAAGAAATCATGGAATAAAAACAAGAACATCAAACCTTAGAAAATGTGGCTCCAATTTCCCCATCTTTTGTTTTGTAACCTTTGACACAAGGCTTAACAACTTCATTGCTAGGGCTAAATCAAACATCCATTCCTAGTATTGCAGCTAGTCTTGCTAAGGACTTTGGCCATACTCTTTCATTTGAAAGAAACACACTTGTGGGTACTCTCAACACCAATCCATCCACCACTTGGAAACTAAAATTTGGTGCTTCTACCATTCCTAAACACCCCTTGCATCAAAATAAACCACTTACACTTCATGAATAAATGACCACCTCAACATATGAAGGTCACCCATCTTCATCCATCCCCACAAGTATCACAAGTGTGCCCAACATCACGCAAGGAAGTGTGAACCAAGTGTCTCAAATAGACCAACAAGGGCATACCAATACCATTACAGAAAATCAACCCTTAATGCAAATAGGGACATCTTTATCCAACCACCCCATTGGTTCATCTGTACCACTGGTTACACAAAACACATCCATCCCATCCATCATCCGAATCAAAACAATCCCTTGTTCATGAAGCCCAACAACCAAGGTAATACCTTTTCCACATCCCTAACACAAGGAAATCACCAAGACATTGGTCAAGAGAACCTTTTCAATCAATAGACTCAAGGTCCTAATTTGTCATTACCATCACAATATATAATGGCACCATCATCATCTTTCCCTTCAGTTCCCCACATCATGAAAAATCAAATGGGACCTCAAACTTACATTCCTCCATCCCAATCCACCATCTTGCAAGGAATGTTAAACCAAGGGAATCCCCAACCTCTCATCAACAACCCACAACCCACTCAAAACATCAACACCCAAAACCCATCACAGATGTCTCAACAACCAACTAATCCTACATTGCAAGCACATGCCTTAGCTTTACAACAAGCACAATAGGCTTGTCAACAAGCCATCCAACAAAAACAACAAGCAGCCCTAGCAACACAACAACTACAACAACAACAAGCAACCTTAGCAACACAACAAAAACATCAACAACATCAAGTAGCCTTAGCAGCACAACAACAACAACAACAAGAAGTAGCCTTAGAAACATAACAAGAAACCATAGTAACACAAGAAGAAGAAGAAGAAGAAGAAGAAAAAGCAACCTTAGCATCCCAACAACAATATCAAGCAGCCTTAGAAACCCAACAACAACAACATCAAGCACAACAAATAAACCTAGTAGCCCAACAATAACAATAAGACCAACAACAACTGCAAGCCTTACTAGCTCAACAATATGCCCAACAACCACACCAACAACAATAAGGTTCCTACTATAATCCACAACAAAACATCTTTAATACAAAAATGTTAGGAACATATACATCAACACCACAATCACCTTTACAATACCCCACACCTCCATACACACTATACAACACACCATCATATAAGAATTCTACGTACAATCCATCTACCATCCCACTACACACAACATATGCTCCTCCACCAAACCCACAAGATGATGTAGCATCACAACTTAAGGAATTATCACAAGAAATGCATGATCTCTGGATGGGCAAGATGAAGAAGCCCCATACACATAGCCTATGTCCATATCCACTTGATCGAAACATCACAATGGTATCATTCCCTCCCAGTTTTGAAGTCCCCAAATTTGATAAATACAAAGGGAGAGGAAGTCCTGTGGACCATATAAAATTGTTTAACATCATGTATATGGAGGTCGCCTACAATGAGTCCTATTTGATGTGCCTCTTTCTGCAAAGCTTGACATGCCCAACCATTGATTGGTTTTCTCAATTGCCTCCAAGTATCAAAACCTTCCAAGAAATCACCAATAAATTCATAGATCACTTCTCCTTTAATCTTGATATGGATGTAAGCCTAGAAGATTTGTACACTCTAAAACAAAACAAAGGAGAATATTTCATCAATTTCTTACAACGATGGAGGAAAAGAGCTAGTAGGAGCAAGTGGCCAATTCGCGATGAACAACAAGTGGGGATCATCATCGAAAATTTAGATCTAGATCTATCCATTCACTTGAAAATGCAGTGCATTACATATTATGATGAGCTTGTTCCTAGAGCCCTTAACAACAATAGAGGTCTAATATCATAGGGAAATAATCAAGCATACAAAGACAATCGCCCATCAACCAGTTCAAACGACAAGCCTCATGTTTGGGCTAAGAACAAAAACGTAACCAATGATGGCGTGGTAGATGCTAAGGTGGTTCTAAGTGCTCCTAGGCCAAACAACAATAAAATAGCTAGCGTTGAACCAACTGTGAAATAAAAAACACCATCAAAAAACAATAAGATCAACAACACTAAAATGCAACAAAGATGAACCCCTAACAAGAGCAACTATTCGAAACACAAATACACATAGTTGTCAGAACCTATTGAGACTATGATGAAGAAAATGGTAGAGTCAAAGCTAATAACCCTTCCAAATTTTGAAAACTACCAAGAACCACAGGATAAACCGCCCTGGTACAACGAAAAAGATCTTTGTGACTTTCAAAAAATCAAAGGACACAAAACATTGAACTACATGAGGCTCAAAATTATTATCCAAGATCTTATAGAGAGCGAACCCATATCTGTTGAAGTACCATCCAGTAACCATGATCTTAAGATATAAAAGAACCCTATGCAAAATCACAACAAATGAAACAACAATGGAAAAGATAAGGATTACACAAACGTGCAACATACCTATTCCAATATAGTTGCTTCCTGTGATAGTGTCATCATCGTTGTCACCATCAAAGGGCCTAGTGTGAAGTGTGGAGTCACCACGCGACATGGAAAATTCACCATCTAAGGAGCCCATCTTAGTCTAGGACACAACCTACTTTTCCTACATCAAACCATAGCAAGTAAAACCTCCTAGATCAACTTAAGAAGACCCCCACACATATATCAATCTTGGAACTATTGAGGCTATCCCCCGCACATAGGGAAATCTTAGAGAAAGCTTTATCTTCATCATCTGTCCTTGAGGATATTGATACATAACAATTTCAAGCTATGGTAGGGAATATCACTAATCATCTTCTCACCTTCTTGGAACAAGACCTACCACCACAACCATCTCATAATCATGCTTTGCACCTTGAGGTAATTGTTCATAGGAACAGGGTTAAAAGAGTCTTAGTAGATTGAGGTGTTGGTCTAAACATTTGCACCCTTCAGTTGATCAAGAACTTGGGATATTCAGAGGATACTATTGAGAAAGCAAAGAGTACCACCATTGGAGCGTATGATGATCAAGAGTGGGCATCACAAGGCATCATCGCACTACCCATCCAAGTAGGACCTATCATTGCAAAAACTACATGCCAAGTGTTAGACCTTGATCTTCCTTACAACATCCTGCTTGGCCGACCATGGATTCATGCCCTAAAATCTATAGCTTAGACCTTTCATAAATGTGTAAAATTTCCTTTTGAGGGTAGAGAAGTTACCATCCATGAAGATCCTAAGCCTTTTTACTACTGCAAGAATCTTAAAACCATGTACGATAAGATACCCCAGATCCCTAAAATGATGAAGGGCCTACAACCACTTCCTCATTTGTTGACCCATCATCCCTTGCATCTACCTTAGAAATGAAAACACCCATTGTACAGAACATTCTTGACATCAAAGAAATGATCCAAGATGATGATTGTGGAAACTATAAACTAATGAAGGATACATTTGTGCTGGGGGAGCTACCTATTTCTCCCAAGTCTCATGGGAAACCCACACCTATCAACAAAGTGGCTGAAATAATAAAGATGGCAGCAACTACCTTCACCAAATGGGGGGATTTGAACAAAGAAGATATCAATGAGGTGGATTTCTCTAAACTGTTCTATCAAGATGAACTACCCATCCCTATTCTTCCCATGGAAGATGACAATAAAATCTTACAACTAATGAAGGGATGGGGCTATAACAAGAATGAGAAGCTAGGAAAAAATGACAATGGTTTTCTAGAACCCATTGTTCCTGAGAAATGTCTAAAGAATCTCGGCCTAGGTTGTACTACTAGCAAGGTTACCCTTCTTTGCAAAGGTATTTACACTAAATGGGCTGAGGCTTCCTCTTAGTTACCCACATCATGTGATACTACCCTAGATCACTTCCCTCTTGATGTTTCTGATCTATTCAAGAATAACTCTCTGTTCATGATATGCACAACATCCTTCACCCTGAATGATCAACCAACTGAAATAAGCCTAGTCTACCCCCAACTCATTGACTTGGACCAATGAGGACCACCAATTCTAGATTTATTCAAAAACGATGAAGTGATCTTAGAATTCATGGGACTCCATGACAACTTACCATGGACATATTACAAGGTTGGTTTTTGACATAGAGCTAGACATAGGGGTGTACTATGGGGAGACAATTGAATCCTTCAATCACAAAATGGACAACATGCAAATCTTTGAGTGAAAACCACACTGTGGCAAATTCTGATCCTAAAATAGTAAAAAGAAAGGATGCATCCAAGGGTGAAAACCTCTCTGAGGCACTCAAGGATGAGGGATTCAATCTCCACCTTAGTGTGATGCATTCAAAGAAGTTAATAGTTCTATCAAAAAAGGCCACTCTAATCAATGTGGGAACAAAAGAAGCACCCAAAATCACTTTCTATGTTGAATCCTTGTTGGATGAAGAACATAGAAACCTAGAAATGTTCCTGAAGGAGCGAAGAGCTAACTTTGCATTGTCATACACTGATATGCTAGGCCTTGATCCAGAAGTGGTTGTGCATCATTTAGCAATTTATCTTGAAGCCAATCCAGTGAAGCAAAAATTAAGAAAGATGCACCCTCAAATAGCACTCTTGGTGAAACTTGAGTTATAAAAGCTCCTTGACGTTGGATTCATCCAACCAATAGATTATCTTGAGTGGGTTTCAAACCTGGTACTAGTCTCCAAACCCACTGGGGGCATAAAAATATGCACGTATTTTAGAGAATTGAACAAAGCATGTCCTAAGGATTATTTCCCTCTTCCTAACATCGACCTCATTGTTGATTTAATAGTTGGGCATGAAATGTTGTCACTCATAGATGAGTTTTTAGTCTATAATCAAATCATGATTGCCAAGGAGGATCAACAAAAAATTGCATTCACTTGTCCGTGGGGAACATATTGCTAGAACACGATGAGATTTGGGATGAAGAACACAAGAGAAACCTATCAAAGAGAAATGAACCTCATACTTCATGACATGATCCATAAAAAAGTTGAAGATTATGTGGATGATATTTTGGAAAATCAAAGAAAAGGAGTGAGCACATAGAAGTCTTAGGACCCATCTTTGACAAACTTAAAGAATACAAGGTATGACTAAATCCAAAAAAGTGTGTCTTTGGGGTTACATTAGGTAAGCTTCTTGGCTGCATCGTATCACAATGAGGGATATAAATTGATCCAAAAAAAGTTAAAGCCATTCTAGAAATGAAACCACCACAAACACTAAAGCAGATGAGAGGGTTACAAGGAAGATTACAGTCCATCAAAAGGTTCATAGCACAATTATTAGACAAAATCCACCCTTTCTCACATCTTCTCCATAAAGTAATAACTTAAAAGTGGGATGAGAAGTGTGATAAATCTTTCCAACAGATCAAGGACTACCTATTGGCACCTCTAGTGCTCATGTCGCTGAAACCAAAAAAACCATTGATCCTATATATCTCAACAACATTGGCAACACTGTGTGCTCTTCTAGCACAACATGATGAAAACGGAAAGGAAAGAGCCATCTATTACACCAGTAGGACCTTGGTGGGCTATGAAATGAACTATTCATCCATTGAGAAGGCATGCTTAGCGATGTTTTTTTCTTCACAAAAGTTCAGACATTACATGCTATCAGATCAAACCAAGCTTATTACAAAGATCGACCCATTGAAATACTAGTTATCCAAAGCAAATTAAACTAGGTGAATGGAAAAATGGGTAATGATCTTGACTAAATTTGACATAGAGTATGTGGAGCGCAAGGCAATCAAAGGACAAGTGATTGTGAACCAACTGGAAGAGACACCTATCTATGCAGAGAACCCATTGATATCTAACTTCCCTAATGAATCAATGTTCCTTATCAATCTAATCAATCAATGGAAAGTGTACTTTGATGGATTGTTTACCCAACATGGATCAAGGGTGGGTATTCTTTTTATCACCCCTTAAGGAGATTGCATTCAAAATTCATACAAGCTATCATTTCCATGTACTAACAACATTGCAGAGTATGAAGCTCTAATCACAGGTCTAAGGATAGCAGTTTAATGGAATATACAAGAGATGAAAGTCTATGGGGACTTACAACTAGTTATCAACCAAGTAAATGATGACTACTAAACTAAGGATGAAAAACTTACTCCTTACAAGAAGATGGTAGAGAGTCTCAAGGACCTTTTCATTGACATAACTTTTGAGTAGATTCCTCGCATGAATAACCGAGCAACAAACGCTATGGAAAAAATTGGATCATTGTTAGACATTCCACACAACATCCTTCAATGTAGATTCTTGGTAGAACAACTTCTCATACCAACTTTCAAAATCCCCAAATCTGAATTCGTGTGTGTCATTGTTGGTCCTAGATCCCCGTGGTATCATGATATATTCACCTACCTTAGCAGAGAAATCCTCCTAGTTGATATCACCTCCAACCTTAAAAAGACCTTTGTTAAAAAGGCATCTTGATTTGTGATCCTAGGTGATACCTTATATCACCGAAGCATCGAGGGGACATTGCTACGATTTCTTAATCAAGAGGAACCCTTGATCACTTTAACAAAAGTACATGATGAAATATGTGGTTCCATTTCTAGTGGTATGACTTTAGTTAAGAAAATGTTTAGGACCGGGTACTACTGGCCAACCATGGAAAGATAAGCCCATTAGTACATGAAAAAGTGTGTCCAGTGTCAATAGCATGGAGATCTTATTCATGTTCCAACTCAAGAGTTACAAGCCATTGTCACACCCTGTCCTTTCTTGCAATGGGGGCTTGACCTCATAGGAAATATTAGTCCCACCTCATCTAATGGCCATAAGTTCATCATAATAGCCACTGAGTACTTTACCAAGTGGGTGGAAGCTATTCCTATGACCTACATAATGGGGAAGCAAATTGCTAAATTTATCTTGAATTATCTTATTTTTCGTTATGGTGTTCCACAAGCCCTTATCTTAGACAACACAACAGCCTTTAAGAATCAATATGTGAAAGAGATATGTCAACGATTCAACATCCAACATCGATTTTATACCCACATTACCCCTAGGGAAACAATCAAGCTGGGGATACAAACAAGACCATTCTAAAAAATCCTAAAGAAAATGATCAATGAAGCTGATTGTGACTGACATCTATAGTTAAATCCTACCCTTTGGGCCTATCGAACCATCATCCGCACGCCTATAGGTGCAACCCTGTTCTCCTTGGTCTCCGCATCATAAGCCATCCTGCTTATCGAGGTTGAGCTTCCTTCGTTGTGAGTCTCACTACAAAATATGATCACTGATGAAAAGTATAGAGTATCTCAGCTAAATGAGCTATAATTCTTGGATTCGTGTCTCCTTGACACCCTTAATCACTTGAAAGTATACTAAAATCGACTAAAACAAAGATATAACAAGAAGATCAAGTTTTGGTCTTTCTAGGTAGGGGATCTTGTTCAAAAGCAGAATCAAAAAAATCTTCCATATCAAGATAGTAAAGGAAATTTTGAACCTAACTGGTTAGGTCCCTTTTTCATCACAACAAGCTATGGATCAAGAGCATACCAATTATCAATGCCTAAAGGTGAACTCTTGCAGGAACCAACCAATAGTCTGCATCTTAAAATGTTTTATGCCTAAGCTTGAAGGGTGTAAATCTAGAAAATACAAAAAAATCAAAACATGATCAAAAATCCAAAAAAAAAGAAAAAGGATTGAAAACAGTAAAGAAAATAAATCATCCTCTAGTGAAAACCACTTTGGTGGCTCTTTGGGAAAGTACCTTCATGAAAACCTATCAAACAGGTGCCTTGCATAAATAAATCACCTCCATCTATCTATGGCTCTTTATCCTATTATCCTTTGCCTCATATCATTCATCCTATTTATTCCATCACCCATCCACGTTTGTATCATAGCTTGATATTGTGAAATATTGTGACCCCTTTAGTATGACGACATATTCCAAAGGCCAACTTCTCTTGCCTATATTAGGGGTAGTCTATTATATCACACTGAGGGTAATTCGTTTTGGATCAAATCAGGTTCTTGTATATCTTAAAGTTATTGGAAATCTCATTGAAAATCCCAAAAACATTCATAAAATATCATCAAAATCCAAAAAAACTTGCAAAATTACAAAATCCAAAAGCATCAAAATCTTGTATAGCTAAAATCCAAAAACATTCAAAAATTGTAAAGTCAAAATCCAAAACATCCAAAACACATCAAAAACCCTAAAAAGGTCAAAACATCAAAAATCCAAAAATAGTGCCATGTCGAACTATGAGTCTCTCAGCTTAAACATAGGCAAGGCCATCATTGATGTGCCCCCAAGACACCCTAGGTTGGTCCTTTAGGAGTTTGTCATTATAAACTAGCAATCCATCAACCGTTCATATCTCATCGACAATAAGTCAAGTAAGTCGAACTACATGGTCTCTGTGTGTATAACATAGGCAAGGCTCAACTGCGATAAGCCCCGAGGCCCCTAGGATAGTCTTTTAGGTTAGGTTCTTGGTCAAAAACTTGGAAAAACCTTAAACATTTGAAAACCTGGAAAACACAAAAACATTCGAAAACTTGGAAAAACCTTAAACATTAAAATATCAAAAAACACAAAAACATTTGGAAACTTAGAAAAATCCAAAAAAATTTGAAAATTGAAAATCCCAAAATATTAGAAAACATTCAAAAGACCTAAAAATCATCACATATCTTAGATAAAACCCTAAACATCCTCAAATAACCGAAAACCAAAACATTCACATAAAGTTTTGATAAGATAAAAAACAACCTCAAAACATTTTTTCAAAATATCAAAAACATTGAAATATTCTAGAAAATCCAAAACCATCCATCCCATTTCGCTTTCACCCACAATAAATATTCACCCATAATAAATCAATCATCACCATCAACCTTTTAAAACAAATAGAAAGCAGATATCTCAAGTTGTAAAGTGAGAACCTAAGTGTCAAAATCTAAAGTCTAGATCATAGGTAAATAAGTCAGTGAAGTTTGTATCAATGGCTTATCACACACCTCATCCTAATCAAAACACGATCAACATGTCCTAGGATGAATCCTTCTTGCAATGGACATCAACATCAGAAATCACCTTAGCTATATTAATTTGGAAAGAGATATAGATAACACTGACTATTTGTCTTTGATCTTTTCTTATGATTTACCTTAATGACCCATTCTGAGGACCTCTCGATGATGTGTCAAAGATTTAGAGAGAAAGGAATGGGGCATTCATCATTGTCTTTCGTTTGTTGTGCTTGTGGGTGTTCTTGTAAAATAATCTTGGCACATGCTTGCCTAATTGTGTGTAGGGAAGTTGTTTGGAGTAGATTGTTGACTATTGCGTATGCTTTGGTCTGATATATTCTAAACTACTAAACTACATTCCGATAAGGTTTTCATATGTCAAGGTGTGAAAAAGAACTATCCTATCTATTTGCAGAGTCAAAGTCCATTACACTAGATACAATGCCATCCTGGTTATCAATACCATGATGCATCATGTCTATGTTTTATATCAAAAATAAGGAAAGATGAAAAATAGCAATCCCAAGATATGAGAAAATTCATCATCTCTCATCACCATCTCTAATAAAGTCTCAATGGATCAAAGATTTGGTGGAATTTTGAATTGATCCTCAAAATCAATGGTCGAATCACTCATTCTATTCTTCTATCTTCTTTCCACACTAACCTGATATCATGACAGTCAACAAAAACATCATCATGCATCCACCCTGCATCCACAGATCATCAACATGCATACATCTTGCATTATCACAACATATCATGATAAAGGGAAACATAATCCATTGCATAATCATTTAAGTTGTTTCAGATAACATATATTTGTTATTTTAAGCATCTTAATGCATTGCATTACCATATATACATTCATATGCATACCTCATCACATCATAAATTGCATAGAAAAGTACACAACAAAAAAGGAGAAATGCATCCATCCATACATCCTACATAAGCATATCATATCATAGCATCCATCCCATAACATATCATGAAAAGATATTGAAAAAGAAGGTTCTACATCCATAGCATCATCACATGCCACATATCACATAAATAAAATAAGTGCATCCATCACATTGCATCCATACATAATCATAAAGCATAAGCATATACCATCATATCATACCATATGCATCCATACATTCATAAAGCATGAAATAAAAAGCACATCACATATCCAATCCAAATCATCTCATTTATATCAAAAAATGATGACTGTCATGGTACAATATCTGAATCAGTGTATGGATATCAAATCAAAAATACAATATACACAAGGATATCAAAAATGAGCCCATGAATGTATATATGTATAAATAATTGGACAATAATAAAAAAGTGTATACAAAATGACTAGCCTTGATGGCTGCTCGACTCACCCTTAATTGATGGCTGATCCTCAACTCTAGGTGGTGCTCCACGCTGTTGTGAAAAATTAGGTTCTCATTGCCTAAGGAACATCACGATGATAGTGCATATGATAATATGCAGCCTTAGTAACTACCTCTCTGTACAAACATGCATACACTGTCTGTCACTGTGAAGCAGATGTCACTACCTCAAGCTACTACCTCTACCCAATCTTCTGGGCCAACTATAGGTCCAGTTGTCACAAGTGAACCTCCTGATCTCTTTGTGCTGTCATGGCCTGCAACTGTTGCTACAACTAATCCCGCTCTGCCTGTAACTGATCTCTCTCGGCTGTAACAACCTAGATATGTGCTTGTGACTGGGAATCTGGCTGTATGGGTGGAGGAGGCAGTGGTTCCCCCAAAACCTGTCCATTGTGCCCATCCTAATGCCCTAGGTCTTGGTGACCCTGATCTGGCTGTTGTTGGTTCCCATACCTAGAACTTATACCCTATCCTGATCCAGCTTTTGGCCTCTACCTCGGCCCCCATCCCTGGTGCCATCTCTACCCCCATCTCAACCTCTACCTCAGCCTCTAGGATAACCCCCCACTGGATCTATCAAGTAAGTAGGTTTCCTGAACCATGCATCATATTTGGGGATCATGCCTGCATCTGGAATGCACTAATCATAAGCCCATGGTTGGGAAACAAACTGACTGAACCCATCGATTGCCACAATGGGGTCAATCTATTCTCCTGACACAAAACCAACTCATTCCTTCCACTAGGGCAGTAATGAGGCATCCAAAAAATCATCATTTTTTAATTTTTTGATCTAAGTAGTAGTTTGTAATTTGAAAAGTGTCACTATTTGAACCAACGTAGCAGGTACCTCACTTCAAAGAGGGGCAAAATGTAGACACTTAAAAATATCCTGAATGATATCACACTCGAATTAGATATACTAACATCGCTTTGTCCTAAAACCCATCCTCTTTTTGCTTAATTGATTAAACTAGCCTAGCTATTTAATTAATTGCATCATTTGCATCTATTAATCTGGTTAATCTAATTAGGTTAATTCACCTCCTTTCATGCTAACATTTTTTCCTATTAAATTGAATAAATTAAATTATTTAATTTAATCCCCTAAGTCCCTTATTTAATTAAATAACCCTAAGTTATTTAATTAAATATCACATCACTTCCCCTTTTCATTAAATAAATAAATAATTTAATGAATACCCTAATTCCCCTAATTTACATAATTGAAACTTTATTTAATTATCAAATTACTAATTAAATCTAATCTTCCCACTTGCAAGGGCATATTCCAAGGGAATATTCCTCTTGCACATTCCTCCAGAAAGGGAATATTCCCATGGAATATTCCTTTGCACAATTAAATTTGGTTTTAATTAATTAAATATCTAATTTTCCTCACCCATGAGAATATTCTCTTTCTTCACTGATTGGCAAAAGAGAATATTCTTTTTTTGAAACAAACTTTCAACAAGACTTCTTGTGCAAGTTTTGAAAGTGTGTTTGTTTGGATGAATGTAAGCCCTTGATTAAATATCAACTTGCATTCTTAACCCTTGATGGGAATCCATGATCCATGCCTCCATCTTCCTTCCATTTTGACCATTGATTAGCTTTTTTAATCTTATCCCTTCATTTCTCATTTGTCCTCCTATAAATAGGTCACTATTTGGAGACAAATGGATCCATCTTTTGATAGTAAACTCATGTTGTTAAAATCACTCTCATCTTGCACTCATATTTCATGTTTTAGAAAACATTTTAGGTTAATTTCTTGCATCATATTAGCTTAGCTTCCATTAATGGCTTCCATGGTAACTTAGGGTTTTAATATTTTGAGCTTAAACTTCATTTAGAATAGCTTTGCATACACCCATATCAATCATCTTAGACTACATCATGTTAAAATAATTTTCATCATATTAATTTATCTTTAAATCATATTTTCATACACATATTTCATCGGTTTTATCAATTCTCTTCAATAGAATCGATTGAAACAAGCTGATTTATCCACGGGATTGGGAAAGGGTTGTCATTCCACATCAATGTGACACCACTCCCACAATAAGATAAGTCTAAATGGATTAGAATAGGTGTTTATGAAGCTTTCATATTTTAATATGTTAGTTTTAATGGATTCTTAGTTGAGTTTTGCATTGAAGGATCTTATTGGGACTGATGTTTGGTGGCTTAAATATGCTTCAAATCCTCATGGATCAAGTGTAGTCAACCTATAGTAAGTCGTAGGTCACACCTACTATAGAGGAAGAAACACAAGATGCTTCTGAATTATCACTAACTAAATTGCAAGAGATGCAATAAGACTCCAATATAATGAAGTTCATTGATAATCTTATTAAACTAGATCCAAATAGATATTTTTTGTGCTAGTGCAAAAGGGTGCTACCCTTTGATTTTGACACAAGCCTCCTTAAATAATAATTCCTTACAACCATTGCTTCATCACATACCTTAGGAGAAAAAAATTCATCCAATATACCAACCATGGACATCTCCATACCACGATCTATTAGCATTTCTATGTCCCAAGAATCCATCCTGATTGCTTCAAGCCAACCCAACATACCTTTAATTGAAACCAACTCAACAATTTTTTCTAAACAATATGTCAATCCACTCTATCAAGGAACCATCCCATCTAGTCATATAACTACATTTATCCCTATGATTAACTAAAAAACTTCATCACACATCCCAACACCTCTCAATCTTCCACATTCAAAATATCTTCAAATACATACACCAAAAATCATTCACAATCTTCCACATCCAACACACCTACAAACACATACATCCCAAATCCTTCACAATCTTCCATATCCAACATATCTACAAACACATCATCCCAAATGATTCACAATATTCAAAATCCTCCATCTCTATAAACTTGTACATCCCAAACAATTCTCAATATTCAATCCCCATAAACTCATACATAACAAATCATTCTTAATATTCCATGTTCACCATACCTACGAAAACATACGACCCACATAATTACCAATCTTCTCCATTCACCATACCTACACACACATATGCCCACCAAAATCGTCATTCTTCATTTAATTCATCTAGCATTCCACAACATCAATCATATATCCCTTCTAATTTCACCACTCAACCCCTAGTCAACATGTCCATCATCACACCTACATTGTGACATGGCACAAAAAATTCAAATCTTGAAAAATAAAATATATTATATTGAACTTGGAAACACAAGGAAAAGTTATACACTTGAATACATATGTCCTTATCTATTTGACAGATCAATCCCTATGATACCTTTCCCTCGCAACTCTGAAATTCTTGAATTTGACAAATATAAGGGAAGAAGTGATTCACGTGAACATATACAATAGTTTTACATAACTTTTCTAGAGGTTGGTTATAATGATACATACTTATTTGCCTCTTTCTCGCAGTTTAGGAGGTCAAGAAATTCAATGGTTCTCTCATTTACCTCATGGGATCAAAACCTTTCACGAATTAGAAAAATAAATATCACATTTCTCATATAACATTGAGCATGAAATTTTCATGACCAACCTATGTAACACACAACAAAAAAATGGAGAATCATTCACTGCCTTCCTACAATGATGGATGAATAAGACAAGTAAATTCACATTGCCCATACTTGAAAAAACTTGTGAGCATATTTTTTAAAATGTTAATCAAGAAATGAGCTTCCACTTACAAGTGTAATGTAGTAACACATTTGATGAAATCATAGAAAAAAAAAAACCATTGAAAATGATCTCATTGTAAAGGGTCTTGTAAAATATACAAGGAAAGAAAAAGACATGCTTTGCATTCTAATGACAAACCTCGCTTATGGGATAAAAAAAAAAACATTATTAATGATGGTGTCG